>CM046884.1:19106455-19451903 GCA_025688845.1 Cucumis hystrix
TCTCCACAAATTCTTCCTCCTAAATCTATCTCTCTCTCTCTATTTTTCTCTACCGTTCGAGTCCCACAACTCGGTTCTAAGTCCGGAGATTAGCGGGTCAACACTAGTGGTAGTCCCGGTTTTGATTTCCTGAGGAGATCGTGAAGAGCAAGTGAGAAGATTGCGATAATAGAAAAGCATCAAGGGTGAGTTTTTCTATTAACCCTATTTTGTTTCTTTTTAGGGTTGTGATGCATGTTTACCACTAAAGTGTTTAGTTGTAATTAGAGTAAATTTTGATCCTAATTCCGCTGCGCATGTCTACCGTTTCCATCAGGCGTAGCACTGCCAACAACACTATGTTGAAATGTCGCAAAATTCTCACCATATCGCACAAACTCCTTTTGAATGACTTGATTCTTCACGTCATGTGCCAGTACTTAGAGGAATATGGCGACCATCTCCTCGACATGTACAATTTTCATTGACGATAATCCAACAGTTAGTCCTAAGTAGGTGGTATAGAATGACAAAACATCTTCTGCCTATTCTAGTACTTTGACGACAGACTAGGTCGAACTCATGAATTAGGTAGAAGTACGCTAATTGCCTAATTCTATGCCTAGTGTCGAAGGGTGTATGTTGTATCCTCTTGTTGTCTTTCATTAGTAACTCCAATGTCACTAGTAATCGACGTTGGGAGGCTATGAACATGGTTAGTAATGGTAGCAATGTCGTCTTGATCCATTGGAAGATCAAGACCAGTAACATGTTCAATTGTATAGTTCGTTAAGTGATTGGTTTCAGTACTTAGTTTTAAAAGAACATAGAGCTTCTTTAATTTTGAAACATGAAAATTATTACCAAATCTAACATGACATGGTTCGTTAAAAAATTACAAACACATTTTTCCTTCGACAAAACTTCAAACCTAATAACCAAACCTTATATGACATGGGAACAAACAATTTATGTGATTTGAGTTAACAATTTATTTATGAAACAAATTTAGAGCTATATACCTAAGGCAAAATGTATGACTTTCATGCTTCCCTCTATCTTCCATGTTGAAAATCGAAAATTCTTCCTATTTGTTTCTCTCTCTCTCTTGAATTTTGGAAGTAAAAAATACTTCTCTATTCTAATTTGTAAACAAAAAATACTTGACTAATCCATTATATAAATAAAAAACACTTCTCTCTTCCATTTCATAAATAAAATATATTTGTCAAATATAAAAAAAATTTATGTTTTTGAGAACAAAATCTAAACTCCCTCATTCCCTCTTCTATTTGTCACTCTTGTACCCAATCTACTGTTGGTAATTCGATATTTGCTTTCAGTTTGAAAAGTTTATGTGACATTTTTTTAATTGTTCGAATTTGAAAGCAAATATTTAAAAAGTGTTGTTCCATTTTTCAAATGTTTGAAAAACACCCCATAAAATGCATTACAAAGTTTTTGTAAAATTCATTTTTTAGATTTGTTTTTATAACAACCATATTCGTAATTCTTTACTTTCCTCGATATATTCTCGCATTTTTTACTTGTAACTTATTATTATTTGTGAAGACCGTCAAATGTTAAATCATGTAATTTTGAAAATGTTTTCCTAACTTAGTTCTACATAGTTGATATGCCTAAGAAATAATTTGAAATAAAATTGCGAGTTCAAAATTTTTTAAAGTCTACACACTACAAGAAATAAGATTTTCCCCGACGTAGAAATACGTTGCTGAAAACCCTAAACAATGTCAGAAAAGGTTACTGCGACGTTGCGGACTACGTTAGCAGGCACAGGGAAAGCATGTCGGGAATACTTTCCCCGACGCACGCTGCAGCACGTCGCAGACGGCTTTTGCGACGCGGCATCGCAAAAGGCTTCCTCGATGCGGCGTCGCAAAAGGCTTCCACGACGCCGTGTCGCGGAAGACTTTAAATATATATTTTTTAATTTTTTATTTTATTCATATATGAAAAGAAACTCACTAAATTCTTCCATTTATTTATGTCATTGTCATATATGGTTGATGTTGCTAATAAATTAGTTTATTTCCAAGCTATTAGCCGTTTTTAGAGAATGAAATTGGATAGAAGAAGGGAACGAGAGAAAGTACAAGAACTGAGAGAGGGAGATGGGGATTTAGAGAAGGGAAAGCGAGAGAGTACAAGGAGTGAAAAAGGGAGATGAGCGATTCGGAGAAGGACAACATGGAGAAAGTAGAGGGAAGGAGAGAGGGAGAGTGAAGAATAATGAAAGAGGAGAAAGAGGGGGACAAGGACACTTCCGACGGCAGCAACGGTGACGACGAAGACGGATGGACGGCAACACAAATCTCCTGCTCTCCCTCTCTCTCGGTCTATTTTCTCTTCCCTTCCTCTTGCAATTGGTTCTGTGTTGAAGGGGGAAGAAATAGAGTGGACTTTCCTCGACGTCTTTGAACACGTTGGGGAAGGACCCTTTCCCCAACATCGAGCAACCCCAACATCGCAAAAAGGTTAAATAATGAATTAATTATTTAAACATTCCCCAATGTGCACTTACAACTCCCACTTACAACCATTGTCACTTCAATACGTACACTTACAACTCTCACTTTTCCCGACGTTTGGTTCTTGTGCGTCGCGAAAAGTGAAGATATTAAATTTAATTTTAAACTTTTCGCGACGTCTTATTGTTCTGCTTCGCGAAAAGTGAGTATATTAAATTGAATATATTCACTTTTCGCGATGTCTGGTTCTTGTGTGTCTCGAAAAGTAAGGATATTAAATTAAATTTTAAACTTTTCGCGACGTCTTATTGTTGTGTGTCGCGAAAAGTGAATATATTAAATTTAATATATTCACTTTTCGCGACGTCTGGTTCATGTGCGTCGCGGAAAGTGAAGATATTAAATTTAATTTTAAAATTTCCTCGACGTTTGATTGTTGTGCGTCGCTAAAAGTGAAGATATTGAATTTAATTTTAAACTTTCTGCGACGTCTGATTGTGGTGTGTCGCGAAAAGTTTTATTTAATTTTAATCTTTTCGCGACGTCTGATTCTTATGCGTCGCTGAAAGTAAAGATATTAAATTTAATTTTAAACTTTATGCGACGTCTGATTCTTGTGCGTCATGGAAAGTGAAGATATTAAATTTAATTTTAAACTTTCCACGACGTCTGGTTCTTGTGCGTCGCAGAAAGTGAAGGTATTAAATTAATTTTAAACTTTCCACGACGTCTAATTCTTGTGTGTCACGGAAAGTGAAGATATTAAATTAATTTTAAACTTTCCGCGACGTGTGATTCTTGTGCTTCGCAGAAAGTGAACTTTTCGTGACTTTTGGTTTTTGTGAGTCACGAAATGTCTTTTCGCTGACGCAACCAATGTTGTGTCACTAAAAGGTGGTCAACACCGACACATCTTCGTCGACGTTATTTCTGGCGTCGGAATTATTCCAATTTCTTGTAGTGACATTTCCTAAAGTATTGCATGTTAGTAATGTATCTAATGATGATGAAATTATAAGATTATATTAAGTAAAAAAATTAATATCAAGTCCACATACACGGTTTGGGACAACAAGTTTTGTGCAAAAATTACTAAATATTACAATACAATAAAATAATTACGATTGAAACAAAAGACCAAAAAAAATTTAATGCAAATGAACCCTAGTACCTCAGAAGAGAAAATGTTGAATTCGAGCGTCCTAAAATGATAAAGCACAAAAATAAATTTAGAAAATTTCTAGTTGGATAATTACAAGAAGAGAAAAGTAAGAAAAGTAGGATGACATACCGATTGCATAATCAAAATTAAACCTTACAATTCCATAAACCCATAAAACCATCGAGGATCAAATAAGAGCCAAGAACTAAATACCGTAGAAAAAAAAAAGGAGTCTCAGAGGATTGAAATTTATTATATAATTTGAACTAGAATTTAATGTATGACAAAATATCTTCAAACATGCAATGTAAAGAAAGCAATAACAAATACCATGGAAAGGAAGAAGTTTTTTTCTTTTTTTTTTTTATATATTATTTTTATAAACATGCTTTTAAAGCAGTAACAAATACAATGAACAACTTCAAAGTTCAATGTGATCGAACCATATTGCCAAAAGAAATGGACAGTAACATTTTTTTTTGTTTTTGTCATTTAAAACCAGCATTGAGGTGGAAACAATAAGAAATACAACAGCCCTAAATAGGTGAGGGAAGACAGTAACTAAAATGTGAATAAATTTAAGCAGACATGTAAGAGAAGATTGGTAAACATACCAAAGAAGTAAAAAAGGTTGTATGTATAGAAGGAGCAAGGATGTAATGGAATGAGAAAAACATATACCATATTTATAGTGGAGGGATTAAAGTATTAAATTTGAGTAGTAAAGAACCAACAAATATACCAAGAAATAGGGATATAACCATCTCTGTGACAACCCACATCAGAAGTAAAGAAGGAATTGATTCATATCACATGCAACAATGGCAGTCAAAATTGGTACAGGAAACCTAATACAAAAAGTATGACCGTAGGTATGAAGACAAGTCTGTGTAAACCAGCATAAGTACACAATAGGTTTTCGAATATGGACATAAAGAATGTAGAATATGTGTGTGTAAAGAATTATAAGCAAAGATAATCCAAGTAAAACAGTATAGACGTGAACAAAATTACAAGGAAACGAAAAGAACACATGAGCAAAGGAATTTACCTGAACAAGAACTGAAACAGCAAGGGAAAACAAATTATGAGGTAAGGAAACCAATTAGCATGAATAGATCAAGACCATATGAAGAAGAACACGAACACTATTTCATTACATTCATTAAATTTTTTAGAACATATCAGAGAACATGATGCAAAACAAAATACATAAAAAAAATGGATGAACAATTGCTTTCCATAACAGATCAGAGAAGAACGCAAACACTATTTCATTAAATTTTCCAGAACAGATCAAGAACATGATGGAAAACAAAATATGTAAAAAATGAACGAACAATGCATTTCCAGAATAGATCAGAGAAGATGATGGAGCAAATCAGATTAGAAAGGACAGTGGAAAACATAATAGTAACACACAAGTATGAAAAACAATGGAATAAATATCAGATTTGGACCTCATCATTGACTATAAGGAATTTGAATCAAACCTCCAGCCCTACCGTGCTTAAATATTTCGTAAACCTTTGTCATTCTCCGGATGTAGCATTTATTTGTTCTTGGTACACATGTACGAGTGACAAAGGGGAAGTCGGAGCGGCAAGATTGAAAGCCCAGCTATGTAATGAACCATAAAGGGAAGAGAGAACGGTTCCGAAGGCAACACGTGGAAACAAAGTCAGTCAACAAAACCAGAGAGTGGAAGGAGAAGCATTTAAGAGGCAACACGTGGAAACGCAGCCATCAATGAAACGAAAAGGATGGAGACATGAGATTTGGAGTAAACGAAAGGATTCATCACGACGGAGAGCAGAGTTTCGGAGATAAAGACAAAATGGGGTTGGAGGATGCATATCTGAGGTTGGGAGAGGAAGATGAAAAGAGAGAACGTTGAAGATAGGTAGATTCGAAGAGGAAAACAAAGGAATAGAGACAAGCCTGAGATTTGGAGAAGAAAACCAATAGAGAAGCGAGGAAAGAGGATGAAGATGGGGAGGAATGAGCGAGGTTTGGGAAGCGACTAAAGGGGTTTTCGTGATGGATTACGATAGATTAAGGGAGTGAAAGACATGTTATGGGGGGTTGAGAAGGATTGAGAAGGAATAAGGGGGGATTAAGAAACCCTAGATATTACTATAGTCCACTCCACTCTAATTTAGTTTGGAGCCCAAACAACCCCTAAGAAAATTGCATCAAATAGCACAAATTAGAAAATAAATATAATCTATAGCACAAAGGAACAATATTTGCAAAAATGATAATATTTTACCAATTATATGATTTTTTTTTAAATGTCATTTTTATTTTGCCCGTACGTTCCCTTCCTCTCATGCTATCCATGATGACTTCTATCAATGATATCATGCCCGATATGTCAATATGTTTTTTCATTAATTTATCAATGATAACTTGAACTTTGAATTTTTAAATGATATAAATGTTCATAGAATAACCTGAAATCAATAATTTATTTCAATAAAAGTTTCAACTATACCAATTTCATTATATTGTTGGCAATAGAAGCTATCATATAGATAGTATGTTATTAGTGACTCAAAGTTATTACCAATAGCATGCTAATATGATCTCTTTTCCTTGTCCTTTTAGCTAAAAACAACCAACCACAATATAACTTAATAGTAGAATTTCCTTGCTATCATTGATATATAGTAGCCTATTAGAGATATTATTTAAAGATGCTATCATTGATATCCTTCTGTAGCTATCATTGATATATATTATTAGTGATAACAATAGAAGAATATAACTGATAGCTATCAAAAATAGCAATTGATAGCCTAATTAAACCTCATCAATTCAAAATTGATATGCTTACCAAGAAGATATCAGTTATAAAAAAAATTATTCTAACGATACCGCTTATAGTTGCTATCAACGATATCCTTCTAAAACAATCATTGATAGACAATGTTAGTGATATCATTTTACGTTGATAGCAATATAAAAAATTATTTATAGTAGCTATCAAGAATATCAATTGATAACAACATCGCAAGTATAAGATATTAGTTAAGGGTAGGGGTGTTCACGGTTCGGTTCGGTTTCAAGCTGAAACTGCATCGAATCCCCAAATGTAAAAAAAATCTTATACGAGATTGAACCAAATCGCACGTTTATGTCAAACCAAATTAAAACGAACTGCATATGTGGTTCGATTTTGGTTTCGTTTAAATCCGGGAGAATTTCAGGTCACCAAAGCACCGAGTTCTATACCATTTCCCTCTTTATTTTAGATCTCAATGGATCTCGAGTTAACATATTTAACCGAGTTTTAGAAACAAAACCTTTATGAACATTTATTTAAATTTATTCAATTTTTTTTTTTTAAATGAAGCGGTTCGATTCAATTTTAGAATCAGTTTAAAACATTAAACCAAACCGAACCACATAAGAAGCAATTTCAACATAACATAAACCACATCGAACTACATAGCAATCGATTTCAGTTCGATTCATTTTTCAAAATACTTTATGAACACCCCTATATTTTGGTTGGCAATTTTGTCATTTAAATACAAAAATTAATGTAGTTAATTGTTAAATTAAATTAATTATTTTTTATCTGTTTTATTAATAAATAGTTGAGTGATGTAATGGTTTATATTTTACTTTTATGTTTAATTAATTTATTTATTATTATCTCCTTCCACTACATCTCTAGATGAAAGAAAATAACTCTCTCCCACAGCTAAGAAAAACTCATTTTTTCTCTCTAATTAATTCTCTTATTAAAACTTCTCTTTTCCTCACATATTCTTTCCATCTTTTTCTTAACCTTTTATCTCATACTACCTATGCGATGAAGGTCATGTAGTGAGAATAGTATACGAAGAGACTCATGAGAAAGTAAATTGTGTTTTGCAAGAGGATTATGCGATGGAAGGTCTTCACTAGGAAGATGCAACGCGACGAATAATTAGGCGATTTGAGCTTACTTCACCAAGAAGTAGTGACGTGACCTTTGTGTCAGTAAGACGGTGATTGATTTGACTTTGTTGTCTAATCCAAATTCAGGATAAGGAATGGATGAGACACACGTGACATTCTATGATTGGACCAATTCTCACCGCTGACAGAAGTAATCATTTCGACATGGAAAACTTCACCGGAAAAGTCTTTAAATAGATGGATTATTATCCTTTTGAGGCTGCTTTTTACCCTAAGTTACTTAGGGTCGACAATTCCAAGTCCTAAGATAAAGTTTTGTAGCCACAAACTATGAACTGTAGCCTCAAAGTATGATACAAATTCAGCCTTCATAGTGGATGCGACAATAATAGACTACTTTGAACTTTCCATGAAACTACTCCTTCAACTAATAAGAACAAATAGCCAAAAGTAGATTTTCGTGTATCCACACATTTGAAAAAATCTGAATATGAATATCCAATCACCTCAAGGTGATCAGATCTCTTGTAAGTAAGCATATAATCCTTTGTTCCTTGCAGATACCTTACAACTTTCTTTGCAACTTTCCAATTATCCATTCCTGGATTACTTTGATACCTGCCTAGCATACCCACAACAAAACTGATGTCTAATCTAGTGCAAGTCTGTGCATACAATAGGCTTCCAACAATAGATGCTTAATGAATGGTTTCCATATGATTTCATTCCAATTCATTTTTAGACATTGCATGAGACTAAACTTATCTCCCTTATGAATTGGAACTACACTTGAAGAGCATTTGTCCATCTTAAATTTCTCTAAAACTTTATTAATATATGTCCTTTGAGACAATTCTAACAAATCATGTGTTCGGTCACAAAATATTTCAATTCCAATCATATAAGATGCCTCACCCATATCTTTCATTTCAAACTTTTTAGAAAAAAATTATTTGATTTGACATAACAAACCAAAGTCATTCGTAGCAAGCAAGATGTCATCAACATATAGAACAAGAATTATAAACTTACTTTCATTGATCTTTAGGTATATGCATCAATCAACGATGTTTTCCTTAAAACCAAAAGATGTTATGGTATCATTAAACTTAAGATACCATTATCTGGAAGCTTGTTTAAGTCCATATATTGACCACTTTAATTTACACACTATATGTTCCTTTCCTTCAACCATAAAATCTTCAGGTTGATCCATGAACACTTCTTCATCTAAATTCCCATTTAGAAAGGCAGTTTTCACATCCATTTGATGAAGTCCTAAATCATAATGAGCTACTAAAGACATAATAATTCTTAAAGAGTCCTTGAGATAGGAGAAAAGGTCTCTTGGTAGTCAATGCCATCTTTTTTAGTATAACTTTTGGCAACAAGTCTAGCATTGTATCGTTCGATATTGCCAATTAAGTCACGTTTTGTCCCAAAGACTCATTTACACCTAACTCTTTTACTTTCTTTAGACAATTCTACAAGATCCTAGACTTCATTATCATTCATAGATTTTAACTCTTCTTTCATGGCATCTAACCATTTGACAAAATTATCTAGTTTAATGGCTTGTGACGACCTTCCCAGTAGAGCTACAAGCTCTCTTGGACGGTAAAATTTATTTGTTTTTGGTCCCATCAAACTTAAAAGTAGTATAAAAATAACTAATCTTTTTTTAGGTTAATAGCAGTGTAATGCCCGAGATTAGGAGGAGACATGAATGAACAGGTATTACATCTGAATGTGAAGGATCCTGAAGACATGAAATAAGTACATGAAAGTAATGTTAAGAAAGACTTAAAAGAATTAAAAGTTACTACCTATACCAACAAGGTGCACCTTCCTTTTCGGTGGCTTGATCATAAGAACTTCAAAGTTAAGCGTGCTTAGCTTGGAACAATTCTATGTTGGGTGACCTCCTGAGAATTTTTCTAGGTTGCATGTGAGTGAGGACAAGTGTGAAAAGCTACCCTTTTAGTCATCCCTAATCTAGGTATTACCCTAACTAAGATAGTGGACAATTTAGTGCATTAAAAATAGATGATTGATAAGTGAAGCTGATCAAGCAAAATACAGTCAAGCAAGCAACTTAAAATTTTTGTGCTTCTTTAAGGAAGCTTGACGTTTAAATTTATTTCTTTTTAGTTTCTTTCTTTTTAGAATAGATTGATTGATTAAAGGGTACAATCCATTTTATTTTGAAGATTGAGCTTGTGCATTGATCTTGTTTCACATGCTTTCGTTTTGCACCTGCCCAATTTAGGGAAGTTCTCTGTTTCCCTTCTTCTTCACCGTCCTTGCGCACTTTGATTTGTTCTTATTCATTGAGGAAAATGCATATGCTTCATAATGTGGGGTGTGGTTTGGGTTCACATGCTTTTACTTTACATTTGCTTGTTTGGTTGATGCACGATTATGAATATTGATATTTAAATTTTTTATCTGATTTGAATCATGTTTGGTTTGACGGTCCTTGGCATCTGAGATCATGCTTTGTGATAACTTGTAGAAATATAAGTTATATTGGCATTTTATTTAAAATAATGCAAGAGAATCGAGAGAAAAATAAGATAAAACACAATAATGAATTCAAGAAAAGTGAGTTACAAGAATCAAAACACCTGTTTATTATGAAATTTTCATGTTTTTGAAGTAGGATGGTAGAAAGAAGAACATGAAGTATAAGTTGCGTCAAGCGACTAGATCGTGCTCGCAAATAATCAACAATAGCTTATTTTATCATTGCCCTTTGGGGAAGTGACACCAAAAGAGTGTCGATTAAATTGTAACTAAAGCAAAAGAGTTATTTTTAAATATAGAAAATTGAACCAAAATAATTAGAAATATAATAAAATATCGCAATTTAATGAAATTAGAACATGCAAACAATAAAAGATTCTATCAATAGAATAATTGGGAATAGAAAATTTAGATAACTTTTTATCATTTGCATTATACAGTAGTCTATCTTGATATACCATAGATAAATGTAATATTTTATTAGACTTATAAATATTTGAGGAATTGTTAAAAATAGCAAATTTGATAAAAAATATTTATAACATATAGGAAAATTTTCTAGCAAAATTTTCTAATTCCATCAATAATAGACATTGATAGATACAGATATTCTTCTATCAATAATAAATTGACATGCTTCTATCAATAATAGACATTGATAGTGTAACGACCCAACTTTTCTATCTAAGGCGAAGTCATTATTTTAAACAAAATACTTTGGTTGACAGAAAATATGGTAAAATTTATTTGAAATCATAATAATCAAGAAAAATATTGTTCGGGTCCTATTTCAAACAAATAAAATTTAAAAGTACTGTTTACAAAATCACTATCCATAAACTCAGTTCAATCACAAATACTTAAGTAAAACATTTAAAAAAAACTATAATGAAGCAAGTTTAAAGTGCTAGGTCCTCGTATGGCAGTCACGTATCTTTCTTGTCCCTCGTCGGTCTGCCTCTCGTATTATCATTTCCTGAAAAGTTAAACATAGAATGATGAGTATAAAAATACCCAGTAAAAGACCCACTATTGGTCCCGCTAGGGGTAAAAATTATTAACTTCCTATTGGGAGGTATTCTGCATCATAACAGTCTCGTGATCCCGTAGGATGCACATAATCAGTCTCACATATAAGTCTTGTACTCCTGAATGATGCACATATAAGTCTTGTACTCCTGAATGATGCACATATAAGTCTTGTACTCCTGAATGATGCACATATCAGCCTAGTGATCCCAAAGAATGCACCTAATGCTCCAATAAGTGGTGATCCTGTGGAACACCTGCAAGGCACACTAACAATTCCCCTCAATCCATTCTAACATTTTAAACAATCAATTCAATTTACAATTCAAGCTACCATCATATCATTCTTTCAGTTCAGCACATATACAGTCAATTTACGCAAACTAGTACCTAGTCAAACATTAGCATAACGGTTCCTCAAACAATTATATTTATACACAAGCGTCACCCTCCAGTTCAGTCAATTCAATCTATCGTACATTATCCATACATTAACATAACAGTCAACAACCCTCAATTCAATCGGTTCAATGTTCTCAGTTCGATCATCATAACTAAATTCACATATCAGTCAACTCATCTTAGTTAAGTAATATCCATACAGTCAAATAGTCATCAGATATAAATTTGCATATCAGTCAACCCATCTCAGTTCAGTGGAATCCATACAGTCAATACATCTTAGTTCGTTATAGAGTCCAGTAGTAGGAACCTCTTACCTTTAACTTTACTCAAGCTCCTTGATCTACTAAGGTCCAACAAAACAACCTAAACATAATTAAACGGAAATCAAATGCTTTCACAATACTTTCTCCCTTTCAATTCACCCAAATGTAAATTCTAAAGTTACCCAAGTAGTGGAGAATCGAACTCCAACTAAAATCTAAAATTGATGTAAATCAAAAGAATTCGAGTGTTACTTCCTAACACCTTCCAGGATCGAATGACAAATTAACTAATTATTCAACACTACAACTCAAAGGAACTACAATGTATGATCATCAAACTCACTAATACAACGTACCACCAAAATCCCGACAGTTCAGAATAAGGTAGAGGCAACGACACATGAACCAAACTGAAAGACAATGTGCAAATGCAGATTTGGGTGTGACTCGGCTTACTTGGAGAGGTAAGCATCGCGTTACACGCACGATTGGAAGACAAGGGACGCGTGCAGCTGAGGTTCACGAACGGAGACAAACACTGACGAAGCCGAACGCTTCAGCTTCATCGGAAAGGCTCAAGATGCGATGGCGTCTGGTTCGTCGTTGCCGGAGATAGATCAGAGCAAAAATGCTCGACGACGCGCGGCTGCCAAGGTTGCAAGAAGCGAAGATGCGTTGGCTTCGATTAACGATGGCAGTGGCTTCGACGGTGAGTGTGGACAGAAACGATCGACGACGACGACTCTACCGAGTGGGTGGTGCGCGAGCTCGAACGACGATGGTGAGGAGACAATGGGCGGTGACTAGGTCACGTGGAGAAAAAAGAAGAAGAAGAATAAAGGAGAAGGATCGCACACGAAACGAGAAGGAAGAAAAGAAAAAGAAAAATTAATAATATTTTAATGATAATAACATATAAATCTTATTATTATAGTATAATTATTATTAATTTCTTTCTTTTCTTTTCAAAAAGAAAAATTATATTCCTCTCCCTCATCAAACGTCAACCAAAAAGAAAAATAAATAACACCAAAAAACTCCTTTAATTCTTAATTAAACAATTTGGTTAAGAGAATTTAAAAAAAATTTGGAGTGTTACATGTAGACAATTATTCTATGAATAAAAAACAATAATTCTATCAATAATAGACATTGATAGACATCGAAACATATTAGTAGCATTGATAGATAATGATAGAATAATATAAGTTTTTATCATTGATAGAATTCAAAATTTTGCTATAGATTATAAATATTTTAATTTATTTTGCTATTTTTAAAAATGTCAATAAATATTTTTAATTTTTTTAATTAAAAATAATTATCTGAAAAAAATGATTAGAAGTAAGAGATTTCACTTGCAGTGTGTTTTTATTTGGCCGCTAGTGAAATTGAAAAGCAGGACCCACACATTAACTCTGAAGAGTAGAATACTTCTCATTCATACGTTTGTTTGATGACGACATTTGATTCTTTTTATATATGGTTTATTCCCCATCTTTCTTTTTTTAAAAAAATTAATTTAGCATTTCACTTCTTGATTCTCTCGTCTTCTTCCCCCATAGAGAGATTTCCAAAGAAGAAGAAGTTAGTGGTGGAAGCAATGGAGAAAAAAAGAAACTAATGTATAAAACAAAAATAATTAGGTGCATGTGTTTGTTATGGGTTGTTGTTAAAAGAGAAAAGGGACAAAATATGTGACATTCAACCACACCATCTTCATGACCTCTGCCTCAAAACAAAACAATGATTGTGATGTGAGTTTGAAGGTTAAGAATGAAAGATTAAAAATGTTACTTTAAGGCTCTACTCGGTAACATTTTTTTTCTTTATGATCTATTTATGTAGAACAGTTGCATGCATTACTAGCCAGTTTTTTTTGAAAAAAAAAATATATATATAAACAAGTATTAAAAAGTTACTTTGTTTTAGTTTTTAAAATTAGACTTGGTTTTTTAAAATATGGCTAAAAAGCAGATATTAAAATGACTGATTTAGAGGTAGAAAATGTGTATACTTAATTTTTAAAAACTAAAAGCAAAAAACGAAATAGTTACCAAACGAAGCTTTAGTAATTTGTAAGTTTAAAAATGTTTCGATGTAATATAAATATAATCTATTTGTGTAATAAGTATTATAAATATTTAAAATAAATAGATGCTCGTCTCATCAAGGTCAAATATGTTCTTATACATGTTATCCTATGTGTTATTCTCTTTCTCATCCAACTCCTTTGATACGTGTCTTAAAGAGATCAATTCTTAGTAGTCATGTAATCCAACTTATATTTGTTAAATTACCTACAAATAGTGATATTCTGTGAGTTTTGTTAGATAACATTGGTGAAATTTCAAAATAAATGGAAAAAAGTACGTTTTTTTGTATAGATTTTCTTATTTTCTTAATTTATTATTATTTATAAATTATATATATATTTATTTTAATATTATATTTTTTTCATTTTCATGTTTCGATCCTAACTCATTTTTACAAAATATTTTAAACCTATTTTCAAAGGTACTAAATTAGTCAAGTTGTTGAATTGAAACCTTATGGATCACGAGCACTAATCAAAAGGATAAAAACTTTTTCATTTTAGATTTAGTTTTCATTACTATTTTAGTATGTTTTAGTTTTAATTTAGTTTCTAAATTTCAAATTGTTACTAATTCTTTTTTTCTAATTTGATTATTATGTTTTAAGATTTTTATATTCATAACCTTAATTTTATACTAAATACTTACTTAAGATCTTTAGTGTTAATGCCTATTAATTATCTTCAAATAGTTACAAATTAAAATTTTAAAACTAGAATTAGATTAATTTTAATTATTTAAAATTTAAAAATCAATTAGTAGACATTATTATTAAAGAAAAAAATAAAAATTTAGTAAAAAATCAAGATTAAAAAGTGTAAACTTTAAAATCTAATGAAAAAATTGAAACAAAACAAAAATCATTTTGAAAACTAGGCACCAAATTAAATCCAACCAGAAAACTTAAAAGAACTAAAGCCAAACCCTTTAAAACACACCGTCAAAATGAAAACTAGAGCAAAAACGTTAGGTATTTTCTCCTAAATGTTAGATATAAATCTAAATTGGTTAAAAAAAGTGGGGAATTGTGAAAAAAAAAAAACATTTTGTAATAAATTTGGTTGGTTTTGTTCCATCAAAGGTAAATAGTTGTTAGTTTTTCTATTTTTTTAAAAATTCTTAAATAAAATTTTAGTTATTGTAATCTGAGATTCATCCTATTTTCAGTTCCTTTTAATAAATAAGTTAGACTCTCAAGTTCAACTTTCACAAAATTGACAGTATAAAAAATGGGAAGAGAATAATGAACCAACAGTAAAAAGTAAATTTAATATTTTTATCAAAAGTAGTGTGGACAGTAGACAGAAACTAAGAGACAAGGTGACAAAAATAATATTATATTTTTAATTAACATATTAAAATTATAATGAGTAAAATGTATGTATAAATTGAATGGTATGAGAAGTTAGAGATGCCATGAAATTCTGAAGAAGAAGAAGAAGAAAAGGATGAGTAAAAACGTGGAGGGTCATGCTGTGTGCATTCCACTTCCAGTTCAAAGCCATGTAAACGCAATGCTAAGTGTTGCAAAGCTTCTTCACCAAAGAGGTTCTTTCATAACTTTTGTTCTCACAGAATACACTCATAAACGCATTATAAGGTCTCGTGGGCCTTCTTCTCTTGATGGTATACTTAATTTTCAGTTCAAAACCATTTGGGATTATTGTGTGGAACCAATTGATGGTCGACAGAATTTTCCTTCTCTTTGCGACTCAATTTCTAATGACTTTTTATCCCCATTTTGTGACTTGATTTCTCAACTCAAAAATAACGATGAAATTCCTCCAGTTACTTGTATTATACCAGATGCTTTTATGTCATTCTGTATTGAAGCTGGATTGGAATTTAACATTCCAACTTCACAGTTTTGGCCTATTAGTGCTTGTAGCATTCTGGCGATTTATCACTTCGAGGAACTTGTGAAACGTGGGGTAGTTCCATTTAAAGGTATTGTTCTTATTCTCAACTTTCTAAATTAACAATGCTATAGAACTTCATTCTGCTCCTAAATTCTTGTAAGTTCTTGGAGATTGGTTTCTGGTCAAATACCAAACCACATGTGCTGTGCTCTATAACTTCTCCACTCTCTCTCTTCTTTAACTTTCCCATGCTCTTCTTCTCCCACATGTTCTCTGTTTTCTCTTCCCCTCCCACTGACACTGCCCAACCACAGCTACTACACTATCCACTGGTATGGTACAACGTTCTCTATCCTTTGCACCGACGAATTTAGTATAGGCTCCGAGGCTCGAACCTCAGTTTTATTGTCTTTATATAATATGTATAAAGAAAACTAATTAATGTTTAATATTTGTTAGTAGCTTAGTACAACCCCTCTTCCAACTTGAGTTTAAGTCTACCTATAGTTATTTTTATTTTTCTCTATTACAACTTCCAATAAATTTTTTAGATCCACTATTGGTTCTTTGACTTTTTTATATTTCTCTCATTTTTTTCCCTTTCTTCTCCATTTCCTTTTCATTCTCAACCTTCCATTATTTTCTTCTTTTTTCCCCTCTTCTAAATAGACAAAACCAACTAAAACCGATCCGCCAGCCGACATTACTACCCTCTCATAAACGACCACCCACCAACTAAGTGAAACTGTTATGTCTGTGCTCGATGTCCGTTTATGTGGTCAAAAATCAACACCAACTAATCAATGATAGTCTTAATGATAGTCTTTCTTGGTAAATTACTTTTAATAGGGGTGACATTTGTATCATTCGTAGAATCCAAATTTTTTTTATAGTTTGTAAATATTTTAATTTATTTTGCTATTTTTAAAAATGTTTCATATAATAATTTATGCATGTTATAATCTAAATTATGTAGATTTATTTTATGAGATGCTTAGAGTGATGAGATGCTTAGAGTGTATAATATATTATATAATTCTCTAGAACAAGAAAGAAAAATTGTAAGAAAAATATTAATTTATACTATTAAACTTTAAAATTTTATCGATTTAAACCTTAAACTAAAAATTATATCAATTTAAACATTAAATTTTTATATATGTATCAATTTAAACTCTCACTTATGATTTATTTAGATCATGGTGAAACTTACAATTTTATATATTTAGATTCATCTCAAAACATATAAAACTTAATCAATTTAGATTCTCAATTAATATTTATTAAAAAATTGGGTAGATTCAAATTATAATTATCAACTTTGTTAATAATCCACATTTATACGTAGAAGTCTACAAAAGTATAAGAATTTATGCCTCCTAATAAAAGTTCTACGTCCATTCACCTATAATTTAAACCAAAAAATTAAATATTTTGCTTGACATCTTTCAAATTAAATCTGAAAGAACATGTACACAGTACACGCCATCTCTAAACGTTAGTGGTATAAATTAAATTGATATTTTCTCCAAAATTACAATAGTAGAAAATAATCCAGTCATTTCTGGCCATTGGATTATAATGTGTTGCAAAACTTTTTGCTATAAAATTAGGGAGCAGACTCCATCATAAATAAACAAATAAATAATGATAATAATAATAGTTAGGGAGCAGACTCTTGTAAGAACTTGGATGAAACCAAAAACCTAGAAGTAAATTAGTAATAATAGAAGGAAGTGACATTTTTCTCAAATCTGTGTTTTAAATTACCTCTAAACTCGAGAAAGTTTTTTTCCCCCAACAATTTATGCCTTGAAGTTGAGGGAAAAACACTCCATGAACAAAGGTTCTGCTCTCAAAATAGTTATTCATATACTCTTTAGAACAAAAACTAATGAAAATTATTATTTAGAGCTTTTTACTGAAACATAACATAATTAATTAAACTAAGGTTCTATTTGGATAGGAATCGAGAATATGTTTTATGTTTTTCAGATTAATTAATAATTATTTAGATGTGTATATAAATACATTATCAAACACGTTCTAACCAATAATAATAATCAATTAAATTAAAATTGAAACACATGTACGACATTTGATTTCTTTCCCTAATTATTTATTGCTTCCACTTCTGGCAGATGAGAGTTATTTAAGCAATGGCTATATGGAAACTACAATAGATTGGATTCCAGGGATGAAAAATGTGAAAATGAAGGATTTACCAAGTTTCATAAGGACAACTGATCCAAATGATACCCTTCTCAATTTCTTTATCCAACAATTAAAGTGGGCTCCAAAAGCTTCCTGTATCATATTAAACACTTTTGAGGCATTGGACCATGATGTCTTGGAAGCACTTTCGCATTTGTTTCCTCCAATTTACACTATTGGCCCAATTCACTTATTTTCAAAACAAATCAAGGACAAAGCCCAAGAGAAAATAGCCACAAACCATTGGGAAGAGCAACAAGAATGCATTAGCTGGCTTGATTCTCAGCAACCCAACACTGTGATATACATCAATTTTGGTAGCTTAGCAATACTGACACTTGACCAACTCACTGAGTTTGCTTGGGGGATTGCAAATAGTGAACAACCCTTTTTATGGATCTTAAGACCTGATGTTCTGGAAGGTAAGTCACCAAAATTACCTTATAATTTTGTTGAGAAAACAAAGGGGAGAGGAATGATAGGGAGTTGGTGTTCCCAAGTTGAGGTTCTCAACCATCCATCTATAAAAGGATTTTTGACACATAGTGGATGGAATTCAACTATTGAAAGCATAAGTGCTGGAGTGCCGATGATATCATGGCCTTTCTTTGGGGACCAACAAACGACATGTCATTATTGTTGTGTGCATTGGGGGATTTCATTGGAAATACAAAACAATGTCAAAAGAGATGAAGTTGATAGTTGTATAAAAGAGCTAATTGAAGGAAATAATGGGAAAGAAATGAAAGCAAAAGTGATGGAGTTGAGAAGAAAAGCTGAGGAATCCTACACACCTGGTGGCTCTTCATACCTCAACTTTGATCGATTAATAACTCAACTTCTACTACAAAATTAAACCCATGTTATTGTTTGTGACGTAAATCAGTTTGTCAAGTCTATCGTCTGCTAAATGTTTTCTTTAACGTTTATTATTATTATTCTTAGAAGTAAATCTAAAGCTTTCTTTAGATCGTTGCATGTAGTAATTATCAATTTAAACAAATAGGTTGTTAAAAGTTTTTAATCATATTTTGTTACGAGTAATGGTAAGGCAATAATCAACGTCTAGCAATAAACAAAAGCAACAGCAACAATAAAATAGCACAATTCGAACAAAAAAAATGGTTAACTTAGTTTGGCCAATTCGACTCTGAAAACCTAAGGGTGCAGAGTGTAGGTAAACTAGTAATTACACTTATAATTACATAATGATTGATTACACATGTACATTTATCATGATTGTTGTCACGTGAAGGATATGCATGTTTGATGTTTCTCATGTCCGTATTACACATTTAAATATTCAATTTTGCAATACGTTTTAAAATTTAAGGGTGAAAATTGACCTGTTTTAATTTAAAAATAAATGGGTACTGTGAATAATGAAAATTAGCCAAAGTTGTGACAAGATGATGTGAAGATCAGAATAATGACCATAGAGATAGAAAAGCTTAGAGGAGAGATTTGTGGAGAAAAATATTTCTTATTTTTTTGTATTCCAAGATTGAGGATAAGGAATATTCATACAATGGGAAACCCTAAATTGAGAGAATAAAGAGAATAAAATAATTACAGTAAACCAATATAAATGATTCATGTGTAGATGAATTATTGGTTGAGGAAATATTCCTCCAACCAATTCTTAACCATTTGAATGTTCTGAAATACTAGGACAAGGTTATGCAGATTTGATGACTTATTCTGATTTGGCAATTGTAGATGATCTATGTGTATTGCTTGTGTGGCTTTCTTCTCCAATATTCCCCCTTCAAACAAGAGTGTAATTCAATTACATCGAGTTTGGACCTTAAACACTGAAAATGAGAGTGAGTGAGAGGATTAGTAAGACAATCAGCCAGTTAGTCCAATGAAGGTATATACCGAACTTCAAGAGCACCATGAAGAACTTAGTCACCGATAGAATGTACATCAATTTCAATGTGCTTGATTATGGCATGAAATACAGGATTAATTGCAAGAGCCCCTGCATTTAAGTTATCACACCACAAAATAGGTTTAGTATTAGTAGGAATAGCAAGTTCATAAAGCAATTGTTTTAGCCAAATAATTTCCAATGCAACCAGTGCTAGATCACGATATTTGGATTTTGTATTTGAACGAGCCACCACACTTCGTTTCTTAAAGGACCATGAAACCAAATTATTTCCTACAAATACACAAGACTTGCGATGTCACACCCCGCCTCGAGCACCTGCTTGCTTGGCCCAAGACTTGGCGTGAAGCCAACCGATATCGTCCACTTGAAGAACGTCATCAGCTGACCCTTAACTTAACCTTAACCTTAACCCATAAAACAAAAAACAACGGAAGCTATAACACGTAACTTAAAAATAAAACTGAAAGAAAACTCATCTTACTTAGACAACCTTTAGATAAGTTTATACAGACAACATGAAACCTTATTTACATAACCAAACATAACACCGAAAATAGAACCTAGGTCTAACATTATAAAAGTACTAAATAAAACACGTACTATAAAAGACTAAACTCTTTAGAAGACACTAGTAGCGATTCAGGCTTCAAAGGCATGGTCTCTACTTGGAAAGTGGAAAACATTTTGAAAAGTATGAGCTAAACGAGCTCAGTGAGTGATAGTTTTCTAAATTATTTTCATAAATTTTTGAAATAATAATATGTAAATCTTGTAAATAGTAAACAGTGAATCATAAACTGAAAGCTTTAAATCTTAAAACAATTGGAAACAGTAACATGAATCCTTGTTTTTCCTGCTCGAAACTCAAGTATCTGCGATTCTGGCTCGTTACGAGTAATTTAATCCTACTATGTACGAGTAATTTAATCATGTCCAGTCGTGAGTAAATTTTAAGCCTGCCTCATGACAAGTAATTTGTTCCTGCCCCGTACAAGTAATTTTTAAGCTTGCCTCGTAACGAGTAATTTTTAAATAGCTTGGATATCCAATAAAACATTTTTAAACCATAAACTTTAAGTCCTTTTTGCAATAAGAAATCCTTTACTTACTCTCAATAATCTTTAAACATAACTTCAATAACAGTAATATTTTAAACAATAACATGCTTGAAAACAATTCATAAATAGCTTAAACATTTAACATAACTCATTCATAAATCATGGCTCTAAACATGCTTTACAATACTTTAAATAAATCATTTTCCATTCACAGATACAAGTCTAAATCTTTGGTTTATAAATTTGTCCGATCTCCTATTGTCCTAAGAATATGGTAAAGTTATCTAATTAATTTCTCTTGACCATGAAAACATCAAAAGTGGTCATGACATTGCCTGACGCGCATGGGTGGGCGGCAGGGCCCTAGCCACGCGCTGGGCTGCCCGCATTCTAACCTCTTAAGAGGTTTTTTGCATGTGCTGGGCATGCTTGCATGCTAACCTCACGTACAGACATGTTGTGCATCTTACTTGGCCGCGTGCTTAACGTCCAATGCAGCCTCTTCCCGTGCTGCCTTGATTGCGTGCACCTCTCACATAAGTCGTGAGTCCAATGCCAACCACCACGCACAAAAACTTCTCTGTTTCCAAAATGCCAACTAATCTCACCTAGCATGCATAACACTGACCTATTGCTCGTAACTTCAATTTTTGTCCAAAATACATGACCTAATTTTGAAAAATCCTAACTTAAAATTCGTAACTCTTTTGATAAAACTTCCTTCTACAAAGTTGCTCTAAATTGAGTTAACTTTCTTACCACAAAATTCTAAAATCAAATTCCAAAGGACGAGTTCTGTAGTCTTCTGGAAGTGCACCTTGCTCAGATTTACCCGAGAAATGACCTTATGGCCTTTGCTCAACCAAAACGCCAAACCTTTTGAATCCAAAAGGCATAATAGCTCTCACAAACTAGACACAATTTCTGAACTTTCATGACCAATTTGAGTGAAAATGCCCAAGTGAGTTGTGAGAAAGTCCTTGCTGAAGTTAGCTATTTATTGAAAGCCTTGCATGAAATTATCTTGACACCTCAACCTTGCTTAATCCACCCTTAAACCTCCTTAATGTTGGGATTTATGTCCTAAAACTACTAGAATGTAAAAATAATTCATTGACCGTTGTTAATAAAGTGTTATTATTGTAATAATTGTTATTGATTATATTATTAGTATTGTCTTAATAACCCAAATCCAATAAACTAACATTCTAAGTTGTTTAATAAGTCTTAAATAGTATATAGAGACACACAGAGATCAATGTTCGAGATTAGCTGAAAGAGTCTATAGTATAGGGATAAGATTGGGTACCTTATCCTGATAACACTATGGATACAACTCACTTTGTATTTGATACAAAAGCAATGAGATTGCATAAGACCGGACTGCGAAATAGTTGACATGCGAGTGAGGGTATCTTATGCAATGAGATTGCCTAAGATCGGACTGCAAAATAGTAACCACTAGATGTAACTTTGTTAACTAGTTAGGATTCTATTTCCCTAGGATAACCTAGGTAACTTTGTCTTAGTCATTAGTGTATTATGAACTCTTGTTCGCGAGAGATTGTCCTTTGATTTGTACGGATGAGAGTGACCAGATTGTCGACTCAATAAGCTTATCATTGTGGTGACAAGACTGAGTGGGGAGCTGGGAACATAATTACACAAGATGGAATTCACTCATTCCTTACTTTATGGTAAGTAGATGAGTGTTCCGTTAAATGGTGTCTACAAGACTTGAACAAAGGGCCCTTACCCTCTCTATGACACGAGAGGGGTTTCTGTTTATTGGTAGGACAATAAACAGGTTGTTCATTAGAGGAGCACTGGTATTTAAGGATTAGAAGTAACCTAGGGGTAAAATGATAAATTAACCCAGCTGGTGTTACGAACACTCGTGAAGGACTAATTTACTGTTATTAATCTATATTCGTGGACACAGAAATATATCTACAGTGAGAAGAGTTCAGCTGTGAGTATTTAGTGAAGTGTACACACAATTAACGAATATTGATTAATGTGGTTAATGACTTTATTCAATTAATCTCAGATCGTTGTAGCTTCTGATTTATAGGTCCATTAGGTCCCTTTCCTAGCTCATAAAGGGTAATGATATTTATTTATATTGGTTGTAATTTGAAATGTTCAAATTAACTTTGGGAATTAGTATAATGTATAGTGATATATTATAATATAAAGTTTGATCATATAAATTTAATTTTGGATATGATTCAAAATTAATTTATGAGAGATAAAATATTTGAATGAGTTTAAATTTTAATTTAATGTGAATTGGATTCATATTAAAATTATTGGTTATGAGAGAAACTTAAATTTAATATGATTCAAATTTAATTTAAGTTAAATATAAGATATTTAATTTAGCTATTCATTAATTGGAGAATTAATTAATAGTTTAGTTTTATTTAATTAAATTAATATAAATCTATAAGATATTAGAGAGATATTCATTAATGAAAAATGATTTAATTAATTATATTAATATAAATCTATAAGATATTGGAGAGATATACATTCAAATAAGATTTGAATGGAATATTAATTAAATATGATTTAATTAATTGTATTAATATAAATCTATAAGATATTAAAGAGATATTAATTTAAATACGATTTAAATGAAATATTAATAAAATATGATTTAATTAATTATTAATTAATTGATCAATGGTTAATTAATTAGTAGATTTGAAATATCTATTAATTTAACATTTTTTAAATTAATAGAATGCCACGATTCTGTTCAACTCTCTTTCCTATTCGAAGAAGGAAAGAGAGCTATAAATATTTAGAAGAAAACAGTTTTATTTAATCAAGAAAAAAAAGCCAAGGCTTTTGCTCTTTGCAAAAGTAAAAAGTTTCTCTCAAATTTCTTTAAACCTTTTTCCATCCCAATTGGTTCCCACAAACCAATCTTATCCCAGAGGATAGGAAGGTCTCCGATAGGTGGTGTCTTCAATTTGGTGGTTTGTAGATTCAGAGTCGTCAACAAAAATAAGTTCTCTGTATCTTTTAAATTAAAATCATGCTTAGTTTTCACTTAGAATTTTGATTCTAAATTTTGCCAATGTACTGGTATTTTGGGATTTCTAAATTAATTTGAGGAATGGTTCTGTAAAATCTAATGCTGTCATGGGCTTTTATCCCTTCACTTAAGGCACCTCAAATTACCTTTCGACCTCAAAATGCATGTTAATAATATTAAGACACTTGGATTAACTTTAAACTACTTGCTTTAAGCTTGCCACATGCATGTCCAAAACGCATAGCTAACCTCTTAGTCCATCTAGCATAGCATTTCTTCTCGCCCACACTAGCACCTTAAGCCTTCTTGCAAAGCCAACCAAACACCTAAATAACCTCCATTTCCATTTTGCATAGCCTTTGTCGCCTAACCCTCTTGACAAGTCCAAAATGTCAAAGACCAAATGCCAACTAACCTCTTTTGGGCTTGTAAACCTCTAAACACATGTCCATGCCTAATCTTAACGCCAACTAACCTCTACATGGCATCCCTTCTCTCCCAAGACACCCAACCTCTAAAAGCATGATGTATAACCTTAAATGTCCAACCTTAAAAGCAAGCTAACCTCCTTAAATGTTGTTTTCTTTCTTTTGGACTCCCAACCAATCCAAATGACATCTAAACACAAATACTCAACACTTAGCCAAAATTTTCCTTCTCTTTCCTACTAATCAAGACCCACTTTTGTCCTTACTTCCTTTCAACTCTTAAACTTCCAATTACTTTGAAAGACTTAGATTTTCTTCCAAGATTTAGGGTTTACATTCGGTCATCAATATTGGAATCCCAATCAGCATCAGAGAAAGCAATGACAAACAAGTTAGTGTTAATTTGCTTGAAATAAAATGATGTAGTGTTTAGTGCCACGAATATATCGCAGTACTCATTTAACGGCCTGCTAGTGAAGATCAGTCGGTTTCTGAAGAAATTGACTAAGATGATTTACTATATAAGATATGTCTGGATGAGTTTTAGTAAGATATTGAAGAGCCCCAAGAGTACTTCGGTATATAAACGGGTCAGCGAAAGGTGTGCCATCATTAACATATGGATGTTTTCCTAGAACACTCGGGGATGGAGCTGGTTTTAAATCAGTAAGTTGAAGCTTATGTAATAAGTCCTTAACATATTTACCTTGATTCATTATAAACCCAGACTCAAGATAATGAATCTAAAATGCAAGGAAGCAGTGTAGAGGCCCGAGATCTTTTAAAGAAAATTTAGCATCAAGAATGGTCATTAGTCTATGAATCATAACATAATTATTCTCAGTGACTATAACATCACCCACATAAACTAGAAATAGTATGATAGAGATGTGATTTCTGAATATAAATAGAGAAGAATTAGATTTGGAATTAAAGAATCCAACCTTGAGAAGTTCATTGGTAAGAGCAGTATTCCAAGAATGAGGTGCTTGTTTAAGACCATATATGGCTTTATCCAATTTACAAACATAGTAGGGAAAGGTAAAGTTAACATACTCGGAGGGTTATGCGATGTAAACACCCTCTATTAAACTGCCATTTAGGAAAGCATTATGAAAGTCCAACTGCCATAAGTGTCAGCCTTATGGATGAAGAGTAAGCCAATTGAGATGAGGAGAAGTGCGTCGGTTGAGATGAGGTTAATTGAACTGGCTGAGGAGAGACTGTTGGGTTAAGGTGTAGCCCAAATAGGATGGATTTTTAGATTTTGGGTAAATGATTCAGAAGGTGATATTGGGTTAGTAGATGAAGACATTGGACTGGGCTTAATAGAGGCTAATGGCGAAATGGGTGAGCTAGGTGAGAATTGATTATAGGTGGAATTTATGGGCCAAAATAGAATTGGTAGAATTGGGCTGGTGACGAATTGTTGTTAGGTGGGATAAGAAGAAAAGAAATTGGTTGAGGGAAAGTCTTCTTCATTAAATTGAACATGGTGATAAATTATTGTTTTTTCAAATGGAGTAAGGTAGTTGAAACCTTTGTGTAAGGGGCTTGAGCCTAGATAGATGCATTTTTTTACTGTGGAAATTAAATTTATGTGATAGGTATGGTTTTAAGTAGGGAAAACAAGCATAACCAAACACTTTTAAGTTTGTGAGGTTAGGTTTGAGTTTAAAAAGAGTTTGATATGAAGATTTTCCATTTAGCACCTTTGTAGGCATTGTGTTTATCAACATGATAGCAATTAAAAATGAATCCCACAAAAAATGTAGAGGCAAACCTGGTTAAGCCAATAATGCTAGTTTGGTTTCTACAACATGACGATGTTTTCTTTCAACACGGCCATTTTGAGTGGGAGTATAGGGACATAAGTATATAGATATAATATCCATTTTATTGCACAACTTATAAATCTTAATAAACTCACCACCCTTATCCGATCGAAATGCTTTGAGTGCGTTTTGGAGAATTGAGTTTTCACATATCTAAGAAAATGTTTGAAAACTTCCAAGGCTCCACTCTTTTGTTTGAGAGGATAGATCCAACTGTACTTGCTAAAATCATCAATGAACAATATGTAACATCTATAGCCATCAATGGAGGTGATTGGCACTGGTCCCCATAAGTCGCAGTAAACAAGATCAAAGTTATTAGTTGCTCGACTTTGAGAAAGATTAAATGGAAGCATAATGTGCCTTACCAAGTTGACAAGATTCACGAAAATTAAGCTCTTCATTGTCATTAACAACTTTAATTATGGAATTTAAAATTTTCACATATGGGTGACCCAAACGGCTATGCCAGACAGTTTTAGAAGCATCAACACTACTATTGACCTTTTCAGACAAAACTAATATTGATGCATTGTTATTTATGTGTTGAAACTGTCTTTTACTACTATCACTATGCTCTAACTCACAAACAGACATCACAGCAACACCTTCAAGATGATAGAGGTCATCTCTAATTGTTCCTTTTAGTAGAACTCGAACCGTATCTTTGGCTTTAACAAAACAACAAGCATCATGAAATTCAAGAAGCACACTATTATCCTGAGATAATGTTGATACACTAACCAAAATTTTCTTAATTTCAGGCACACATAAAATATTTTCAAGTCTCAAACAACTCTTCCTATTAGTTAAACTCGCACTGCCCACACATGATATTTGTAATTTATTTCCATTACCAACAACAACAGTTTCATTACCGGAATAATCAGAGACATTCCACAGGTTCGAATGATCAAATGTAACATGATTTGTGGCACTACTATCAACATACCAGTTTGTGTCAACTAAAGTCTCAGGTGTGGCAAATGAGGTCGAGTTCTAAGTGACAACAAAGGTAGTAGCAAGATTTACATTTCCAGCAAACTCTTTATTGAATATGTTATAGCCAACTAGTGTTAAGTGGCCATATTTTCCACATACTTGACAAGTTTGTTTCCTCTTCCTCGGCCAAGTCCGTGGCCACTGTTGAAGTTATTTCCACTATGTTGTCCATTTGGGTTAGATCGATTACCACCATACAGATAAGAATTAGTGTTCTACCAAGGGTCATCCCATCTATTTTGCACCATATTGACAGCAACATTGAAGACAACGTTACCTAGATTTCTTTGAGAATTTTAATGTTCAAGATGTTTTAAAAAGTTAGAAGTTCTGACTGCATATCTAGCAAAGAAATATCAGGCTTCCCTTGGATTACAGCAGTGACAGGGTTATTATACTTCATCAAGCCCCAATAACACTTGTGAAATTAAAAGGCGAAGAGGAACAGGGCTCCCGGCTTGGTCGAGATTATCCACATTAGTTTTCATAATTCTCAAGTAATCTTCCATCTTAGAATTACCTTTTCAAGTAGTTTGGAAGGTGTGGTGAAGAAAATCTTCTTCATCCCTCGATTGGACTCCAAACAGATCTTAAATGGTCTCCAAAAGATCTTTTGTTGTATTGAATCCCATTAGTTGAAATGCTACATCCAACACCATGGAGTTGAATATCCAGTTGAGAAGAAGAAGATCGGAGGTTACCCATTGCTCAAACTTTGGGTCAACAATTATGGGGGTCAAACTAGAGGAAGATCTGACAGCAGCTGCTGCTTCAATGTCAATAGAAGCTTCAGATGATGCATTTTCACCAATGGCAGCTGAGATGAATTTCGAAGGATAGGGTGTTTCATCTGTCAAGTGTCCCTCTAACTTGTAGCTCTTCAAGATTGGGAGGGCTAGAGTTTTTCATAGTAGATAATTTGTTTGGTCAAGCTTGGTAGGAGGTAATTGGTTCAACAACTGATTCAATGGAGGTGTGCTAAAATTTGGGATGACCAACAATGAGGCGGTGAGAGAGGCGTTGGCAATTTTTCCAACTTTGCTACCAAGATAGAAAAGTTTAGATGAGAGTTGTGGAGAAAATATTTCTCTATTTTTCTGTATTCCAAAGAATGAGAATAAGGAATATTTATACAATGAGAAACCCTAAATTGATGGAATAAAGAGAATAAAATAATTATAGTAAATCAATATAAATGATACTTGTGTAGATGAATAATGATTGGTTGAGGAAATATTCCTCCAACATATTCTTAACAATTTGAATGTTCTGGAATACCATGAATGGCAAGAGAGAGATGAGAGGTAGAGACATATCTCATCAGGCGTGCCAATTTGTTCACACGAGATTTCCAAAAAAGTTTAATTCGTGGAGTTAAACTTATATTGATGTTGTATTTATGTCGATTTGATGCGATGTGGTTCGATCTCTAGTATTTGATCCTCTGATTCTCTCTCGGTTGAATGCTTACGCTTTATTTGAGGAAGCGAAGCACTTGATGTTCTTGAAGTTGAAGTCTTGGAAGAAAGCTTGTATCTTCAAGGGAATAACTTCAATCTTTGAGGGCGGTCGGGTTTAGGACTTAAAGAGCCCTCTAGCTAGCTCTTGGGAGAATTCTTTATAGACCTTCTGGAGTAAAAAAATTTCAACCTCTACAAATGAAGAGAACTCCATTTATAGAGTTCCTAGTGTGCTTTATAGGCTTGAGCCTGGTTGGTCCATGGACTAGACACATGGTCTCAACTACATGGATTTGGGTCATATTTAGCATTTGGACTTAATTTAGCTCAATTGAACTTTAGCCCAAGTAAATAATATATAATTATAACAAAATAATTAACTTGATTCAACGGTTATAATGCAAATATGTGGCATCATCAGAATTGGCCAATTTATATCTTCAGTTTTAATTTGGGAGATCTGCCAATTTTTAATTAGTCCCAAATTCAATTATCTATATTTTTCATCATTAATTTAGTAAATGACGTGGCAATTTGTGATTGGTCCCAAAATTTCTTATTCAACAATAACAAAACACCAAAATATTTACGACCCGTGTAACAAAATAAAAAAGCCCATGAAACCGGCCATTTTTTAAATATTCCAGGTTTGCTATTCCTTTCCATTTTCTTTCTTCTCTTCTTTCTTCTACAATTTTTCTTTTCCTATTCATCGTCTTTTTCTCTTCTTCTTCTGTAATTTTTTTTTAAAAAATTTCAAACCGTTATTTGGTTCAAGATCGACACCAAATTTAAAAGATCTATTTTTCTTTCAATTTTTTCAAACTGTTATTTGGTGGTACATGATCTTGAACAAAAATTGTTGGCTATGGGTACACGTTTAGATTTGGCTATAACCAAATCTGACAAATGTAAAAGATCTTGAAAAAAAATCATTGAGATATTGGTACACGTACACGATTATTTAGATTTGGCCAAACGATCATGTAGCAAAATCTAAACGATTGTGTATCAAAGAATCTTGAAAAAATCGTTTAGATTTGGATACCCAAATCTAAACTATCTTGTACAAAAGAATAGTGAAATCTAAACGCTCGTGTACCAAATAATCATTTAAAAAAATCGTAACCAAATCTAAACTATTGTTTAGCCAAATCTAAACAATCGTTGTACCAAAGAATCTTGGAAAAAAATCGTTTAAACAATTGTGTAGCCAAATCTAAACGATCGTGTACCAAAGAATCTTGAAAAAAAATCAGTTAGATTTGTATGAAAAATCTAAACGATCGTGCACAAAAAATAAACAAATCTAAATGATTGTGTACCTAATCTTAAAAACATTGTTTAGATTTGGGTACTCAAATTTAAACGATTAAATCTAAACGATCATGTACCAAAAAATAATCAAATCTAAACGATTGTCTACCAAATAATCTTTAAAAAAAAAAAAATTTACATTTGGGACGATCGTGTAGCCAAATCTATACGATTGTGTACCAAATATATTACGTGGACGAGTGACCAATTAATCACAGGGCATTTTTGGTATTCACATTGAACTTTTTTTTGTTTTTGAAATTGTTCTATATAATGTAAATATTTTGCCGCTTTGTTATAATTGTGAAAAGACCCCTATTTTATAAATAGTTTTAATATTTTGTTATTTTTAAAATTCTCTTATATATAACTCAAAATAATATAGTTCTAATTAGGGTTAACTCTTATCATTCTCCTTCTCAAATTCAAAGTATAAAAATTTTAAAAGTTTTATAATTAAAACTCGTAGTTTCATAATTATATTATTATGTTATATGTGTAAATGGTGCAGCAATAGCAAAAAGATTAAGAATTTCAAACAATGGTTAACATTTGGTCTAAATAGGATAGTATATGATACAATAATTTATACCATAAAACAAAAATGCATTGTGTTAAAAAGTATAAATTGTATAAGCAATGATATTTTACACAAAAATGTATGAAAAACGTAAAGATAATGAAAAATAATTTTATAAAATAATTCTTAAACCTACCTTCATCATCTACTTATTCCGCACATTCACGAATGTATATAACAAGACAAGATGGATCCAAATTGGTCCATTCCTAAAATGGATCCAAATCAAGTATACAAAATTAATACGTCAGAATGTTATTGTCATCAATGAGGAAAATGTGGTAATGAAGGATGAATTTACATAAATCAACATTCTTCTGGAAGAAACTCTTTTTCGAGCTAGAGAGAATTTCAAATACCTCCATATTGGATGTGTTCAAGTAACCTTAAAACCATTATTTAGTGAAGGATTAAACGTCCCAGTTTACCTTACTCTAAGGGAGAAAAGACATCTTCGATTCACTCCCTCCCTTCTAGAGATTGTTCAATCAAATCTGGAATAAGGACCAGTTTACTTCAATTGTCGATCGAGTTTCACAGTTTCTCTTCAAGATAAAAACATCCTAGAAACAATAAGTCTTGATGTTCATTCTCAAGGACTAGAACTGAAGGACATGTCTTTACCGTTCTCAGTACCTTACCGCATCTACTTCAAATTGATTCATATAAATAGTCTCCGAAAGTCCTAGGTCTATCCCTAAAAGGATATACCATGCTCGTGGAAGTCAATCTCAAAAGATCTTTAATGATGATTCCAAGAACTCTACAGCAGGAAGAAATCACTTAGAATCCTATATGGATATTACAACCCCTATAAAGAAAATGAGTACAATGGCTTCAATTATGGAATTTTTCGATGGAAACGTCAAAGTTCAATTTAATTTTGCAATGAAATATCCTAGAATTCAAGAAATTAAGAGTAGTTGTCCTAATGCTTCATCAGATACCAGGATTGTTAACTCTTACAGAGGACCTATCTAAAGGTCTAAATCAATGAGAGTAGTACTGGATTTTACTCGTCCAATCACTAATGCCCAATATGAAAATGAAGATGGGTCTCTCTCTCTGACACTATCTAATATGGAACGGGACATAGCCAACATATAATCAAAATAATATCATATCTCGAGAAGTGATAGATAAACTTTATGATGAGAAGTACAACAAATACATCATGTACCTCACCACTTCAAAGGAACAAAGAAAGCCATTTGTTCTCAAAAGAGATTTCATCACTACACTCAAACAACTAAAGTAAGCTCGAAATGAAACTCTTGTAAAAGCACTCCAAGCCAAAGGTCAAGAGGCGATGATTAGAAAATCGATCGTTTGGACCATAACATGTGGAAAAGAAATAGCTTCTACTTATCCCTCTGAAGAAGAAGATTATTTTTCCCATCCAGTAGTCCCCACTATCAAAATGATATCTTCACTTTATAAGAAAATAGATGAAGATAAAGTTCAAAAGGTTGAAGTTTGAGAAATAAAAAACATCAAACATTCGTGGGGGATTGTTGAAAAAGATTGTGGGCCTTTGGCCCAATGCAAAGTTACCTCTCTTGTTGTCCCAAATTGATAAGATTGGAAGAAGTAAATGGGCATAAATAGCTAAGTACTACTAGAGGACTACAAACTGTGTTGATGGTGATAGTATGATCCTGTCACCACGTGCGCCGCCGTCCGTTCAGTCAGCATTCTTTGAATTGTGAATATAAGAATTATTTGAATGGCCCTTCAGAATATAAGGAGAACAACATTCTTTGAATTGATTAATTTGATTTTGAATATAATGATTATTTAGTTGTTCTTCAATTCTTTTATGACTTAGTTCTCCCTTCAGAAATTGTATTCGTTGTGTATTTCTATGGATATAATTAATAGTTTTTATAGATTGAAGAACTTTGAATAGAATGTATTGTTTTAGTAGAAATGAGGTCTGCGAATTTAAAAATAATTTCTTGATCTAAGATCTTTAAAATTATTCCTTTTTCATTAACTGAAAAAGGATATAATTGAGAAAGGAATGAGGTTCCTAAAATGATTTCTTCGTCTAAGTCTTTAACTAAAATAAATGTATTTTTGAAACAATAACCTTGGTTACAAATGTGTACATTACATAATTTGTAGCAAACTTTTAACCTTTGGCCATTAGCACCGTGTAATTTCTCGAAGGTTTTTCAAAGTATTTGGTAGGTATTAGTCTTCCGTATACAATTTTGATCAGCTCCAGAATCAATCAAGACTTTTGAAGTCACTTGATGTTCTTTATTGATGACAAGTTAATGACAGAATACCATTTTTGTAATTGAACCTTGTTGATAAGATTAATAAAAGAATCATAAAGAATATTCTTAGGGTAATCAAGTTGAAGGTTGGTCAGTTATCTGTTGAGTTTGAAGGGAGAGAAGTTCAAATCTAATTTGAAAATTTTCTTTTTTAATCTTAGAAATTTCTTCTTTTATTGTATTTATTTCTCTTTAAAGGTCTGGAATAGTTATTGGTTTTGTTTTGGGTTCAAACCGATAAAATATATTTTTAAGGTTGTAGTGTTGAATATTTTCTTGTTTAGATTCTTGTTTAATAAGTCTTTTAATTTTTTAAAGTATTCTTTTTTTGTTTCTAAATCTTCAATTTGACTAATGGCTTAAAAAAGAATATCTTGATTGAGAAAATCTTCAATTCTACCATCTCAAAAGCTATGGAAAGGATTGAGAATTCAATTCTTCCTCTCATTAATAAGAACCTGGGAAGTTTTAAATCTGACTCAAATCAGCCAATTTTTTAACCAAATAATTATAATATCAGTAAACTCAGAGATGACTTTTTAGACATCTTTTCCGAAATCAACAAACGACTATTCTTTATTTTCCTACATAAAGGAGTTTTTCCACTAAAAAGGTTGAAACCCCAAAAGGCATCAACATGATCAAACGAGACCCTATGCCTGAGGCCTTTACTTCAAATTAAAAATTCTTCTGATTGCCCAATGGGTAGATATAAAGAATCATTATCATTAGCCCTCACCACATGTTCTAGGGTGGTATGATCTACGTCATGATAGACATTCTTACGATGGAATGTTCGTAGTAACTTGTGATATTGATGAATATTTTAAAGCTCAAATGATGAATACATTTGAAGAAATGCTCTGACTGTCACAGTATATAGCACTAGGAAGCCAATTCTTGCAAACGCTCACATCCTCATCTCAAGATTTAATTGATACCTAAGAAGTTGGAGGCACAATCAGCTCACAAAGCAAGAAAGACAAAAAAAAAAAAAAAAATCTGACACTAAACCTTGAGTTGTCAAACAAGAAGGATCTTCTAAAGTTCATATGTAAGTAGAAGAACTAGATATGGTGAATTAACTAGTATATACAACGACTAAATACTTCATTGGAAGTACTCAAATTCATTTCAATCTTGCAACATAATCCTTATTTAAGCCTACGATGTTGCAAGATGAGTAGATACAAATGGCATAAAGACACCTTTATGACACGTTTTTATGCTTTCACTACATGTAGAGTAGATATCTGGAAACAAAAGTTTGTTGAAGGACTTTCGCTGTAATACTCGTATCTTCTATCCCATTTGCTTGCTAAGAAGTTGAGAGGCAAAGAGTTTTGTCAAAGCAATCTCGGGACAGAAGTGAGAATCTCAGCCCTTGTTCATTCGAGAGAAAAGACAGAGAAAGACAAAGATCACATATCGGTGCATCTTGGGGTTGTGGTAGCCCGAGATGAAAAAAAGAAAGGATTGGAGACGTGCTCCCAAACCATCTCAGGGTTGTGGCAGCCCAAGATGGAAAAGAAAAGGTTTTCAAAGATGGATCTCGGTCCATCTCGGGCCCTTATTTGACTGAGACTTAAAGTAGAAGAAGGAAATTTTAAGGTTCTCGGGCATGCATAGTCGAGAAGGGGGAAGATCTCGAACTGAGCTCGGGTCGATCTAGGCCGAGATCATTAAAAGAAAACGCGTGACAAATCTTCAAAAATTTCTTTTGCACGAGGTTAGCTTTTTTTGGACACAAGGAGGCATTTTAAGTGCCAAGGAAACTCATTTATCTCATTTCTCATCATCCAAGTTCAAGTGCCAAGTATAGAGAAGTTGAGATTTCTTGAAAGCATTGGAGCCAAACAAGAAGGTCGTTTGGTTAAGCTTCAGTTTTGAGTTTTCTATCAAGAAGCAACTCGAGAAGTTGTAATGTTTGGTGATATTAAGCTAAGGAAGAAGAGTTAAACCGTGAGGTTTAAATCCAAGTAAGTTAAAGCTTCCTCTTCTTTATTTAAGAAGCTCTAGAGCTAGTTTGCTAGATTTGGATGTTAAGTTGAACTCTAAATCTATACAAGGAGCTCGTTTTAAGCTAGGGCAAGCTTGGAGGAACGATCTTAAGTAAGCTAAGATAATCCAAGAGTTCAAAGAGATCGAGGTTAATAAGAAAAAAGTTTTCTTGAGTAGAGGGGGAAAAGGTAAGAAGTCGAAGAAGCTTCCTTTAGTTGGAACCCAAAGTAACTTGATATTTTCTTGTTATTTTCAAGGCAATAAGAAATAGGAAAAGTCTATAGACCAAGAATCTAGCCAAAAGTTATGAGTGACTAAAATGAATTTCTATGTTTGATTTGAGAATTTATGTTAAAGCATGCTTTAAGTTTAAGCATTTGAATATACTAGATTTATGGTTTTAATTACAAACTAAAGCATGAGTTTCAAGTTTAGAAGTGTGTTATGAGAAAACATGATTGAGTTAAAGTTCTAAAGCATTCAATTTGAGAAATGTTTTTTAAAACATGAGATTTATGAGAATGTGTTTGAATGTTAAGTTTCTACAAATATTTAACCAAAGAGATTATTTAAAGCAAAGCAAGATTTGAGACTTGCTTAATGCAAGAGTTTTTCATAAGCATGCTAACTTAAGTAAAATAAATTTTTAGCATGAGATTTTTCTGAGTATGCGTAAGTTTATACTGAGATATCTTGATCTGATAGTAACCCTACGGGGGAGATTATTTTGTGCACAGAGGTTGTGTGATGAGGGTATCCAGTCGATGCTTAGAGTTTCCATCACATAGACTAGGTAAGAGATAAAGACGTCTACGAACACGTAGATTTTTCATCTCATGATAGCTATTTCAAGATATTGGGTGCTACTAGCACCTAGAGTTTATCTCGTAGGTATTGTATCAAGTGATAGGGCTTCCATGCCTAGAGTTTTGATTCATAGATACGGAGAGTTCAAGGCATAGCAAGAAAGAAAAGAAAGAGAAAGTTAAAGGCTAAGTTTGAAAACAAAATTTGCTTTGCTTAGTTTATGTACGTTTTCTCAATGTTTTCATTATTCATGCTTTATTTTAAAAGTTGTGACTCACGGGGCTTTATAGCTCATCTTTTCTATTACCGTAATTATGCCACAATTATGTGTGTATATAATTTTGTATTTATGTGATTGATACTTTCCTTATGTTGCATTTGTATTGTCTATAATTATATTTGTAACTCAAAAGATTAAAAACAAGAAATATCAATATTCTATGAAAAACAATATGGTATCAGAGCCTCAAACCTAGGGTTACTGTATAGCCGTCGCCGCCGTCGATCTCTGTCATGAAGCCAACGATCTCCGCTGACGAAACACCTCACATCATTCTCCTGTCGTTCGCCATCGATCTGTCTGCAAGTCTCTTGTTCAGATCTGAAGAATAGATCTCACAGCCGCGAAGTTTGGAGACGAACCCAGATCCGCGAAGTTCGGAGACGAACCCAGATCCGACGGCGACGAACCCAGATCTGACGGAAACAAATAGATCTCTTGCAAATCAAATCAGATCCGACAAACCCAGATTTGTCGAACCAAGATCGCGCGATCGTTCGCAGCTCCGCGACCGTTCGCAGCTCCGATTCCCGTCTGTCAGTTCACAGCTCCGATTCCCGTCTGTCCGTTCGCAGCTCCGATTCCCGTCTGTCCTCGTCCGCATCCATTCGTAGCTCCGATTCACGTCCGTCTTCGTCCTTGTCTGTCACGAACTTCACGTTTTTTGTCACGCACACATTCACGCTTCGCAATCAGTCACAATCTAGCCACGAACTCAAACTGAGTTTGCAAGTTCGCAGAAGATCCACTATTTCTTTTCATATCTCTGTGGTGTGTGCTTTGTGAGTTCTGTGTAGATGGAGAAACATGATATTGCTCGTCCTATTAGCACAATACTTGATGGCTCCAACTATATTACTTGGGCTCACCAAATGAGAAGCTTTCTGATTGGTCGAAAGCTATGGCATATAGTTACCGGGGATATCACCAAACCCACTCCTCCCAAGAAAACAATTCGTACAGACACTGATGATGATAATAAAACAGACCTTTCTGATGTTATTCTTGAAGAAACTTCGACAGAGGATGACAAGTACATTGAAAAACTTGAGGACTGGGATAGTAAAAATCATCAAATCATCACTTGGTTGGGTATCACGTCTATCCCGGCAATTCATACTCAATTTGATGCATTTGATACTGCCAAAAATCTTTGGGATTTTCTGTCCACACGTTTTCAGTCTATTGGACTTGCTCATTATTATCAATTACACTCTCGTCTTGTTAGTCTAAATCAGGAGGGAGGACAATCTGTGAATGAGTATCTTGCCACCCTTCAGCCAATTTGGACTCAACTAGACCAGGCAAAAATCAGTCCAGATCATATTCGCCTCATTAAAGTCCTCATGGGCCTGCGCCCAGAGTATGAACCAGTTCGGGCTGCTATCTTACATCGCAACCCTCTGCCATCCCTCGACGCCGCCATTCAAGAAATTTTTATTTGAAGAAAAACGCCTTGGCATTGTCTCTCCTCTACCCTCTGATGTCGCTCTTGCAACCACCCATCCACGCCTCGCTAATGAGACCATTTTTTGCAAAAATTGTAAACTTCATGGACATAAGTTTGCTAATTGTCCTACTATTGAGTGCAAGTATTGTCACAAGCGAGGTCACATCCTGGAAAATTGTCCCACTCGCCCACCCCGCCCTTCTGGTCACTCCTATAAATCCAAGTCTTCTTCTAAAACTGGTTCTCACCCTGTGGTTGCAGCTGCTACCCCATCTGATATCACTAAACCTCAGTTAAATGATCTACATGACTTACTGAAACAGGTGATCTCTTCCAACTCTACTGCTCTTGCTGTCACTCCAGGTACCTCTTGGCTTCTTGATTCGGCTTGTTGTAATCATATGACTTCTGACATTTCATTATTGACTTCCCCTATTCCTGTTCAATCCCTTCCCCCCATTCATTCAGCTGATGGTAATCATATGTCTATTTCTCACATTGGCTCTGTTAATACAACCACCATAAATCTGCCAAACACATATCATGTTCCAAATCTCACATTTAACCTAGCCTCTGTTGGCCAACTATGTGATCTCGGACTAACCATTATCTTTTCTTCTCATGGGTGTCAGGTTCAGGATTCTCAGACGGGACAAGTGATTGGTACGGGACGGAAGGTGGGACGATTATTTGAGCTCACATCTCTTCAGCATTCCCCTATGTTCCCACCCATCTCAGCACCAGTCACTGATAACACTATATATCAATGGCATCTCCGTCTAGGTCATGCTTCCTCTGACAAAATTCGTACTTTAGTTTCTACTGGCACTTTAAACAATATTTCAAAGTTTAGTCCTTTTGACTGTTTAAATTGCAAACTTGCGAAACAACCTGCTTTATCATTTTCTAATTCCGCATCTTTATGTGATACTCCTTTTGGTCTTATTCATTCTGACATTTGGGGTCCTGCTCCTTGCTCTACTGTTAATGGTTATCGATATTTTGTCTTATTTATTGATGACTATTCTCGTTTCACTTGGATTTACTTTCTTAAACATCGTTCCTCGTTATATCAAATTTATGTTGATTTTGCAAATATGGTTCACACACAATTTTCTAGCAAAATTAAAATCCTTCGCATTGACAATGCGATGGAATATAAAGACTCCCGCCTTCTGTCATTTTGTGCCCATCAAGGCACTTTGATTCAACGCTCATGTCCTCATACCTCCCAGCAGAATGGAAGAGCTGAACGCAAACACCGTCACATTCTAGACTCTGTTCGCGCTCAACTTCTCTCTGCTTCCTGTCCTGAAAAATTTTGGGGAGAGGCTGCTCTCACCTCAGTCTATGTCATCAACCGCATTCCTTCTCATGTCATTCATAATGTTTCCCCTTTTGAGCGACTATACCATACTTCCCCCTCTTACTCTAATCTCAAGGTCTTTGGTTGTGCATGTTTTATATTATTACATCCTCATGAACATATCAAACTTGAACCAAGGGCTCGTCTTTGTTGTTTCTTGGGTTATGGTACTGAACACAAAGGATTTCGCTGTTGGGATCCCATCTCTCAAAGACTACGAATATCTCGTCATGTCACCTTTTGGGAACATCGAATGTTTTCTAGTCTTTCTTCATTTCATGCATCTTTATCTGGTCCTCACTTATTCTTCACTGATCCATCTACTGACCTATTCCCTATTTCTGACTCATCATCCAACACTACACCTTGTCCTCTACCCATATCTGAACTCACTCAATCCGATCCTATCTCTGCGCTTCCGGATCTCTCATCTGCCTCTTGTGAGGAACCTGAATCTGCACCGGTCCGACGGTCTACCCGGGTAAGGGAATCTCCTTCTCATCTTAAAGATTATCATTGTTTTTCCACTATCATGTCTTTGGTTGAACCGTCCTCGTATAAGGAGGCCATTACTAACCCATTGTGGCAGCAAGCAATGAATGAAGAACTCCAAGCCTTAGAAAAGACTCATATTTGGGACTATGTTGACTTACCTCCTGGCAAGAAACCTATCGGTTGCAAATGGATTTTTAAAATAAAAACGCACTCTGATGGCTCTATTGAACGATACAAAGCACGACTTGTGGCCAAAGGTTATTCTCAGGAATATGGCATTGATTATGAAGAAACATTTGCTCCTGTAGCTCGAATGACGTCTGTTCGCAGTCTTCTGGCCATTGCAGCTGCAAAACAATGGCCCCTCCTTCAGATGGATGTTAAAAATGCATTCCTCAATGGAACACTATCTGAAGAAGTCTATATGAAACCACCACCTGGTACTACTCCGCCACCTCAGAAAGTGTGTTTGCTCCGTCGTGCTCTTTACGGCCTCAAACAGGCTCCTCGAGCTTGGTTTGCAACATTCAGTTCCACTATTACCCAACTTGGGTTCACCTCTAGCTCTCATGATTCGGCCTTATTTACTCGTCAGACACCTCGTGGTCTTGTTCTTCTCCTCTTATATGTTGATGACATGATTATTACAGGTGATGACCCTCAAGCCATAACTGAATTACAATATTATCTGAGTAAGCACTTTGAGATGAAGGACTTAGGAACTCTCAACTATTTTTTGGGTCTTGAGATCTCATCCTCAACTAATGGCTACTACTTATCTCAAGCCAAATATGCCTCTGATCTCCTCAGTCGATCTGGTATTACTGATTCTACCACATCATCAACGCCTCTAGATCCAAATGTACGACTCACTCCTTTTGATGGTGTTCCTCTTACCGATCCCACTTTGTATCGACAACTTGTTGGTAGCCTGATTTACTTAACTGTGACTCGTCCAGATATTGCATATGCAGTTCACATTGTTAGTCAATTCAGGGCTGCTCCTCGCACTATTCACTTCACTGCTGTTCTTCGCATTCTTCGCTATATTAAAGGCACTTTGGGTCATGGTCTACAATTTGCCTCCAAGTCCTCTTTGGTTCTCTCTGGATTCTCTGATGCTGATTGGGCAGGTGACCCTACTGATAGACGATCCACAACTGGTTATTGCTTCTATTTAGGAGATGCCCTTATCTCCTGGCGAAGTAAGAAACAATCTGTTGTCTCCCGTTCCAGCACAGAATCTGAATATCGTGCTCTAGCTGATGCTACTTCTGAACTATTATGGCTTCGTTGGCTTCTTACTGATATGGGAGTCCCACAGACATCACCCACTATTCTTCATTGTGATAACCGCAGTGCTATTCAGATTGCACACAATGATGTCTTTCATGAACGAACAAAGCATATTGAGAACGATTGTCACTTTGTTCGCCATCATCTTCAAAACAACACTCTCCATCTCCAATCCATCTCCACCACTGATCAACCTGCAGATATTTTCACCAAAGCTCTCCATTCTCCTCGTTTCACTCAGCTACTTGGCAAACTCAAGGTGCTGTCGACTCTACCATCTTGAGTTTGAGGGAGGATATTACCATAATTATGCCACAATTATGTGTGTATATAATTTTGTATTTATGTGATTGATACTTTCCTTATGTTGCATTTGTATTGTCTATAATTATATTTGTAACTCAAAAGATTAATAACAAGAAATATCAATATTCTATGAAAAACAATATTTTCAATGTTTATTTTCCTTACAGGTAGATATCGTGGTTCCGATGCCTATTAAAGCATCTGCCTACTCTGGTAGAAGTTTAACTAGATTTTATATGGCTCATTCCATACATGCATGATAAATTGTAACTAAGCTAAGAGAGAACTTAGTTGTCATTGTCTGTAATAGACTAATATAATAGTTTGATTTGAGTTTTGTAATTGTGTTATCTGGCTAGGACTCTGAACTTCATTTTGTCTATATAAGACCGTTGAGCAGGTTGTCCATTGGTTGGGTAAACCTAAGAATGTTTTGTAAGGATTTAAATTATTGTTCTCAAGTTAGACTATCCTTTCCGCATTTTATGTCTAAGTTTAATTGTTAAGAGATAGATAAGAGTTACATGTTAAGCAGGGTTGATAGGCATTGTTAGAAGAAGAACGATGTCAGTCGGCTGCATGCTAGATCTCGAGCCTAATGAGAAGGTGCTCCAAGGTGGGATGTAACATCTGCACTATATCACTTAAAAGTTCTAAGGAATAGTAGCAACAAATTCAGTAACCAAGCAAATTGATTTGGTATGAATTAACTCTTGGTGATATTTTAGCCATAGTTTAAGCAATCTACATTAATTTATGTATAGAGAAAAAGCACTGTCATATGTCTACCAAATACTTTCTTGTTAGGATTTGCCTCGAACTTAGGGTTGTGCAATGTTGTGTTCTGTATGTGTATATCTAACTTTATGTGGTGAGTCATTGATCATGATCATTACATGCATAATGCTCACTATGAATTTCATCATCTTGTCAATACTAAGTCCTTGTTGAGTACAAGTTTTTCTATTGCTTGTCCAAGTATAAGCAAAACAATAGGTTTCTTGGGTAATTAAGAATCAAAACAGTGAATTGATATCAAATCTTAGTTCTAGAGTTCACTCTTCAGTTGAGTGGTAGATCTTTTCTATCTATATAGTGTAATGAAGTGTAAGTTTAAACTATATCTACTTATCTACAATAGAGAATCTGTAATGGGGGATTAAAGTGGAAGTGAGATAGACAGGCGAACTAACTTGTATATCAAAAAGGGTGAAAGAAGGTCTTTGCATTATTAGCAATTAAGCTATGCATTAACCCTAATGCGATATAGCTTACTTAACTAGCGTGTAATTAAGACGAGCACTTCTCAGTGCCTTAAACACCACAATTGCTCACCTCTTGGGATGCAAATAATCAAGCTTGATTAAGAAAGATATATCTAGAAGATTTTATTTACAAGACTTATAAAACTTCTCTTTTAAGGGTGACAAGCTCTCGGTGACAAATACCCACACTCATTCTCCTCTCAAGACATAAATGATAGAAGTTATCTTGCCAAGGTGAAGTTTGTTTCCAAGCTCCCCTTTGGTGCGCACTAGCCATATCCTTACTACTTACTCTCTCGAGTAGTTGGTGATTTACATTGATGAAGTGATTACTATAACTCAACTAACGCGATAAATGTTATAAGTTAAGCTTATTATCAAGAGCTTATCACAGACTTCAACTACAGATAGCACATTAACGAATGAATAGTAAAGACATGATGGATTGAAAATGTATAAACATGCAATATATTGAAGAATGTAGGCCTTAAGCCACTATACAATATGAACAAATATATTGCAAAGAAATACAAAAATGGAAAGTGTAGAAATGAATATTACAAGTTAGGGGAAATGGAAAATAGAATCTTCCTTGCTCACATCTTAAGCTTTCACCTATAAACTAACCGAAGAAGAAGAAGAAAGACTTTCACAGACGGTGAAAAGAAAACTTCTTTCCACCCCTCTCTAGAGTTTGGCCTATCCAGGCTAGATATTGTGAATGGTGTAGAAGAAGGCTTTTTATAGGCAACTTTCAGCGAGAAACTTCTATCATTCTAAACATGTCAGCGCTAAATGCAACCATTGTCAAGTCATACCAACTCCGCTAAACGTAGCCATTGTCAAGTCACATCAACTCCATCTACAATTCTTGTCTTCTAGTGAACCTTCCTCGCATGTTGATTTGAATCTCGCCTAGAAGTTGTACTTGCCAAACAAGGTCTTCTTGCATAATCTTTCCGCGAGTTTCTCTGTAATTCACTAGCTTCTTCTTCTTCTGTTCCTAATCCTACATTTAAACACTAAAAACATGGTGAATCAGGCATGGAGACTTAGGTAGAGTGTATTTCTGAATACTTATGAATTTACAACATAATTTACGACTTTTGACACCCTTACTGCGCATTTTGGTCACATTATTCTATCTAAAAGGCTATTATAACTTATATTCCACAAGTTATCACATACTACCAAAGTTATTAAAGATTATGATTACCGAATAGAGTTAGAAACTTTCTACAAACAATATGGCCTTGACAGTGGCTCTCAAGAAGACAGAAAGCAAAAGAAAAAATCTTTTTCAAGAAAAATTTTCAGTAAAAGTAAACAAAAAGACCCTAAATTTCCCAGGAGAAAAAGGAAGTATTAAAACAAAAACAAGCAAAGGAATAAGTACTCCTCTAAGAAGAATACCACTTGTTTCAAGTACAATCAAAAGGGTCACTTTGCCAATAAATAACCTTTATAAGACAAGATTAATACTTTGGTAATTGAAGAAAAACCCAACAGTCTCTTCTCTATGCAATAAGATCAGAAGAAGATGATTCCTTTCAAACAGAATCATCCTTTGACCAAGGCTAAATTAATACCACATCAACAATGAAGGCTCTTACGGCGAATATGCCTTCTACACTCAAAGTTGTTGGAATTTATGTCCTAAAACTCGTAGTTTGTAATCATATTCAATTAAATAAAGTCGTTATTGAGAAATTGAATACTATAATCTTAAATCCAATAAACTAAGATTCCAAAGCTATTTTGAGTAAACTTAAACTTTATGTAGAGACATAAACGTGGATCAAGTTTGAGTATATAGCTTACAACGGTCTATACTATATGAATAAATGTTGGATGCCCTATTCTAGTACACTATGGATACGGCCCGGTTAGTAGTTAGTACACAGAATGTGAACCTAAATTGTTCATGTGGAGACTTGGAAGTGGGGGCATCCTATGAAAGAGTTTACATAAGACTAAATCATGAAATAGTCACTTTTTTCGTTATAATGTCGTTTACTATTTAAAACTGACTATTTCGATTTTGATGACCTAGCTAACTTAATCTTAATCATGAGCTAACTATAAGCTCTTGTTCACATGAGATTATCCTTAGATGTACATAGGTGAAGGTAGCTCATTAGCGCTGGCTCAATAAGCCTCCTATTTTAAGGGTAAGACCGGGTGAATAGTTGAGGACATAAGGTGCAAGAAGAAATTCACTCCTATCTGTTTTAGGGTTAGTAGATAGGTTGTTCCCTTAAGGACTGAATTCAAGTCTTGAACAAGGGGTCTCACCCTCTCATTGACCCGAGAAGGATTCGGTCTATAGGTTAGAACTTAAACCAATTGTTCAATATTGGATTAGTGGAACTTATGAAGCAAGATGTAGTCTTGGGGGTAAAAACGGTATCTTGACCTAACCAAGCTTACGAACAACCTGTGAAGGACTAACTTACTCATCATGGCTATATCAGATAGACAAAAATATATCTATAGTTAGGGGAGTGCAACTATAAGACTTTAGTGGAATGTTCCGTTATTTAACAAATGTTGAATAACTTGGTCTAAAAGGGTTTAGCTAGTTAATCTCGGATCGATGGAGCCTATGAGCTATAAGTGTTGGGATTTATGTCCTGAAACTTGTAGATTGTAAATATAACCCATTGACCATTATTAATAAAATGTTATTATTATAGTTTCAATAAATATTATTGATTATATTATTAGTTTTGTTTTAATAACCCAAATTCAATAAACTAACATCCTAAGCTGTTTGGTGAGACTTGAACAGTATGTAGAGAAATACGAGGATCAATGTTTGAGATCAGCTTAAAGGGTTTATAGTATAGGAATAAGGCTGGGTACCTTATCCTGGTAACACTATGGATACGACTCACTTTGTATTTGATACAAAAACAATGATCCAACTCATTCGTGTAATGACATGCGAGTGAGGGTATCCTATGTAATGATTTTGCATAAGACCAGACCACGAAATAGTAATCACTAAATGTAACTCCATTAACTAGTTAGGTTTCTATTTCATTAGGATGACCTTGGTAACTTAGTCTTAATTCTGAGTGTATTATGAACTCTTGTTTGTGATGGATTGTCCTTTTATTTGTACGGGTGAGAGTGGTCAGATTGTCGATTCAATATGCTTATCATTTTGGGGACAAGATCGAGTGGAAAGCTGAGAACATAATTACACAAGATGAAATTCACTCACCTACTTTAGGGTAAGTAGATGAGTGTTCCCTTCAATGATGTCTTCTGAATTTGAACAAAAAAGCCCTACCCTCTCTGTGGCACGAGAGGGGTTTTCGTTTATTGGTTAAACCATAAACAGGTCATTAGAGGGGCACTAGTATTTAAGGAACTAGAGGTAACCCAGGGGTAAAACGATAATTTGACCCAGCTGGTGTTACGAACACTCGTGAAGGACCAACTTACTGCTATTGGTCTATATCCATGGACACATAAATATATCTATAGTGAGAAGAGTTCAGTTGTAACTCTTTAGTGGAGTGTACACACAGTTAACAAATATTGATCAATATGGTTAATGAGTTTAGCCAATTAATCTCATATCGTTGTAGTTTTTGATGTGTAGGTTTAGGTCCCATTCCTAGCTCGTAAAGGGTAACGAGATTTATTTATATTGGTTGTAATTTAAAAGGTTCAAACTTACTTTGAGAATTAGTATAATGTATGGTGATACATTATAATAAAAAGTTTATATTTTAATAAAATTTTATTATATAAATTTAATTTTGGATATGATTCAAAATTAATTTATAAGAGATAAAATATTTGAATGAGTTCAAATATTAATTTAATGTGAATTGGATTCATAGTAAAATTATTGGTTATGAGAAATTTATTTTTGAAAATGATTCAAATTTAATTTAAATTAAATATAAGATATTGAATTTAGCTATTAATTAATTGGAGAATTAATTAATAGTTTTATTTTATTTTATTTTATTTTATTAATTTAAAGCTATAAGATATTGGAGAGATATTCATTAAATATGATTTAAATAAAATATTGATTAAATATGATTTAATTAATTAATTAATTAATTGATTGATTTGAAATTTCTATTAATTTAATATTTTTTAAATTAATAGAATCTCATGATTTTCTCCTACTCCCTGAAGGAAGGGGAGTTATAAATATGTAGAAGAAAAACAGTTTTTCTTAATTAAGAAAAGCCAATGTGTTTGCTCTCTGCAAAAATAGTTTTCTCTCTAATACTTTTTCCATCCCAATTGGATCTCACAAACCAATCTCATCCTAGAGGATAGGAAAGTCTCTGATGGGTGGTGTCCCCAAATTTGGAGATTTAGTAGGTTTTTTTCTCTCTAATCTATACTTCATTAAAGCCTTCTTAATAAGAAAATTAATTTCTTAATTATTTTTTGTCAATTTATTGATATTTTGGGATTTCCAAATTAATTGAGGAATGGTTCTGTAAAATCTTCCACTGCCTAGGGCTTTTATCCCTTCAATAGGTCCATTAGGTTCCCCTCCGAGCTCATATGATAAATAAACTTAGAACAATATGATGGATTGATTCAAATTGTTTAATTAGGTTAGGATAGAGAAACCGAGAAGTATATGTGATATAGTTGTTGGTTTAGAGATAGAGCTTTATGTTTAAATATGATTTAAATATAAAAAATATGAATACATCATACTCGAAAGCTCGTAAATAATGGAATTGGTTAAAGTTGTAAAAAGTCAAAATGTTGACTTTTTTTACTTTGAAAAAAGTAAAACTTTTACCAGCTATAGATGAATGTGATTTAAATTTTGAGAAAATGAATGCAGATTCATGCTCGAGGGGTCAAAATTAGCCAAAAATGTTAAGATGATAAAAAGTCAAAATGGTGACTTTTGACTTAAAATGTCAAAGTTTGACTTTGACTAGAATGGTGAAATGATCATTTTGCCCCTTGACCAAAGTTAGTGAGAAAATCCAACATTTTGTTGGATAATCCCACTAACTCTTAGTGGGCTAACTGGAAGATCATGGTAATGACAACAAGTGTTTTGTAAGGTGTTGAGCCATGTTGATGTCATTACATGCATTTTCCATATAATTTCTTTATAAAAGAGTTTTAAAATTTTAGTTTAAAAAAATTTTGGAATTTTTTCTAAAAATTTCCTAACTTCTCTTTTATGAAAAAAATCTTCACCTCTCTCTCACACCAAAAAGAAAATTCATACCTTCTAATTTCATCTCTCTCTCTCAAATCTTTATCTCAATTCCTTCATCAATCGGGTCCCACAGCCTGGTTTTGAGTCTGAAGCATAGTAGGTGACTACTAGTGGAGTTCATGAGGGGAGTAGATGTTTATATTCGAAAACTACAAAGATAATTTCTAATTAAACCCTAAATCATTTTTAGTTTAAAGTTTCATGTTAATTACGTGCAATTAGGGTAATTTAGTGGTTTCTTATTGAACAACTCTTCAATGAAAATTTCAAAAGGGTATGTCTTCTCAAGCTTCAGGAAAGTATTATGATACAAAGCTCCCAAGAAAAAGCCAACAAGAATCCAATAATATATTCTTATCATGATATGTTAAATTAAGTCAAAGGCAAAGCTAAGAAACCCATTCAAGTGGAAGATCTGCACTCTGAAGTCAAAACTCTAAAAAAGGAAGTTATTGATAATAAGAAATGTCTTACAATCCTTGAAAATGCTTTAAGTATACTTCAAGAATCTCATCAAATGGTCCAAGATGCTCCAACCATTCAAAGCGAAGAAACTTCTTCTAGCCAAGGAAGGTTATCTTCTAGAAAAGCATTTCTTGTTGAAGAGTCTGGTAACTCCAACAGTATTAACTACATTAGCAAAGTTCAGAATAAAAAATGGATGTAAAAATAGTCTTCAAAGTCGAAGACTTTCAACTTGAAACTCTTGCTCTTATTGACACTAAAGCATATCAAAATGTCATCCACGAAGGATTAGTACCTTCTCTTCTAAATACTTTGAGAAAACATAAGAAATATTGAGTGGTGTCAATGGAAATCCCCTGAACATCTAGTACAAGATATCAAAAGTGTGCATATGCAAAGAACATGTTTGCCTTATCAACATATTCATTTTGGTTAAAAATCTTAATGAAGGAATCATATTGAATACTCCATTCCTAACTCAATTATTTCCATTTTCAGTATCTGATAAGGGTATAACTTCCCGCAAATACTATAAAGAAATTACTTTTAAGTTTTGTCATCTAATAACTCCCAAGTACATTTCTACCATTGAGAAAGAAATTCGTCACTTAATTTTTCGTATCGCCAGAAAGGAAAAACAAATTGAATTCCTTCAAGATGACATCAAATCTCATAAGGTAACAAACCAAATGTTATCAATGTAATCAAACTCGCATTAGTTCAGGAACTGCCCGAAGTACCTTGATGAGAAGGAAACACAAAGTATATATGATTTGCTAGTTGTTGAAACATGCTTAGTGGAATATGATATTTCAACATGGATACTAGATTCAAGAGCTACTAATAAAATTTGCTTCTCATTTCAGGAAACTAGTTCCTGGAAAAGGCCTGCAGAAGGCAAGATCACCCTCAAAGTTACGACTAATGACATTGTCTCGGCCAAAGCAGTGGGAGATTTGAAGGTGTTTTTTATGATAGATATATCATACTTAAAGATGTTTTGTATGCTCCTCAAATGAAAAGGAATTTGATATCTATCTCTTGTATTTTAGAACAAAAGTATATAATATTTTTTGCACTCAATGAAGAGTTCATTTTCAGTCAATGTATTAAAATTTGTTCTACTATACTTGAAAACAACTTATATAAGTTAAGATCAACTAAAGAAAAATTTGTCTTTAATACTGAGATGTTTAGAACCGCTGAAACTTAGTATAAAAGACAAAAAGTTTCTTCCAAGTCAATTGGAAGATAATTCTTTTCCTCTATCTGAATCATGTCTTGAAGGGAAAATGACCAAGGGAGATCTTTTACTAGAAAAGGTCTCAAAGCGAAAGTATCCTTAGAGCTCGTACTTTCGAACCTCTGTGACCCAATGAATGTCAAAGCTCAAGGAGGGTATGAGTATTTCATTACCTTTATTGATGATTACTCAAGATTTGGTCAAGTTTAGCTAATGCATCAAAGGTCTGATTCTTTTGAAAAGTTCAAAGAATATAAGGTTGAAGTTGAGAACATATTAGGTAAAACTATAATAATACTTCGATTAGATCGAGGTTGAGAGTATATGGACTTACGTTTCCATGACTATTTTATAGAACACAAAATCCAACTACAACTCTTTGCACCTAGTACGGCTCAACAAAACATTGTATTAGAAAGAAGAAACCAAGTCTTATTAGATATGGTTCGCTATATGATGAGCTTTACTCAATTGCCAGATTCTTTTTGGGGATATGCTTTAGACACAAGTGTCAATTTTTTGTATAATGTTCCCTCTAAAACTGTTTCAGAAACACCTTATAAGCTATGGAAAAAGCTTAAAGAAAGTTTATGTCATTTTAGAATTTGGGGATGTCCGACACATGTGTTGGTGCAAAATTCTAAGAAATTGAAACGTCGTTCAAAATTGTGCCTATTTGTAGGTTACCCAAAGGAAACAAAAGGTGATCTATTTTATGATCCTCAAGAAAACAAGGTATTTGTATCGACAAATTTCACATTCTTAGAGGAAGACCACATTTGGGATCATTAACCTAGCAATAAATTAGTATTGAAAGAGATTTCCAAAGACGTTACAGATATACCTAGTTCACCCACTAAAGTAGTCGATAAAACTAGTATATATGGTAAGTCACATCCTTCTCATAGCTTGAGAGTGCCTCGATGTAGTGGGAGGGTTGTTCATCAGCCTAACCATTACTTGGGTTTAACTGAAACTCTAGTCATCATACCTGATGATGGCATCAAGGATCCATTGACCTATAAGCAGGCAATGAATGATATAAATTGTATAAGTGGATCAAAGCCATGAACCTCAAAATGGAGTCAATGTACTCCAATTCTGTCTGGACACTTATAGATCAACCAAGTGGCGTAAATCCAATTGGTTGAAAATGAATCTACAAGATAAAACGAGACCAAGCCGGTAAAGTACATACTTTTAAAGCTCGATTTGTGATAAAGGGTTATACCCAAAGAGAGGGAGTGGAGTATGAAGAAACTTTATCTCCCATTGCCATGCTAAAGTCAATTAGAATACTCTTGTCCATCGCCTCTTTTTATGACTATGAAATTTGGCAGATGGATGTCAAGACAACATTTCTAAATGGTAATGTTGAAGAGAGTATCTGTAACGACTCAACTCTTTATACGAAGCTGAGGTCATTACTAATTAAAATAAATAACAATTTTATCATTCAAAAGAAAAGAGGAAAACTAAATTCCAACATAAATAATTTCAAATACTCATTCATAAATCCTAATTTGGAAAATATAGAAATAAATGCAAGGAAATAAAGTCATAGTTCGGGTTCTATCTAACTTTTAAAGAAAAATAACATAAAAATATTTAAGGAGTTCGACAAATTCCAATAAAAATTCCAAAATAAAAATATTGAGACATGAAAGGCGGGAGCAACATAATTCCCTTATGGTAAGTCATGGACCTTTCTTGTTATTTGCCAACATTCCTCTACCTCTACCTTTGAGTGCAAAATTAAACATAAAAAAGAATGAAAATAAATATATACTCAGTAAGGGACTCACATCTAGTCTCGCTAGGTGTCTGTTAACTTTCTATTAGGATCTCGTGAGGAGGTACCCAAAACTATCGTGTGTTCGATGGAACAAACACAATATAGTGATCTCGAAGGAACACTCTCATTTGTTAATGAATTCTCAAGAACACCTACGATATTGGACACAGTCAGTCAGACCAATCATAAACATGACATGAAAGACTAGTGGTCCCGTCGAACGCACACAGTTATAAATTTATGGAAATTAGGTGGTGATCCCGATGGATACCAGTCATGTAGGTACAACCCTAATGGACAAACTTAACAGAACACCATAATCCATAGCATGTAGCATATCATAACATCATATTCATGGCACAAATATCAATCATAAAGTCCTTAATCATGTGATTAATGTATAATGCATAAACATCATCATAAATATATATTAGTCATCAACTGCAGCACATTATGCCTCTTAGCTACATCAATGCATAACAAAAAATATATGAAAGCTCTTAATTTGACTAACATTCGAGGTCTAGTAGTAGAATCTCTTACCTCGAGATTAGCTAAAATCCTGGTTGACAGTCAAAATTCAAATAACCCAATCCTAAACAGACGAAATTCAATTAATTATTTTGTCAACCAATATTATCCAAATATTTATATAGGGTTTCCTAACTTACCCTAAAGCTGAGTTGAGACCAAATCAACCTTAGTCAGAAAAATTTCACAATTTGCTACAAAAATCAGCCTTTAATGAAAATAATTCATTTTAATCCAAAAATTAAATTATTTAGGAAAAAAATTTAATATTTGATGGACATGCCTAAAATCCAATCAAATACTCTCCAAAATACCAAAGTGGCTCAATTGGTGGCTTGTCTAAACAAGAGGGAGGCTCTCGGCCCAAACAACTCGGTAAGAGAAGATCTAGGTTCAGATGACTCGTATGGCTCGATAAGGGGAGGGGCTCACGACAAAGACAAACAGAGATGATGATGTTGCGTGGAGGAGATGACAACGATGCACGGAGTAGACAAAACGGAAAACTGAATCAGAGGAGAGGCTTTGTGATGACGATCTTCATATGTCCAGTGTTCTTCAACGAATAGTAACTCGTTAGCACGGTGGACGTGAAAGAGACAAGCGACGAAGTGAACAACGAACGATGGATAGCCAAATGGAAGCTGAAGGTGATGGGTGACGGGGGACTAGGTTAACCAAGAGGAAGAAGCCGATGAATAGTGGTTTGCACGCTTCATGAGGACCTATTTAATATCATAATAATATATTATTATATTATTATATTATAATTTTACTATTTTCTTTTTCTCCTCCTTTTCCATTTAAAAATAAATCAAATAAAACATCCTCTCTCTTCTCATTAACACCCAATCAATCACTTTTATTTATCTCCCATCATATCACTTTTCTCTTCGAAAATATAATTATATTATCCTTAATAACTATATTTTTTTTACCAATAACAAAATTATTCATAACCCTTCTATAATTTAATTAATTATATAAATACATATACAATTAAGGTTAATTTTCATAAATATAACAAACCGACAAAATGTTTACGGTCCATGTAATAAAATGAAAAAGCCCATGAAACTAGTCATTTTTTAAAAAGTATTATAGGTTTTCCCTTATTTTTATCATCTTTCTTGCGATTTTTTTTCCTTTAAATCGTCTTTTTCTCGTCTTCTCCTATAGTTTTTTTTTTAAATTGTTATTTGGTTCAATATCGTGTATCAAATATAAAAGATCTATTTTTTTATTTCCTTTCAAACTCTTATTTGGTTGTTCCAAATATAAAAGATCATGAAACAAAATCATTGGGATATTGGATAGACAAATCTAAATGGTCGTACGTGTACCAAAATAGCCAATTCTAAACGATCGTGTATAAAGAATCTTAAAAAATCGTTTAGATTTGGGTAGTCAAATTTAAACGATCAAATATAAATGACTGTGTTCCAAAAATAAAAATCTTGTTCCAAATATAAACGATCGTGTACCAAATCTAAATATCATTTTTCAAATAAAAACGATCGCTTTTTAAATCTAAACGATCTTTTTCTAAATATAAACGATCGTGTACTAAAAAATCTTGAAAAAAAATCATTGAGATTTGGCTACCCAAATTTAAACGATCAAATCTAAAAAATCGTGTACCGATTTTTTTTTTTTAAAATTGTTTAGATTTGACCAAATCTAAACAATCAAATCTAATCGATCATGTAGGAAAGAATAGCCAAATCTAAACGATCTTTTCTAAATATATTACGCGCACTGGATGTCAATTAATCACGGGACATTTTTTGTATTTTCCATTGTAGGTCTGAGGGCTTTTTTTGTTTTAAAAATTGTTCTATACCGTGAAAATATTTTGTCACTTTGTTATATTTTTAAAAGGATCCCAATAATGAATTTTTTTTAAAAATAGCCAAATAAATTAAAGTATTTACAAGCTATAGCAAAATTTTGGATTCTATCAATGATAGAAACTGATAAACTTATGTCACTGTCTATCAACACCACGGATAGAAGCATATCAGTGTCTATCAATGTTAATTATTAATAGAATCTTAAAATTTTACTATATGTTGTAAATATTTTGTCAGATTTGCTATTTTTGACAATTACCCTTCTCAATAACACCAAAAATCAAATCTTTGATTAATTAAACATTCATCCAACAAATATTTAATTAATTCTAATTTTAATAAACAACAAATTCTAATTCAAATATCTAAAAAATAACACCCAATAATTCCAACATAACTAAATAAAAATAAGATTATTAAATTTAAAATTACCTTAATTTTTTTTGTGTTACAGTATTTATCTGGCTCAACCAAGGGAGTTTATAAAACAGGGTCAATAACAAAAGGTTTGTAAGCTTCAAAAATCCATTTATGGTTTGAAGCAAACATCTAGATTCTTAAATATAAGATTTGATATTGCGATCAAGTCTTATGGTTTTGAACAAAATGTTGATAAAACCTTGTGTTTACAAAAAGATCGTCAATTCCATCATAGCGTTTTTAGTTTTGTATGTCGATGATATTCTACTCATTGGAAATGATGTAAGTTATCTGACTGACGTCAAGAAATGGCTAGCTACACAATTTCAAATGAAAGCTTTGGGAGATGCTACTCAGTCCAATCTTGAACATGATCACTAGACAATTGTTAAAAATATCCTAAAATATCTTAGAAGAACAAAAGACAATATGCTCGTGTATGGTAATAAGGATTTGATCCTTATCGGATACACTGATTCTGATTTCCAAACTGATAAAGATGCTAGAAAGTCTACATCGAGATCAATATTCACTCTAAATGGAGGAGCAGTAGTGTAGAGAAGCGTAAAGAAAACTTGTATAGTTGACTCCACAATGGAAGCTGAATACGTAGCTGCTTGTGAAGCAGCAAAAGAAGCGATATGTCTAAAGAAATTCTTGACAGACCTGGAAGTTGTAGTCAACCAGATATCTTCTAAGCAAAACATGCTGATCTTTTTACAAAGGCTCTCACAACTAAAGTGTTTTGATGGTCACCTATAGAGTTTAGGTCTACGATGTTTGTGAACTAGAACAAGCAGGAGACTTATTGAGTATATGCCCTAGTTTATTGAATTCATATGTTTATTGTACTCATGTGGATTGTTCTCGCATGATTAAATTCAACTTTGTTCTACCCCACTAGGATTTTAGTCCAAGTGGGAGTTTGTTGGAATTTATGTCATAAAACTCATATTTTGTAAATTATATTCAATAATGTGATTATTGAATTATTTATTAGTAAAATAGAATACTATAATCTTGAATCAAATAAACTAAGATTTCAAGGCTATCTTGTAAACTTGAACTTTATGTAGAGACATAAAGGTGGATCAAGTTCGAGTTCATAGCCTAAATAGTCTATAGTATATGAATAAGATTGAATGTCTTATTTTGGTAACACTATGGATGTGGCATGTTTTATAGTTAGTACATACGATGTGATCTTGAATTGTTCATTTAGAGACGTGAAAGTAGAAGCATTCTATGTAAAGATTTTGCATAAGATCGGACCATTAAATAGTCACTTTTACGTCATAACATTATTGATGTTTTAAAACTAATTATTATTTTTATTTGATGACCCAAGTAACTTAACCTTAATCATGAGCTAACTATGAACTCTTGTTCACATGAGATTATCCTTAGATCTACATAGGTGAGGTAGCTCATCAGCGCTGGCCCAATATGTGCCTCCCATTTCAAGGGTAAAACCTAGTGGATAGTTGAGGACATAAGGTTCAAGATGGAATTCACTCCTGACATCATTAGAGTCAGTAGATGGGTTATTCCCTTATGCACTAAATTCAAGTCTTGAACAAGGGGTCCCATCCTCTCATTGGCCCTAAAGGGATTTGGTTTACAGGTTGGGCCTTAAACCAGTTGTTCATTAGTGGATCTGTGGTACTTAAGGAACAAGAAGTAATCTCAAGAGTAAAATGGTAAATTGACCTAGTTGAGTTTACGAACAACCTGTGAAAGGTTAACTTACTAATCATGGTTATATAGGTGGACATAAATATATCTATAGTAAGGGAAGTGCAACTACGGAACTTTAGTAGAATGACTCGTTCGTTAACAAATGTTGATTAGCTTGGTCTAAAAAAGTTTAGTCAGTTAATCTCGAATCGTTGGAGCCCATAATCTATAGGTCCACTAGATCCCTCTACTAGCTCATGACATTAGTAAAATTTATAACATGGTGATCGAAAAATTTGAAATAGTTTGAATTAATTTCATTAAAAATATTTGATATTATTAACGAGTTTTTTTAGAAACAAATGATATTTACAAAAGATTTAAATATCAAAAGATTTGAATGCAGATTCGATTTAATTCAATTTGATTGATCTGGATTTGATTTAATATTATTTTATTAATATTAAATAATAAAACAAATAGAAAATTAGTTTTATAAAATGAATTTTAACATGAAATATGGATTTTGGCAAGTCCAAATCCATCCACATGATCATTACAAAACAACATTCAATGTTCCATTCGGACAATTTCAATGGAATGCATGTCATTCAGATTAAAAAATGTTTCATCTGAATTCCAAATAATTTGAAGACATATTAAACAAATATCAAAACTCCACAAAAAGATTATATTGATGTTGTTATGGTATTCTTTAATATAGTTGAACACTTGAGACATTTACAAGTGTTCTTCAACATTATAAAAGCAAACTATTTTGTTTTCTCACAGCCAAAGATCAAATTGTTCCAAACAAAAATTAGATTTCTTAGTTATGACATAGACTAAGGGATCATTAGACCAATTTAATAGTTATTAGACTTTGTGGACAAATTTCCAGATGTCATATAAGACACAACACAACTACAACGATTTTTGGGATGTGTCAATTATATTGAAAATTTTATTAAAAACCTTTGAACAATTTGTCAACCACTCTATGAAAAACTCAAGAAAGATCTAATTCCATGGACTATTGAACATACACACGTAGTCCAATCCATTAAGTCTCTGACAAAAAACATCCCATGCTTATCAGCGTTCATGAAAAAGCAAGAATTATCATCAGGACCAATGCATCTGATATAGATTACGATGATGTCCTCAAACAGGAACTTAATGGCAAAGCCCTAGATGCCTACTATCATTATGGAATCTTGAATAACACCCAAAAAACTATTCCGCCATAAAAAAAAAAAAAAAGGTGCTAACAATAGTACTTTGTGTTCAAAAGTTCCAAGAAGATCTTATCAACAAAGATTTCCTTAATCGCACAGATTCTGAGGTCAATAAGTCCATCTTTGAAGATGTAAAGAACCTGGTGTCAACACAAATCTTTGCAAGGTGGTAGGTGATCTTATCCTGTTTTGACTTCAAGATTGAGCCTATAAAAGGCACTGAGAAGTCACTTGCTGATTATCTCTCAAGAGAACATCTCTTGAAAAAAAAGACTCTATCAGCCCTGAATTTCTCATCTTCCTTTGATGGAACCTCCCCCTAGTCAACAACAGTCAACCACCCAGCAGCCTCCACCGCAAAAGGATAATAAATAGAAACTACCATCTCCTCAAACAATAACCTCTTCCTCTAGCGCTAATACCTCAAAAGACAAACAACTCGTTACTCAATATCTACACTATTTTCGATGAATGCAAAAAATTACGCCATAAATATCCAATTGAACGGGTATTCAGGAGACATCAAGGCTTTCCTCAAAGATCATTTTCCATTCAATCAAGCCCTTCAAGCCTTCCTTCCACAGCCCTCAGCCACGTTGTTGTGACCCTTCAGAGTGACAACTCCTAACAAGAGGCCATCATCTTCAGCTCCCTCTTCTACTCAATCCTCGATTATGAGGAATCCTTATTCTTTTTCTCAAATAGTGAGCTACATGTTTTCCAACCACGACCTCAAATCAAAGGTTACTTTACCAAAACCACTATGGTAGATGTTACCATAAAACTAGAAGTCAACGGACCTTTGATCCAAGAAATGTGTAGTCAAATATTTCCTCCCAAGTTTAACTTTCTTCCATAAGATATTTCAAAAGCAAGAACTTTTTATGAGTTCATCTTAGACGACACTAAGTCAGCGAATATAACCATGCTCAAGATGAAAATGATGTGTCTAAGATCGTTTATTCAAAATTGAGAATTTCTCGTGTCCTCACATCATCCTTTTCACACCCCATCCCGTACACAACTTTAAAAGTTTGCAACGCGGTAAGTAATGTGGTTAAGATTAAACCTGGTCTTATCGCCTAGTCCACTTAATTACTTAACGTTATAAAACTTAACCAATGTGATAGAAAATCTTATAACACAGCAGAGAGAACAACTTCTTTTATTAACTTTACCCTTAGCATACAACATAAATTACATATTTTCATGATGCAAAATCTTAACAACTTAGACTAGATGCCTTGCATGCTTTCTCGCCTAACACCCGCATCGTCCCTTTTTATCTGCCTTAACGTCTTGTCACTTAGGAAGGGAAAACTTAAACGTAAGTCAAAAGACTTAATGAGGTTTTAAGAGAAACCCTTTGGAAACACATTTTATAACAAATCACGTAAACACATCACGTAGCATAAATACACATTACTCTTCCATCTCTTTCATCAAGAACATGAACCATTCCCCACTCCAAGACTCATTACCTTGTGTTGAAACTATTGTAATGGCCTTTTCATCAACAACATCTAAAAATTTCTTGGTTCATTCCTTGTTGCTCAGCTATCTAACACAATGCACTCTTTTATACATGGGTTGACTTCACTCCACCATGCAGGTCTTTTCTACCTAGTTGCCTTTAACCTTATGTGCACATAAAAGTTAGCTCATTGATAAGAAAAGACTAATGATTTGAACACAATTTCACATTCGTGTTAAACAATATAAAACTTTCCTTAAACATAAATTTTCATATATAAAACATGATTACAAAACAACATGAAGTTTTAAAAGAAAGTTGTAAGGTACAAAACACATTTCAAAGTCACTCACTAAAACTTGGTTTATCCCTTCTTGCAGAACGCCTAGCTTCAGTTATTCTCCTTCTCGCCTAGAAGCAACCCAGTAGAGTACCACTTCACTTCACAAATTTTAAGAGTAAAATTCTTAACATACGGTTGTCTTCCTCTATTTATACTAATCCTTAAGCTGGGTTAGTCATCATAAAGCTTCTAAAATATTGTCAGCTTCCACTTCAGGCATTAAACGTATAAGCTTAATATTTCATTTAGTCTTACTTAACTTCCAGCTTAACACATAACCCTTGTCAAGTCAGATTAGACATCTCCTTGCCTGGTTTCATTTTGCATGAAAATTTCAAAACACCTAATAGTCCTTTGTCTCGCTTCATCCTAACACAGACTTTAAAACGCAAGCTTCTTCTCAAAATTTCTATTAATTACTTAGTCAAAATTTAACCCTTCTATTCCAAACATGGGTCTCACAATCCTATTGGAACAAGGGATGTTTATGTGCAAGAAACTCTCTAAACCCTTCAAACCACCATTCTACAATTATCGTGACTACATGAAGGCATCGTATAATGTTTTATAGCTTTAGTTTTACAGCCATTCATGGTTTATGACATATTGTAAGCAAGCATAAAAGATGCACTTTCCTAATTGTTTTCTAGATTGATGGTGATACTTTGGCCTCTTTGAGGAAATCTTTCCGATGGAAGTTCAACACTCCACCTGTTCCAACAAAGTAACTATTCATCTTCTCTTAGAATTTCCAGCTAGGACCCTCAGGCAGCTTCAAAGTGTTGAGTAAAGCTCTCTACATCAAATGATGAAAAAAAAACTTTGATAACTTCCATATAGAAATCGATAAGATGAAAGATTGTGGTTTAAGGCCAATACTCATCTCCAAAACATGACAAGACAAGAGGATGAAAGTTTTCTTCTAGCTAATAACTCAATCATCTCTTCATTGGTTGGAGTTGGTACCCTAAGCCGATTTTAACTTTGTATGTACAATAAGAGGTCTAACATATGAAACCCCAAATTTCTAAGACCTTTGGAATTTGTTAAGGTTGGTAAAAGTAAGAGAAAATAAGATTAATAGGGAAAAAGAAGAGAAAAAAAATCTTGGAAAGGTTAAGTATTGAGGTTTGGGTTTTAAGCCAAGAAGGAAAAAGTTAGAAAAGGGCTAAGTGTCAAAAGAAAGGAATACTAGGCATTTAGTGGTTGTTAGGCTGCCAAAATAGTAAGAAGAACCTCTAAGGATGATACATTAGGTGGCAAAGTGATGGAGAATGTATAGTTAAAGCAAGATCAAATAACCTCTAAGGCAAATGGAAGTTAGGCATTTTGATCATGGGTAGGCAGCCTTGGCTTAGGAGGCTTAGTTGTGGAGAACCTCTAAAGGCATATCTTAAGCGGTCAAATGGGTTAAAATAACTTTTAAAAGGAAGTTTGGATGACATTGGTTAAGTGGGAAGTATGGTTGAGAATAAGGCAAGCTAACCTCTAAGGGATTCAAACTAGTCAGCCATATATTATTGGAAAACCTTTAAGGTAAGGCGAGAAGAAAAAGTTGGGTGGCCACGTAAGGAGAAATAACCTCTAAAGAGAGGTCATGGGCATTTAAGGATGCTAGGCGAGATGATTGATTAAGAGGTTAGCAAGACTTATTGTTGCTACGTAAGGAATTTTATACTAGGCGAAATGACACACTAAGAGGTTAGTAGGTGTGGAAAGTAAGCGGCCAAGAGTTAGGCGAGGAAGGCTTGCACGGGAGGAAGGTTAGCAACCATAAAGGTTAACAAGGCGTTTAAGTAAGCAACGTGGTTGATTAGGGCTAATCAGTTTGTTGGAAATCTAGGTGTCTTAAGCATGTTTCATGTATTTTGTGGCCAAGAAGAAGGTGGATTAAGAAGTAAGAGGTGGGTTAAGGAAATTAAGAGACAGATTAAGAAAGCTGGAGGTGCTAATTCAGTTTCATGCAAAGCAAGATTCAATAGAGATAGGCAACTTCAAACAAGGGTTTCTCGTAATCCACAAGTGCCATTTGCTTTATTTTACTTTAAAAAGTTTATAAATTGAGTCTAGTTTCTAGACTAGGGCCTTTCGACAAATTTGAGGAGAGAAGGATTAAGTTAAAGTTGAAGAAAGGGTGAAAGGTCAATTTTCGAAGCATTCTGAGCAAGGTGCACTTTCAAGAAGCCACAAAATACATCTATTGAAATTTGGAGCTAAAATTTTGAGGTTAGAAATTTAAGACATTTTCAAGTAACGTTGTAGAAGAAAATTTTTCCAATAGAGTTATGAATTTTTAGTTATGGTTTTTCAAAAGTGAAGTTAAGTTTCTGAACGAAAATCTGTTTCTGGACATTGATTGAGTATCAAGCAGAGTTGGGCTTGAGTTTTGAGTTTATGGAGGTTATTTTGTCTAATTTAAGGCACACGACATGGCCATGGCACAGCTGAGCAACAAGGATGCGCTCAGGCTACATGCATGCCCATGCGCACAAAGGTTAGCACGTGTAGAGCAGTGCACGAAAGACACGATGCGCTCAACAAGGATACACGCAACACTTCATTGAGGTTAGCACGCAACAAGGCCTGCCCAAGCCATGCGCACGCACCAAGCCCTGCCACTGAGTGCTAGCATGCCATTTTGGATCATTTTTTGGGCTATTTTGCTTTTTGTTTTAGTTTTTGACCAAGTTTTTCATATTTTCCTTGATTAAGAGATTAATGAAAACTTGAATATAAATTTTTCAGGTCAAGGAGAATTTAGAAGAAATTCTGATTCAAGGATCAAATCAAGTATAATGAGTGATAAAATGATTTCTATAATGTTTTATTAAGCATGATCTCTAAGTTATTGTTGAAGGCATGTTTCAAGATAAATGTTTAAGTTACTGCTTTTTATTAAGTTTGAAAAAGCTTAAATGTCTAAGTATTATAAATGGTATTCAGAGACTATGCTATGTTCAAGTTAAATGCTATGATTATGAGATTATGAAAGCAAAAGAACGTTTCAAGATTTTCAAATATGTTTTATCCTAACTCGAATATTCCATGAGACCTATTGTGCATGTTGTAGATCATGTCTTCCAAATGCTCTATGCAAAACGGTTTATGATAACATGCTTTACAAAATTGTCACTCACTAAGTCTTTTGACTTGCTCTTTCAAAATGTTTTTTCTCTCTTCCAGGTACAGATTGTGCATCCCTTAATGCTGAGCTTATTAATGTCGGGTCAATCATGTTTAAAAGTTGTGAAGAGTTAATGAAGTGAATTTTTTAAAGTACTTGATAAGGTTAAGAGAAATTATGGGTAATTTTATGAGTTTCAAGAAAATATAGATTGATAAATGTTTTTTGTAAGTTTTTTTTTTTTTTTTTTGTGATATTAAAAATTGTCTTACTAAATGGGCTGCATCTCGATTTTGGATTTAATAACAATTAATGGCTTCGGCTTGCAATTGTTTAAAGATTAGAAGTTAAGGGTTAGTTGATGTCGTTTAGAGAAGAACGGTGTCGGTTGACTTTACGTCGTTTCTTAGGTAGAGAGTATGTGATCTGGGATAGGGAGTGACAAAAGTCGCGGTCCAAATCTCAAATCACTACAAAGAATAGGCAGATACTCACTCTTTTGCCTCAGTCAACAACAAAGTTGTAGAAGACAGTGATAACGAGCCAATGATTTTGACCTATATGTAGACTACGACATCAATGGACCATTTTTGGCTACAAAACCTTATGTGAATTAATCCAAAATTAGGGTCACTCAAAATTCAAATGTATAATTTTTCTTAAATTGTATAAATATGTAAACTAATTTTTTTTTGTATTTACTTACAATAAAATAATTGCATTTCGTTCCTATCTTTACTTTCCCTAGTAATTTGTTGTAAATCTCTCAGAGAATGAAGATCTTCAAGTAAGGAAGTCATGAAGAAGATAGCAATCTTCTAAAGCGGATTAACCAACCACATGCAATGCGATTAGCTTAAAGATTGGCTCTGAGTGGACTATGGTATCTCATTGGCAAAAACTAGTCTCCAACGTCCGACGCTCCTTGGGCAGTTAAGGCATGCAAGCCATGAAGTAAGACCATGGCGGAGCATTTTAGTTCTTTGGTGTCTAGCCTATGTCAATACAATGATATATTAGATACTCTCAATCTACACCGTTCAAAAGAAGCTAGATGACATTTTCATTTACAAAGAGATAAGACTGACAATTATAGATCAGACAAACATATCACATCTATCTTTATTTGTTTTAATATTTATCTTTAAAGTTAAGATCAAGTGGGATCCTTGTCTTCCAATTTTATCGTAATCTTTACTTTTAAAAAAAAAAATTAAAAAAACTTCAAGATAAGCAGCCAGTCAACCATCTTAAAATCTTTCATTGATGTGATCAATTACGTTGAGACAAATGTTTCATGCAATTATTGATATATTTCTATATATAGAACTTGGCCTCTGACCTTCAATGGTATCCATCTATTTTGTTAAAGATTGTTATACTATTGATGCAAGTTGAAAGGCTAAATTGTTTCAAATTTGAGAGCTGGGCAAAAGTTTAGGGACAAATGTTATTTTTCAACCTATTGATTATTTTTTCTCACTAGGAGAATGAAAACGGAAAAAAAATAAATACTAAAGGCAATCAGCGGTGAGCAGCGACATTTGTGATCCACGGTCATCTGTGAGCTACCATTGATAACCCATGGGGTTCCGTTTACAACTCTATGGTTGTACCACGAATATAACCTGTTGCATTGGAGCCAAACGTAGTTTTGGGTCTGGATTCCAAAGCCACCAACCCCAAGTAGATGGATATATATATGGACTTGATTCGTCAAGAGACAACTGATGTTATGACCTGCATAGCTCCATTGATTTTATATGTATACCACCAATTTGATTCCACGGATCAAAACACAAGGATCATTACTAATTTTCTCAAGATTCCATGTATATAGATGCATGAAAAATACGCAAGGATAAAATAAGAATGCCTTGAAAGTCTTAATGTGCACATTTATTCTAATGAAACCATATCACATTACAATCAACCAAAAATATAATAGAGTTCAAACAAACATGTCCCAACCATCTCTAAAATGTTGGTCTGTCCTACCATTTTGATCATAGCTTAGATGAATAAGTTACCTACTTTCGGGTTTAATAATCCACCCCATATCTCTTGAACTCAAAAACAAGGAAAGTAGAATTCAAAATAGCCCAAAAGAAACAGGCCTCCTGATCTCCAACTAATAATGCTAGGTGAAAAGAAAAAATAAAAAATAAAGAACCACTGAATATAAATAATTGTAAGATGCATCGCTAATGGACACATAGAAACTAGAAAACTCTACTTTCTATTAGATAGATACAACACAATATTTCATTGAGAGAAGTACTACTGAAATTACCAAGTCAAAACTAAAGTCGCCTAAAAACGAAGTAAGAAAATCTTCCCTCTTAAGAAACCTCTAAACTCATAGAATTGGGAAAGATGCAGAAGAAGTAAAACAAACCTCTTCCATCCTACTTGGCCTTTCTTTTGCTTCCCCTTTTACCAGATTTCTTACCCCTCTTAGGTCTATTGTTCTTCATGTGTTGAACTTTATCTGCCTTTTTCTGTCGTTCCTTCCGAATTTGCTCAAGATTTTTAACTTCAGGTCGCACATGCGCATTAGGCACTGAATGCTTGTTTTTTCCCTGGCCAAACCTTCTTTTATTTCCCGAAAATCGTTGATTCCCTGCCCCACATTTAATAGACAAATGAGCAAACCAAAAGGCATCGAAATTTTTATCCTCATCCCTTTCCTTTACCCCTTTCACATATGCTGAAATACTAAAATTAAGTAAATGAAAATTCATGAATAACTAATGATGATAAAGAAAGTTAATTACCACCAGTGTTTATGGCATCCCCACCGTGTTCTCCATTACTAATTCCTTTGAGAGAGATCTTATTATGTGATCTTTCTTTCCATTTTTTGTATATGCCGGTCTTGTTAGCTTTTACTTTTGCACCGCTTTCTGTCTTTATCTGTGAAATTTGAAGAATAAAATAGCTTCATTAAGTTATTCCTATGATGAATGATCCCAGAAATTGAGATACAAAAATTGAGACTTGATAGAAACCCAAAGCATTTAGCGTGTATTATTAAATGCACAGATAATTCAGACTAAAATCCCACGACTAAATTATAATATTCGATGGAAAAAGTAACATCCAGAAAGATTTAAAAACTAAGAATCAATGTTGAGAGAACTTTTTAACACAAACACCAAATTGGTAAAAAAGAGTCGGGGACGCACCTTTCCGCTGGCTGTCACCCTATCCCCATTGCTTAACTTCACATATTTCTTGCTCCTCTGTCGACAAAAAGTTTTAAAAGATTACATGAATTTAGGGATAACAAATGCTACATGCTAGGTATCCACATTAAGCATATGTTTGGTACCTACCTTGTCCCAATGGTATACAGATTTATTTTTCTGCATTCCAGAACTATCATCAGCTACTAGATCCAGAACCGCATTATCCAACCTAGAACAAATGTGTAATATATAAAGCATGGCTGAAAGAGTTAAAAATACATAAACCCCATATCTTCACAGAATTGTTAATGATATTACACTGATGAAGGAAATTGGTAGCTACGAACATAAAATAAAACAGTCAAAGAAGTTCATCAAAAGACAGCCTAGACAGCCCATACGATACTCCTTTGTCAGTAAGAGTGAAGTACCTGTTAGACCCAAAGCCTTGATCACCCTTAACCGTTAACCCTGCTTCTGTATGCTATGAATCAAACCAAAACATAGGTAAGGTACAAGGGTCAGCAAGCTTATACTACTTACATTTTTCAATATCATAAAAAGCTCTCTTAAAGGACGTTGTTCTAAAAAAGGCTAGTGAATAACTGAAGACCTACATGATTTGTTGGTACTGAATTTATGTAAAACTCCTCGTCCTTGAAACTTGTAGTCTTTCTCCTTTTTAATCCTCGTGGTCCTGAAATCCAAAAAATTATTCAATCACTTAAGAGAGCAAGAGGCTATCATATTAGCATGAAAAAGGTGACAGGAAGATGTTTAGAATTAATTTGGCAAAATCTGTTTTAAAGGAAAATAATATGGATGCACCAACTTCCCATCAACAATATCTTTAGGCTTAACTAAAGTATGTCATGTAGTCTACTCCTTGAAGAAGGGAGGATCCAAGCCGCCTAGTTAATTTTAGAACTGGTCACTGTTACCTATAAAGGGAAACGAGAGCTTCTCTGACCATGAAAAAAAATTGCCAGAATTGCCTATCCTATAAAAGAAGCAAGGCTCTGTAGAGAATCTACTGATAAAATACTAAAGTTCCCACACACAATAGCAAATCAGAGGCAGTACTCTGCTAAACTTTATTTATGTATAAGCCAAAAACGATTACAGCAGTCATAATACTCAGAATAACAAAAGAAAACATAAAAGAACATACCCAGCCTCCCATACCCTAGCTGAATATCTACAACAGGCTACAGCAGCCGACTTTTACAAAAAGGATAATAATAGACCTAGCTACCCAATCCCGAAAAGACCTATTTATACCTTGTTCTCTCATTCCTGCTCATGGGCCCCACTTGCACGATCCATTTCCATCATTTCCTCATCATTAGCTAGTTGTACATTTACTCTTTTGCCCATTCTTTTATGTGTGGACAATTGGGGGCCTTACAACACCCCTCGGTTCCAAGTTCACCTTGTCCTTAACGTGAAAATTAGGGAACTGCTGGTTCATTTGGTAGACTGATTCCCAAGTGGCTTCACTGTCTGGCAGCTCTTTCCATTTAATTAACCACTCATTTCCAGCTAGTTCCCTATTCCAGCAGACTCCCAACACCGTCTCCGGCCATAATTGTAGTTCGAAATCTTCAGTTAGGATCAGTTGTTGATGTTGGACTTCATGCTGTTTCCCTAGCTTCAATTTTAACTGAGAAATATGAAACACATTATGAATAATAGCTTCAGGGAGTAACAACAATCTATAGGCAACCTCCCCAATCTCCTCAATAATCGTGTAAGGACCATAATACTTGGGTGCCAGCTTCTCACACTTCTTTCTAGCCAAAGAACGTTGCCTGTAGGGTCTTAGTTTTAAGTAGACTTCATCTCCAATTATTTGGGGACTTCTTCATACCATAAGATAATAGTGGTGGAGGGGGTCTGCCATATACAGTCTGGAATGGAGTTACCTTCGTGGACGCATGGAAGGTGGTATTGTACCACAATTCCGCCTAGAGGATTAGCTTGTCCCACTTCTTTGGCTGCTCGTTGCAGAAACATCTTAAGTAGGTTTCAAGACATCTATTTACCCTCTCTGTTTGTCCATACGTTTGAGGTGAAAAGCAGTGCTCCTCTTTAAGAGTGTCCCCATGGTCGTGAATAATTCTTTCCAAAAGTTGCTAAGAAAAATCTTGTCCCTATCTGTAATAATGGACTTGGAATTACGTATTAATAGAATTAGATTATTCTTAGGTGATATTATTCTGGAGATATTATTTGATATTATTTCCTAAAGTGTATTTCTCTATGGTTATATATAGGTTTGTACCTCTACTAAATAATAAATGGAAATAGAGATTAATTCCATAAAATCAACATGGTATCAGAGCTATAGGTTTTAGTCTCCTTGTATTCTAGCCGTCACATCCCCGTTCGTCTGCCTCCGTTGACTCATCGACGGACGCAGAGCCATACCCATAAGTAATCAATACAGATGATTCCTCTAAGTAGTTCGCTCTACCGCATAGATCAAAATCCTCGTCTCTGATTCTGCCACCACCACTGCTCCTTCCATCCACACAGTTCGTCGCACTCTCGCACTCAGATCCGTGTCTCCATTTGTCCTGGCTCAGATCTACCTGTTCGCACATTGCAACCACCGATTTGTTCGCGCATCTCCGTTCGTGTCTCTGACTTCCAGATCCGTGTCTTATTTTGTCTTACACCTTCGAACCATACTGTTCCAGATCAGACGACTCCTTTCTGTTGAAGACACCCAATCCAGATGAAGAAGGTGAATCTTTGTTCAGATCCATGATCCACCGCTCCGCTCCACTCAAAGACGACGACGCACAGGTTCGGCTCCATCCGCTCTCCGTTCGTGAAGCTCGCCGCCATGAAACCCATCTTCTCTTTTGCGAAGAACGCCGCAAAGCCCTCTATCCGCTCAACCTCTCAGCTCTATTCAGCTTTCATTTTGTTCACCCCAGATTTTCCGTTCAGTCTGATTCTGACTTGCTCTAGTTTAGTTCGTTCGGTTCCATTCTGATCAGACGAAACGCTCCTACCCAATTCAGACCCCGTTTTCGTCCTGCTTTGACTCTACTTTGCTTCAGTTTTGCCCCAAAGTTCTTGTTTCGTCCTTCATAGGTTCTGTTATAGATCTCTATACGAGGATCTATGTTTCTATCCTAGAAGTTATTCGTTTCGCTCTTCGTGGGTTTGTTTTAGCCTAGAAGTTCTTTGTGTGTTTGTTCTTCGGGTTTTTTATTCTATTCTAGATCTATTGGTTCTTTTCTTAGTTCTTAGCAAACTCAAGTTTGTGATTTCAACCTTGAGTTTGAAGGAGGGTATTAATATAATTAGATTATTCTTAGGTGATATTATTTTGGAGATATTATTTGATATTATTTCCTTAAGTGTATTTCTCTATGGTTATATATAGGCTTGTACCTCTACTAAATAATAAATGGAAATAGAGATTAATTCCATAAAATCAATAACGTGCTTGCTGACTACTCTATCCAAGAAGATGGCAGCCACTTGTTTAGCTGTATAAGGGTCTTTCAATGTTATGAAATAAGAGTACTTACTCAAGCGGTCCACCACAACCATAACTACATTAAATCCTCCAGCTAGAGGTAACCCTTCGATAAAATCCATTGTCCAATCTTCCAGTATTCTATCAGGAATGGGAATGGGTTTCAACACACCGGCGGGCTTGGTCGCTTCAAATTTATTCCATTGACAAATGACGCATTCCTCCACGTATCTTTTTACATCAGCCTTCATTCCTTTCCAGTACAGTTCCCCACTGATTCTTTTGTAAGTTCTCAAGAATCCGAAATGGCCTCCTAGTATAGAATCATGGAATGTATGCAAAAGTTTTGGTATGATGAGAGGAATTCTTGGACAATACTACTCTTCCTTTGTACAGTAGCTTATCATTAGTCCACTGATACTTTCCTTCCTTTTCGACACCCTTCTTCAGTTCAGCTATAATCTTCTGCAGTTCTTCATCTTCCTCAACCTTTTTCTATATCTGATCAACATCCACAATTCCGGTGGTGGTCATAGTGTTCAATTCCAACGGTTTTTCCCTCTTTGAAAGCGCGTTAGCCAATTTATTCTGTAATCCTGGTTGATATAATATCTCAAAATCATATCTGAGGAGTTTCGTTAACCATTTCTGAAATTGCAGCTGAACCTCCCTCTGTTTCAGCAAAAATTTAAGAGCTTTTTGGTCTGAAATTATGGTAAATTTCCTCCCAAGAAGGTAGTGCCTCCATTTCTGCACTGATAAAACTACAGCCATCAGTTCCCGTTCATAAATAGACTTGGATTTGGCTCTTGGAGACAACTTTTGACTAAAGAAAGCAATAGGGTGCCCTTCCTATGATATCACTGCTCCTAATCCCACCCCGGAAGCATCAGTCTCAATGGTAAAAGGTAGGGACCAATCTGGTAATGCTAATACCGGTATGGTTGTCATTGCTAATTTCAAGTGTTCAAAGGCTACCGTTGCTTCCTCATCCCATTTAAAAGCGTTTTTCTGTAGTAGTTTAGTTAACGGCGCTGCTATCTCCCCATAACTTTTCACGAACCTTCTATAATAGCCGGTTAGTCCTAGAAATCCCCTCAGTCCCATGATGTCTTTTGGCTGTGGCCAATTGATCATGCTTCTGATCTTTTCCTCATCAGCTTCAATTCCTCTGCTGGATATTAAGTACCCCAAATATTGTACTTGGGAGTGGGCTATTACACATTTTTTCTTCTTTGCAAACAAGTGATTATCTCTCAAGATCGCAAAAACCATTCCCAGATGTTTCACATGCTCATCTATATCAGCACTATAGACTAAAATATCATAAAAAAAAATACAACACATCTCCTAAGGAAGGATTTGAATACATGGTTCATTAAGAATTGAAAAGTGGCTGGAGCGTTGGTGAGGCCGAATGGCATGACTAAGAATTCATAGTGCCCTTCGTGCGTGCGAAATGCTGTTTTCTCCACATCCTCTTCTTTCATCCTTATTTGATGATAGCCCGATTTCAAGTCTAATTTGGAGAACACCGTTGACCCATGTAATTCATCTAGTAATTCTTCAATTACGGGAATAGGGAATTTGTCAGATACGGTCACTTGGTTTAGCTTAGATAGTCCACGCAGAATCTCCATCCACCATCCTTTTTCACCAATAACATCGGGCTGGAGTACGGGCTATGGCTCGATCGAATCACTCTCGTGTAACATCTCTACCACCAATTTCTCAATCTCTTCCTTTTGTACATGGCCATATTTATACGGTCTAACATTTATTGGTCTTTGATCCGGCATAGTCAGTATGCGGTGGTCAATAGCTCTCCTTGGAGGTAATCCCCTTGGTGGTTCGAATATATCAGCATATTGTTTGAGTAGCTTTTGGACCATGGGTAATTCTTCCTCATCTCCCTTTTTCTCTGATTCCTCTTCATAGTTGTCCTCCTCTCCTATCTCATAACTTTGTAGTTCCAAAAGGAATCCTTGGTCTTCTATTTCCCATGTTTTTTCTAAGGTTTTCAATGAACACTCTACTTTAATGAGTGAAGGATCCCCTTTTAGTACTATTTTTTTATCCTTTGCCCAGAATGTCATAGTCAGTGAGGGCCAGTGTACCTCCTTCATAGTTTCAACGGTATCTAGCCATTGCATTCCTAATACCAAGTCAACATTTCCCAACTCCACGGCTAAAAAGTCAGCTATAATAATTATTTCCTGCAATCTCAATTCCCCTGCAACGCGTGCCATCCCCAATAGTCACTCTAAATTGCGTGCCTGATTAAATGTCTAACCGAAGTTTGTCTACCAAGCCCTCACGGATGAAATTATTCATCGCGCCACTATCAATGAGGATCACTACCTCTTACTCCTTCACACTGCCTTTCAACTTCATTATTCCCTTAGATATGAATTCCGTGATGGTTCTTAGTTCAATTTCCTTAGTCTCAGCCAAATCTATCTGATTTAACTCTATCACATCCTCTGCCTCGCCCTCTGTAAAAGCCTCGTCCTCATTACTCTCTTCCTCGTTGAGTACAAAAAGCATCAACTCCCTTTTTTCTCTCACTTTACAACGATGGCTAGGTGAATATTTCTCATTACACCTAAAGCACAGCCCTTTGTCTAATCGTGCCCTGAACTCTATGTCTGATAATCTCTTAACCTGTGGTTCATTTTTTTTTATAACTCCCCTTAACAGGAATGGTTATCTGCTTCATCGCGAACTCAGTTTTCTTGGATTCATTTTTCTCATTATTGCCTTGATTTTTGCCTACGCCTTCTCCTCCCTTATACTCCACTCATCCCCATTCTGTTTTGGCTAGTTTCAATGCCAAATTCCTGTCATTCACCAATTGGGCCTCTTTCATACACTCCTCTAAGGTTTGAGGGTGTCTACTAATCACCTCAGTCTGGAGGGACGGTTTAAGACCAGTCAAAAACGCGTCCTGAAGCACACTTTCAACCATGTCCGGTAATGGCGCTGAATAGGTGACGAATTTCTTGACATAGTCACTATAGGATCCCTCTTGTCGTATGCGAATAAGTCGTGCGCCTAAACTCTGTTGTCCTGTGCATTGAAGAATTCGAACATTCTTCCCTTCAAGTCCTCCCAAGATTCAACCCTCTTTCGGTGATGACTCCACCGGTACCAATCTACCTCTTCTTGTCCAAAGCTAACCACGACCACCTTGACTTTCTCTGCTTCCGGTAGGTTATTAATTTCAAAAAAGTGTTCTTTTGTAAGCATGACTCTCTCGCATTTCATCAGCCATCATGTCCATAGACTTCTTTATCTCAAGGATCATTTCCTTCAAGTCCATGATTTTTTTTTTCTGTTCCATTAACCTTTTGTTCAATTTGTCTTTGAGCCATTAAACGATTACAGCAGTTGTAGAGAATCTACTGATAAAATACTAAAGTTCCAACACACAATGGCAAAACAGAGGTAGTACTCTGCTAAACTTTATTTATGTATAGGCCAAAAACGATTACAGCAGTCATAATACCCAGAATAACAAAAGAAAACATAAAAGAACATAACCAGCCTCCCATACGCTAGCTGAATATCTTCCCCAGGCTACAACAGCCGACTTTTACAAAAAGGATAATAATAGACCTAGCTACCCAACCCCGAAAAGACCTATTTATACCTCATTCTCTCATTCCTGCTCGTGGGCCCCACTTGCATGATCCTTTTCCATCATTAGCTAGTTGTACATTTACTCTTTTGCCCCTTCTTTTATATGTGTGGACAATTGGGGGCCTTACAGGCTCCAAAACACATGTACGGCTTTACCACAAGTTTAAGGCTCAAGGAACACAACTCCAATTTTGAAACTCCCCAACCCACCCCCCCCCCCCCCCCCCCCCCAAAAAAAAAAATCCTATTAATTATTTTCTAACTCCCTCCATTAGTCTAATTCAATTTCATTCTCTTCTACCCTCATTAGGTTGAGTGAAATACAGTGAGTAGAGTGAAGGGTAATATCAAATATTTCTCAACTAAACAAAAAGAAAAAAAGAAAACAAGGAGATTGGTTGAAAAGAATATATCGCATTGAGATAACCATCAACTCTCCATCTCTCATGCATGTACTTCTTTAAACGAAACCCAGGCCTTTTCTTAAAAAAAGATAATTTTCAACAGATTTGGGTACGATCATCAAATATGTAACCTTTATTTGGAATCACATCAGTCCCTTCCCGTTGCCATAGGGAAGGGGTGAGAAAGAGAGTGCCATACCTTTCTTCTGCTTATCCTTTGGAGAAATGTTTTCCAGTGGAAGTTCCTGAAAATACAAAGTACAACTTTTAGACATAGCAAGATATATTCACAATATGAATAAATCATTATCGGGCAGATCTTCATATGGAAAATCAGGTCTCCATGGTCAAAAGCCCAGCTGCCCAACAACCTTTTGCTACTTATTATGATAAGGTTAACAACCCATGAAACACTACAAGTATCGAAATTAAAACAAAGTGTATCATATTATCATAATGTTTCATGTATTGGAAGTTTTAATTTTATAAATAACATAAAAATATATACATAAACAGACAAACGTCACAATTCTCTCCACCTTCTTTTTCAGTGCTTTCGTCCGTGTCAAAGTCGGTATTCTTAGTTTTTGTTTAGTATTCTGTTTTAATGATATTCAATCGGATAGTTGGATTTAGTTAGATTCGTGTGACTTGACATTTTTACTCCTATCTCCAATTCAAATGCATGATTTGAATTGATTTACCTCTATTTCAAGTTGAGATCATACAATACAACTCGTGTATTGTACGAGTTTGATAACATCGACCATGGACATTTAAGATTTAACACTAGGAAAAGAAACATAAATAATTGAAAGGAGATTAAAGCCAACCTCCTCCACATGTTTAGCAAACCGTTGCTGATGAACTAGGTTAATGACCTCCTCATGAATAGCTCTTTTTCTCTTCATTACATCAACCCATTGATTAGGACCCTGCAACAATGCCATTATTGAAATGATCATTTGACATATCTATTGATGAGAAGCAAAAATTCTAAAAAAATATTATTATTATGAAAATGAAATAAAATAAAATAAGAAAACAATTTTACTTCGAAGTAAAAGTGAGATTTTCAATTAACAAAATTCAAGTTTGTTCAGCTTGACACTTTCAGGAGAAATCACATAACTTAATTAAAATGGGTTTAAATATTCGAACCAAATAAAGCCAAACAAATATATTAAATAGCTGAAATTAAGTCATAGCATATTTTCAACAATCCTGAATTCAACCCCCCACAAAAATCCATTATAGTCAAGAGGTTGAAGATGACATTTTGAAATCCTTGTGTTAATTGTTGCTGTTTTTGTTGTGTATGTTAGATTAGTATAGGATTAGAGGTTTAAGGGTACTTGGATATTTAGGAAGTTACCAGTAGTTATTGTGTAAGACTGGTTACTAGTAGTTATTATGTAAGTGTGGTTACATCTTGTTATAAATGGAGGGAGGGTAAGTGAGAGGGGGCAACTTATGTGGAGTGATCTAGGGCTTGGGTGAGAGTACTCAAGAGGGACATTCCAAGTGCCTTATACTTGGGTTTATATGGTATTTTCTTGTAGTTCATTATAATAAATTTGGATCTTGTTCTTGTTAGGAAGTACCCTAACAGAGTAGTATGAATTGAAAGGAATAAAAGGGATGAAAAATATTTAGAGAAACATAAAAGATCTTTGGGAAACCATAATTTTCGTTTTAGGCAGTGCCTCTAAACATTTTTGTTATTGTGATATAGCAACCATCAATGTCAATAGTTCTTTTTCATAACTCCTTTGCCCGTTTCAGGGTTTCTTTTTTCTCTTATTTACATCTTTTCTCATGAAAAGAATATATAAACATATTTATGTCAAATTGAGATAGGCATTCTATTTCATCTAACATAAAAATGTCGGTCCATATAAACACAACAAATCGTATTAAAAGTGGTAAATAAAATAGACACCAAGTTACATGGAAACTTGAGTATCGAAAGAAGAACCACGATCTGACTTTCTTATTAATTTCTCGTATTAATAAAAGATACAAGGAAGATACAAGGGGGAAATAAATAGACAGCATGCTTATGATAAAAAAAGGAAAGGAAATTAGGTCAAACCCACTAATTCTAACAGTTTCCCTCAAGTTGGGACGTAGATATCAATGAGACCCGGCTTGCTAACGCATGAGTCAAAGCTCGGTCTAAGAAGCACCTTGGTGAAACATCATAAATTTGTTGGCTCGAGGGGATGTAAGGAATGGATATGCTACCATTGTCTAGTCTTTCTTTAATGAAGTGTCGATCAATCTTCACATGTTTAGTTCTATCATGTTGAACTGGATAGTTGCAATGCTAATAGTTGCCTTATTATCACAGAATAATTTCATCAACACCTCACAGTCCTAATAAAAGTCAGATAAAACTTTCTGAAGCCAAATTTCCTTACATATCCCCAAACTCATAGTCCTGTACTCAGCTTCAGCACTGCTTCTGTCCACAACCTCTTGCTTCTTACTCCTCTAGGTTACGAGATTGCCCAAAAAAAGTACAATAATCAGAGGTGGATTTCCTGTCAACGACGAACTCTGCTCAGTCGAAATCAATATAGGCCTCAATAGCTCTCCAATCGGTCTTCCTAAACATCAACCCTTTACCAAAAGTTGTTTTTAAGTACCTCAGGATTCTGTTAACTGCCTCCATATGTTCCTTATAGGGAGCCTACATTAACTAGCTAACGGCACTCACAACAAAGAAGATATATGGTCGAGTATGTGACAAGTAAATCAACTTTCCCACAAGGCGTTGATATTTTCCTTCAAGGCGCTGATATTTTCCTTTATCATTTGGAACCTTATCAACTGAATTTCCCAGATTACAATTGAATTCAATAGGAGTATAACTGTATAAGCAGAACGGCATTCCAGCATACCTGTCTCGATCAACAAATCAAGGGTAAACTCCCGCTGAGATACGAAGATACCTTCTTTTAATCTAGCTACTTCTATCTCAAAGAAATATTTCAGATTATCCAATTCCTTAATTTCAAACTCATCACCCATCTTCTTTTTCTCAATGATCTCAGCGGTGTCATCCCTAGATAAAACAATGTAATCAACACGACGATCTTCCTAGCCTTAGAGACTTTTGTAAACAAAGTGTAATCAGAGTGTCCCTGACTATACCCTTGGGACTTGACAAGGGTAGTAAACCTATCAAACCATGCTCTCGGTGACTGTTTGAGTCCATACAAGGATTTCTGAAGTTTGCAAACTCGATGATCAAACTGGGTTTCAAACCTTGGAGGGGGGCTCATATAGACTTCCTCTTCCAAGTCTCCATTCAAGAACGTATTCTTAACACTAGCTGATATAGAGGTCAGTCTTTATTCACAACAATAGATAACAGTGTTGGTGATATATAATTAAATTTGCCTTCAACCACTAGCTTAAGCTTTTGGATGAATTGGTGGTTTAATAAACAGGACTCTAACAGTATTTAGTTTTGCAACTGGGTAAAAAGTTTTGGAGTAATCGACATCATAGGTCTGAACAAACCCTTTTGCACCTAACTTGTGTCTGTCAAAAGTTCCATCGGCCTTGTATTTGAGTGTGAACACCAATTACATTCCACGTTTTTATGTCCCTTGGAGAAAGTAGAGATCTCCCAAGTCTTATTCTTTTCAAGAGCTCTCATTTCTTCCATAACGGCTGTTTTTCACTCAGGGCATTCTAAAGCAATGTGGATATTTTTAGGTATCATGATAGAGTCAAGCCTAGTTGTGAAGGCTTTGAACTGTGCTGATAAACTCTCATAGGAAACATAGTTACAAATAGGATGTTTTATGCAGAACCTAGTACCTATACTCAGCATTATAGGAATGTCAAGGAAAGGATCATACTCATCTAGATTACTTAAATGATCCTATTCAGCCTCATTAGCACCTGTTTCTGCTCTGACCCCAGTCCCATCAACACTATCCTTTTCTCCCATATCTTCAGGAACAGCAATATCGAACTTGACATTCTCACTCATTTTACTATCAACACACGAGTCAATTGAACTAGTCATACCTTGATTTCATGGAGGTTCAAAGTCTAGAACTGAAGCCGGTTGATCAGTAGGGGACTCTATTTCCTTTCTGAGATTCCTCCTATAGTAGATTTTCCAGGTAACTTGGTTTGTAGGTAGGACCATAGGATGAGGATCGGGGTTAGGTAAGGTAACAAGGATAGGACTAGTAGACTCTAAGGGATAGTTAGACTATTCACTCACATTCTCCCCCTGAAGATGGCTAACAGGGAAGAAAGGTCGATCCTCACAAAAGGTGACATCCATAGTGACAGTATTTACGGAAAGGAGGATGGAAATATCCTCTTATTCACTTTTCATTTCAGCTTACTTTCAGTTTCTAGTCGGACTCGTTCATTGATATTGATCTATTTTGATGGGAGTGCTTCCTCAACAAAAGGATGTGCCAAGAACATCCGCAGGTCGAAAGATGAGGGCGGATCCCGCAAATTTTTTGCGCCTTGCACTCTTTCCCAGTCCTTTATTCATTCAGCCAAAATTCGCTCCTCATCATACCTTCCACGTATTCATTGTCTTGCGGAATACATCAATTGATTAAGAAATAGAGTGAACAGGCCGACGCCCAAGTCCCGACTGATCTTTATGAAAGAGTACAGCACACTCCTGCCATTGCCACGAGGGATTCCTTATCAGTCGATCTATCCCGAGAGTTTTACCGAACCTTTCTTACTCGACAAGAGGCGCTTCTAATGGATAGTCCGGAGGACCGGTCCGAAGGCACAATGAAATATGCAGGGAAGCAAAAGATCATGACTTCTCGCTCGATACCATATTAAGCTACGGAGACCCCATAAGACAGGTCTGAAGGCGCAATGAAGCGGGGGTTTTGTTTTGCGTTTTCCGCTACTATATTACAGCTGCTTATAAAAGACCTTTTCATATTGCGAGTCATGATCCCTTTCATGCAGCTGCTTAATTAGGCTCCATAAGACAGGGATATTGTTGAGAAGTGGTCTTTTTTCCTCTTGCTTGCTTTAGTTCTGGCTTCGTCTTCGATCGATCGGGTGCGGTTAAGCTCTCCCGCTCGAAGAGGAGGGATCTTCTTTTACTCTCTCTCGCATATTCTCTTTCCGAAAGCAATCACATAGATAGGAATGGGAAACATTCGTTGATGAAGGGGATACCCAACAAACATACACGTCTAAGTCCGAGGGGTGAATTTGGTCTTGTTAGGGTCAAAGCTATGATTTATGAACATGGGCAGTACACCCAAACACACAAAGGGGAACTTCAAAAGTGAGGTAGGTAGAGGGATACGACTCCCTGAGACAATCTAAGGGAGTCTGGAGGTGGACACGACAAGGCGTTATATTGATAAGAAGGAAGGGAAGTAGACAACATAAACTGGCTATTTCCAGAAGATGACTATTTTCTCACTCGGAACCCCATTTTGTTAGGGGTGAAGCACACAAGCTCTGGTGGACAATCCCTTAGGAGGACAGAAACTCACTAAGGGTATGGTTTTGAAACTCACGACCATTATCACTCTAAATAATTGCAATTTTTGTATTGAATTGCATTTCTACGGTGTGATAGAAGTTCTGGATGACAGAGGAGACCTTAGATTTATTAGTGATAAGAAAGACCCAGGTAATACCTTCTCTAGTAAATGATTGACCTTTGAGGGACCCCAAACATCACTATGGATAAAAATGAACGATTGAGTTGACTTAGGCACATGCAACACATTCTAAAAAGATAGCAACTCAAAGAAAATTTGCCCCTTCCTAGCAATTGGAGCTAAGTAACCATCGGCTATTATGATCTTTTCATTACCAGTACAAGAAAACTTGCCCTTTCTTCAAGATGGACTTCATAACACACTTCCATTAAGGAGGAAAGGGGTATGTGGCCCAGTATACAACTACAAACAATGTCAAACTTAGGGTTAAGACCGGCAAAAAAGTCATAAATCCGATCAGCTTCTTCGAGTTTAGCATACTATATGCCATCATTCGGAGTGTCCCATATTGTCTCTCTGCACAGGTTTATCTCGTACCAGAGTAGGGAAAGTTTATTGAAGTAGGCAGTAACATCCAAAGTTCCTTGTTTGCAATCATGAACTTGTTTCCTCAGTGTATACGAACGAGAAGCATTCTGAAGCTTCATAGAGTTTCTGAGTAGTGTCCCATAGATCCTTCGCAGTTGTTGCATAAAACAGAGGCTTGCCAATTTGTAGTTTCATACTATTAATCAACATGGACCGATCCCCTCCAAAAACGTTCCAGAGCATCACAAGGTGAGGGCCAAGAGTCTCTCCTGTCAGAAAACCGAATTGGTGAGTGGTGACATCCCTCAAGAAACATTTTGATCGTTTGAGACCAGGAAAAATAGTTCTGACCATTCAACTTCTTTCCTGGAAAGAGCCAAAGAACTAGTTATATAATTTGAGCACAAAGCCGCAAACAAAGTTGTCGAGTTCTTGGAATACATCGACAAATTGGCTAGTTTGGATTGTGTCGAAGATTCACTAACTTCAAACCTTGATTTATTATAGAGTTGATCCATCCCGACACCGTGGAAGTGCGGCTACTGTAAAACATCATAATGCAACGGTGCGTGAAAAAAGGGCAGCGTGAAATGAACGCAGCGGCGACGCGTGGATACGGCTGACTAAGAAGGTGTTGCGGCTGGAAAGAGGGCCACAATTGGGAGTACGCCGGCTAAACTGCAGAGACGACGAACGGCGATGCATGGGGGTACACACTTGGCAACGGCGGCGCATGGGCAGACAAATGTGGCATGTGCAGCTCCTTCCCTCCACTAGGCAACGAGCTGACTCCGAGGATGGGCCCATTATGATCACCGGCAACTTCTGAAGCTGGTGGAGCAACTTTTCCATGACGGTGGCGACTGTATCGTCTGTCTCTGTTTAGGTTTCATCAACAATCATGTCTAGAATTTCATCTTTACCTCGCTCTAATACCATATTAAAAGCAATAAAGAAAATAGACCTTGAGTTACGTGGAAACCCGAACATCGGGGAAAAAACCACAATCAGACTTTCTTATTAATTTCTCATATTAACAAAAGATACAAGGGAGAAATAAACAAGAAATTAGGTTAAATCCTTTATTGGGCCAAGCCCACTAATTCTAACAATGAGAATAAGAAAATGAATAAAAAAAAACATGCAAATTCATCAATGACTGTTATCAAATTGTTTAACCAATGCCACAAGTTAGGGAAGTCACAAAATGAATAAACAAACCTGTCTATGCCTTGACTTGGAAGTTTCTCTTTCAGCCTCCAGTATTGTCTGCTTGGGTCTGGTGCAAATAAACAATTGTTGTGATCATGAATTCTCAGGCAAAAACTAAACTTTTGTAGAAATGTGAAACCTATTGGCAAAAAGGAAAAATAATCTAATTGCATTGACCTGAATGTTTTTAAGCGCTCTGAGAAGGCCAATGCCATTAATTCACCACCTTCAAGAGCATTTTTAAAAATTGGATGCAACCCTTCACGAGGTAAGTCTTTTGCTCTTCTGATAGACTCTTTTGAAGGTAGAGGTTTTGACTTTGAATACATACGAAATGCATTTGAACAAGTTTTCTGCAGAGAAATCAAGTCTGCAGAAGAATCAATTGTTTCTCTAATTCTATCAGAAGCAAGATCAATAACTGTCTGAGGGAGACGTCCATATACAGTTTCTCCACTTGCAATTGCATGGTCTATTTTAGAGAATACCCCCTCCTTATCAAGTAAGACCTCCTCCTCAGTAGGTGCAGCTCTTATAGGTTTTGAGAGAAAAAGATGAAGATCTAAAAGGTTAGGGAGATCTTCAGAAGTCACAAATGAAAATGCTGTACCGGTTCGACCAGCCCTTGCAGCTCGTCCAACTCGGTGTACAAAGATTTTGGGTTTTGGAGGGAAGTCCCAGTTGATAACATTATCAAGCAATGGGATGTCAATGCCTCTAGCTGCAACATCAGTCACTATTAAGAACATTGTTTTTCTTGCCCTAAATCTTGAAATATGAATCTTGCGAGCATCTTGGTCCATTTCACCATAACAGACAGACGGCTCAATACCTTCCTCTCTGAACAAAACATTTAAGAACTCCACATGATGCCTAGTGGATACAAAAATCAAACTTTGTTGATCCGCACTGATTTGCTCTCTGATCAAATACAACAATGCTGCATTTTTCTCTTCTTGACGCAAAGTAAAAAATACAAGCTTTAGATCGGGGCTAATCTTAGTGTCTAAATCAAGGCGCACAAGCTGGGGATCACGAAGACCAGCCTTCGCAAACTCTGCAAGAACACTTGGTAAGGTCGCACTAAAAAGCAAGGTCTGACGGTTCTCACTCAGTTGTGCAAGGATTTTATGCAACTGCTCAGCAAAACCCATGTCAAAGAGACAATCAGCTTCATCAAAAACTACATATTCCACTGTGCGCAAGGTCATGTCATCAACCTCGGCCAAATGATGCATCAGCCTTCCAGGAGTAGCAATTATAATATCAGGACTTTGAGCCAATTCTTCAAACTGAGTTTCCATACTATCACCGCCTACCAATAAACTAATTCGAAGATCTGCAACAAAATTTAAATGATAATTAAACTCATTATGACTGAAAAATAGGAAAATTAGTGGTACATTGCAAAATATTATAACCAATTGAACGTTCATAACACAACTAATCTTCAAGCTTTCCATTATATGTCATTGAAGGCAAATGATCTACTTCTGATACAAAATTAATTCCAAAATCTAACAAGTATGCAAATGTAAATTAATTAACAAATCTAAATTCGTCCAAAATCTAGCTGAATAAGAGCACAAGAAGAATAGGTGGAGGGGGTCTTCTCCATACTGATGACATAACGGGTAAATGGAATGAAGAAAGGCAGCTTGAATATTCACTCTTCAAAAGGCGAAACAGCATTATCCAAACAAGAATATTCGTTCTTCTTGGACTATGGATCTTCCATAAAGCCGTATACAACTCTTTGTTCAATGGGGAAGATGGAGATAGATGAGTTGTGAGAGATTTTACTGAAAAGGTACCATTGCCTACTAAAGACCATGATCTTCTATCAAATGCCTTAGAAACTCTCCATAGTGCAATTATGCCGAGCAATTCCTGAAAGTCAAAGACCTCTTTTTCCTTTAGCAGAGACGAAAGGTAATTGACCAGAAGTTCAAAGCAAAGTCCCAATAATTGGCTACCAACCCTTTTAAAAGTAGGGCAATTCTGAAAAATTTTGGGAACAAAATATTAAAGGGAACCTCAACCTCCCACAAGTCTACCCAAAATGCAATCCAGCGTCCATTTTCTAGCTTGAATTTTGCCAATGCATACTTTCAGCCAAGTTCTGAAATACAAACCCAAGGGCTTCTCAAGCTCTTACCATCTTTTCCAGCTGTGTGCTAATTAAAAGAGCTTTTGTCATGAATGCTTCTAACCACCTTGTGCCATAATGCATCTTCTTCTTCCATGTATTGCCACCCTCATTTGACTAGAAGAGCCAAATTTTTGCCTTGAAACTGCCCAAACCGAGCCCTCCATCAGCAATGGATTTGTTAACTGATTCCCATTTTACCAATTGATTAATCTTGCTGCCATTATGTCCCTCCCAAAAGAAGTTTCTTAGAATTCTTTCTAAAGTTGATAGGACACCTTTGGGCATAATAAATGCTGACATATAGTAAGTGGGAAGAATGTATAAAACCGACTTACATAAAGTAGCTCTTACGCCTCTAGAAAGATTAAATCTCTTCCATTTATATAACTTTGTGTGAATTTTATCAATCAACGGTTTCCAAAAGAGGATTGCTTTGGATACCCACCCAACAGTAAACCAAGGTACAACCATGGAAGATGATCAGCCGTACAATTCAGACTTGCAGCAGTGGAGACCAACACATTCTCATCTATGTTAATACCACATAAAGTCATTTTGTCCCAGTTCACATTCTGATCGGAGCACCATTCAAAAAATTCTATAGTTTGCTTTAGCTTATCAAGCATTTTGCTGTCATATTTGCAAGCATTGTTGTTAGTATTTGCCTCAACTAAATGCATTAAAAAGTAACCAACCCATAATACTTCTGGATGGAGAACTTATTGTTGATGACCTGATTGTTTCTTTCACACCAAAGGTCCCCCAAAAAAAGGCTCGATTAATAGCGTGCAAAACAATCTTCTTTCATTCCTCAAAAGGAAGCACCATAAAGATGGATGAAAGAAGGTCAAAAACGCCAAGGCAGGGCAATAGACCATCCAAACGCACTTCCAGCACCAAATTCAGTAGCTTTGAGCAAAAGAGCAGTCCATTAAATATAAAAGAGTGATTCCAATTGTACATAACATAAGTAGTGAGAGAGCAATCTTCTCTATAATTTTCCGGCATTGTCGATGCCACTATAGCTATTAGCTAAGCTCCCAAAGGAAAATTTTACAAAAATCCTTCCAATTGAAACCATTTCTGGTCATTTGCTTCATTGGATCTACCAACAAGACTTGTCATTAATGATTTGACTGTGAATGTATGTGATGGTTCTAAAGACGAAAGCCAAGCATCCAGTTCCTCTGCAAAAATCGCCAAGGCAAGATGGTGAGATGAAAAGAAGCACATTCCATGATATTCTCCTCCTTTAGGTTTTGATAATAACCAAGTGACGTGGAAGCTCTCTTTGTCTCACTCCTCTCCCCTCCTCCCTCCTTCCTACGCCTCCATTCTCGGTTCTTTCTCTCTTTCCAGGAGCTCCACGATGAATACATCACAGACTACCAGTATTAGCCCTCCAGTGAAGACTACCCTCAAACCAACCACTAAGGTTCTAATGGTTGAGTTTTCATTTTAACTGCACAGGGAAGTTTAGAAGCGAGACTGAAATGGAAGTGGTAAGTTGCAAAGTTCTTCAATCGTATTATCGCATTTGATCAGAAGATGATAGCTTCCTTGTTGAAGATGTGGAAGCTTAAAGATCTTTATCATTATAGGAGTTATTAAGAGGTCAGAAAGATCAGAAGAAACAGGGAGAGTAAGACTGAAGTTCTCAAAATTCAGAGCAAAGAAGGGATGAGTGTTATGTTGTGACCTTTAGCCATTGTCAGGTGGGCACTAAATCATTCAAGTGTGTTCGGGAGAAAACAAATAGGAGTGGTTGGCATTTCACAAAATGCTGGAGAATTTCCTTTCACAAGCAGAGTATATAAGTTGGTCTTCACGTAAAATTGCCACGTCTTTTAATCCAACACAGGCTAAGAGTACGAGCTTTGCAAATAAAGTTAAATTAGATGGTAACTTAGCCCTTGATGAAAAGAAAGAAAAACAGAGTGCCATCAGAGTTGATTATCAGTCTGTCACCAATGATGAAGGAGAAAGTTCTCAAGTTTCCTATGTTTTGAAGACAACAAAAGAGAGCCAGTGGGTGATAAAAAATTCGGAGGTAAGTTCGAAAAAGGTCTCAAGTTTCGAGGGCTTGGTTGAAGACTTCATCAATGAACCTGATAGATGGCAGGTGATGGGGTCGTTCCACCTTAAGTTCGAAAAATAGGATAGATTTAAACACAATCGGCAATTGGTAATGATAGACTTTGGAGAATGGTTGAGAATTAGAAACCCTCCTAGACTACTGGTGTATAAAAACCTTTGAAGTCATTGAAGAGTATTTCGGGAGGTTGGAACATTGCCACGAGACGCTTAATCTGACCAATTGCCGCGAAGCGAGAATCCAAGTCAAACAGAATTTATGTGGTTTTATACCTACTACCATTGAAATTACCGACTTCAATAGAGGTAATTTTTTTCTTGAATTTTGGTTATATTGAGCCTATGGATCCCCCAAATATTTTCAAGGAAAGTCTTATTGTCAAGTGTTAAAAATAGTGGGCTTGGGTCATGTTGAAAGCCCAAGGTTAGTTGAGATTTTCTTTGCCCTAATTTTTTACTATTTTAATTAGTCTCGTGTTGCCTATAAATATTTTTCCCTTTGTACCTTTATTATTATAAGAAAATAATAAGAAATATCAATATCGTGGTTTTTCTCCCTATACTAGCGTCTCCACATAGATTTGTGTTTGTTCTACATCTCTACTTTCAATATGGTATCAGAGCTGGATATTGAAGAAACCCTAGACAATCAAACACGTGATGGAACCCTGGCAGAAGGGACAGACGTCGACATTAGTTTAGCCGTCACTGCCATAGTTGATGCCTAGATCAGCACCACCATGGATGAGTGGATCTGGTGTCTTCAGAACCCACCGACCTGCCTTCCTACCCGACCACAACCGTCTGGCAACCAGCAGCCTTCAGCCGCACAGGTCTCTCACATGACACCAATCCGAATTCCATCATACGTGCTCCCTGGCCCTCACACACTACCACCAACGCCCTCAATGCGCCACCATCAGGACTTGCCCAGCCGTTGACCTTGGCTCAATCTTCTGTTGCTGGTGTGATTGAGCCGCCTCCTACTAGGTTAGCCGCAAACCCTATGGCTACCCTGAGGTTGGAAATCCAGCCCACTCGACCTTTGAGATAGGTGAGTCCTCAGCGCAGTCAAGGGCCCATGAGCAGGGTCCGTCTCCTAGTATTGCGGAACATCAGCTGGACATGCTATGTCAACAAACTACAGCGATTAAAGCAACGCTAGGGCCTCTATCTAGCAACTGTTTGACCTCACCGGTGTATTCTAAAAATCTGGAACCTCGCTCCCTGCTTTGTCCTCTTTTTATATCTAATCCAGTGGCACAATCTATAGGATATTTTCTAGGGGGAGAAATTGAATGGTCAAAACTATTGTTCGTGGTCCCAGTCTATTAAAATGATACTTGAAAGGCACCACAAGTTTGGTTTGTTGAAAGTGGAGATACCTTGTCCTACATCGAGAGACCCTCATGAACGATATGAAAGGGGAGGACTCTCTTATTTGGTCCACATTTATCAACAATATGGAACCACACATTGGCAAGCCCTTACTGTATGCTGCAACCGCTAAGGAAATTTGGGATACGGCTCAACAATTGTATTCCAAGAATCAGAATGCCTCTGTTTGTACACTCTACAAAAAAAAGTTCATGAATGCAAACAGAGGACAATGGATTTGACATCCTTCTTTAACAGACTCTGCCTTATCGGCCAGGAAATGGACCTACATAGGGAAATTGTCTGGAATTGTCCCAGTGATGGCATACAGTGCTCCAGGATTAGTCACTCTAGCCTCAACACTATTGACAGACTTCAAAGAAGATGCCCTTAAGTTCAACTCTCCCCATTGATGTTGTATTGTTGTCTTTGTTAAAAAGATAATTAACCACAAGATCACATCTTCATCCAATGTTCCTGTGTTGCTGACATTTGAGGTGACTTGTTCGTGTTAACGGGGGTACACAACCTCTCCTTGATTTATTAGGTTGGCTTAAAATGCTTTTGACTGACTCCCCCTCAAATTGGACAAAAAAGATCCTATGGTCTCAGAGGAGTCTTTAGAACTTTTAGAAGATTTCAGCAAGAAAGAAATTCAAGAAATTTTCAAGGTAAAAATAAATTTTCAAGAGAAGCTTTAGAGATTTCTTTTTTCTTTTTTTTTCTTCTTTTTTTGGTGTAAACATTTACAGCCTTTCAAGCATTGTTGTTTAGATTCTATTGTTACAAATTGGAGAAATGGCTCCTTCTCTGGTAAATGACTTTCCTATCTACCATGGGTGACTCACCAACTCCTCACTTTTGGATCCATTATTGACCCAAGCTACATGGAAAGAGTCTTGCCCTGAGAAGGTCAAATTACCCCTGTGGAAAATCTCTCATAAAGTCTTCAAAGACATGTGGCATGGTGTTGCTATGCTGTTTACACTAACACTCCTTTCATCTTCATCCTCGATACCGTAATCTTCTACATCAATGTGGACAATCAAATTTCTTTGTTCTTTAGTCTCCTTTTTCTTGGACATGTACTCTTTAATTCTTCCTTCACGTGATCCGGACATTTTCTACAAGCTGTGGCATTTCTACAACCACCAACGAGGTGTTGTTTCATTCTATATACCTCTCCTTTTGTTACTTTCGAACAAAATGCACAGACAAACGTATTTATATCTTGGCATTTTGCAATCAACCATATTTCCACGCCGAATCTTTGCTCGAACTATCATCAGTCATCTATGACCTAAGTTATCAAAATTAGTATGAAGTATTCACTAATTTAGTATCATCAGAAAGTATTCACCTTTCATGAACAAAAATATTTTTTTAAATTAACAAAAAAAAAACAAATCAGTATTTTTTTTGAAGTAATTAATATTGATTTGTAATCTTATTGAAAAAACACCTGTTGTTTTAGTTCAAAAAAAATCAAAAGGTATTTGTGTTTAAAACAAAAACAAATACCTTAGAAAGTAGAAGTTTTAAATCTGCACTTCTGTTTTAGTTCAAAAAAAAAAACAGCAGGTATTTGTGTTAAAAAAAAAAAAGACAAGAAGGTATTTATGTTAAAAAAAAGATTGCAAATTTGGCTAACCGGTAATGATAATGATTTTGGGAAGCTTCTTTGTCTTCTCTTCTCCTCTTTTTTTGCACCAAAAAACAGAGTAATGGCAGCACCAAATATTTGCTTTGAAGAAGATGTGATGGAAAAAATAGCTTTTGTGATTTGTGTGAAGAAGAAGAAGGCTAACCGATGGTCCTTGCCCGCGCCGGTGCAGAGATTCGTTGAAGGCAAAAGCAGAAAGGGAACGGAAGAGGCAGAGGAAGACGTTCGTTGAAGAAGAGAAGCCGCTCGGTTTAAACGGGAGAAGAAGAGTCATATCGTTTCTTAACTTTCAAGTAATAGGTTCAAAAAACATATATGATAATTTATTTTTTTTATTAAATCCCAACCCACATCTTTTAAAAAAGCCAATGCCCATTGCGCCTATGCGCACAGCCTTATTGAAAACGCCTCGCCTCTTCAAGAATAAGCCCCAGCCACGCGCCTAGCTGCGCCTTTTAAAACACTAGACATGCCTTTAGCCTTATATGACCATCTTCCAAGCTGGTGTAACTAACATCAAAGATCTCTGAATTTTTGGTTTGGGCAGGAAGTTCGGTATCCCTTTTAGGTTCCACAGTCACTTATCCAAGAGGGAAACAACAGAACTGACTTCTCTTCTTTCCTTGCTCGATGAGTATGACTTTAGGGAGGGGAGGAAGGATGTTCATCTTTGGAGGCTCAACCCTTCAAAAGACTTCTTATGTAAATCTTTATTCAGGTTGTTGTTAGACCCCTCCCCTAGTAGTAAGTCAATTTTTGACAAGGTTTGGAGGATAAAGATACAAAAGAATATCAGGTTTTTTATTTGGCAGATTTTTTTAGGCCATGTGAATGACATGGATAGGCTTCTTAAGAAGATGCCTATGCTTATGGGGTCGTCCTGTTGTATTCTCTATCGAAAGGCAGAGGAAGACCTAGATCACCTGCTTTGAGATTTTTAGGACATTAGTTTTGCATGGTTTTGTTTCTTTCAAGAGTTGGTTTTCAAATTGCTAGATAAAGAACGATTCATGCTATGATCGATGACTTTCTTTTGCATCCGCCTTTTAAAGAGAGAATCTGGTTTTTGTGGCTGGCAGAGGTGTACGGTGTGGTTTGGGATATTTCGGGTGAAAGGAACAAGAGATTTTAGAGGTCTTGAGAAGGAGCCTTCAGAGATTTGGTCCTTAGTGAGATACCATGCTTCTCTTTGGGCTTCAGTTTCGAAGTTTTTTTGTAATTATTCCCTTGGTAACATTTTGCTAAGTAGGAAGTCTTTCTTGTAAGGCTTGTTTTTTTGTATGCGCTTGTATTCTGTCATTCTTTCTCAAAGAAAGTTGTCTATTTTCATTAAAAAAAACATCAAAGATGATGATGAAACACAAAGCCATAAATTTAACCACTATTCTTTGGCGTGAAATTTTTGGAGCAAACTTTTGACTAATTGGTGCCAATGGTCTATTTTTGGAGGCCTAAATGAAATCTAACTGAACTTTCGAAGAACCTTGTTTTTTTTACCTTTTTGCTTACGAGTTATCTCATCGCCGAATGAAATTACTCAATCAACCAAAAATGCATGTGTGATGTCTTTGCTCCTTGATTCTCACTCCCACCCTTTGATTCTCGATCTCGCTCCTCCTCCAACCGTTACCTTCTTTCTTCTTCTTCAATCTACTTGTCTACAACTTCTTCTAAGAATTCAATCTACAACTTATGTCAAACATGGACTGAATACATTGCTGTGGGTGCTACCTACAACTTTTCTGGCCTAGAGTGGTCTTGCACAAATGGCTTAATATCAACGTCAAAGATGACGGTATGAATTCTTCCAATCCAAGATTGAAGGTGAGGTTTTCTCTTTTTATGCTTTCAATTCCGACTTTGTGAATTCTTGCACAACTAGCTCAATCTGCAACTTTTTTCTAGAAGTAAGGGGAGGAGGTGTGAATCAAGGAGCAGTAGCGAGGATCAACAAACATTATCAAATTATCTTGGCACTTTGCATCTTACTCTTATGCTTCATTTCTTACTAAAAAGGAAAGCATTGTGTCATCTTGATGTATCATTGATCCCTTTTGTATATTTCATTCGTCAATGAAATTATTTCTTATACGTAAAAAAAAATTAAATAAACAAGTAAATAAAAACAATTTACCTAAAAGAAACCTCCAAACATATATACATATACTCAATAAAGACGTTTATCATATGTTTGGTAGCTACAGAATTGCTAACAATTGGACTCAATGTCATAAATAATAACAGAAAACGTTTATAAACCTGAGATCAAATATGTTCCAATGGTTATTTCTGTTTAAGAACACGCAAACTGATTCGTACATATAAACATTCAAATCCTAACAATCTAATTAAGAGAATGTGACTGACCCGTGAATTTTCCAAGCTCCTTAGTGAACTTGAGAGTTTGAAGTGCCAAGTCCCTTGTAGGAGACAAAATAAGAGCCCGAACACCACCCTGAGGTTCGTGCTGTTTAAGGCGCTCCAACATAGGCACCAAAAACGCAGCAGTTTTACCGGAACCAGTGCGTGCCATGGCCACGACATCGGCCCCGGAAAGAATGAGCGGCATGGTTTTCCTCTGAATTGGAGTGGGCACTCTGTAACCCTTGCGCTTGATTCCCCTGAAGACATTGGGACTGAGACCTAAGGACTCGAACCCGCCAGACTTTGCCTTCTTCTGCTGCTTCTCTTTTCGCTTAAGCTCCGCTTTGGAACTAACATGGAGAGGTTCGTCCTGCTTCCCCATAGAATCCCCCTTGAGTTTGTAACGAAATTTTTACCACTTTCGCCGAAAAGAGTGAGCTGCCGTTGGGAATTCGATTCGGCGCGCGGCTGCTGCAACCATGAACTAGGGAGAAGTGAACACCATATGCTCGTAGACCAATAAGACAGTACTAATTGAAACTCATAAAAACTTCAAAGAGAAAACATGTGCCAATACCGAGTTCAGCCTGGGAGCCGGTTGGTGACACTGTGCTCCCCTTCTTTGATGGCGTTAATGAATCACAAGAATTGCAAACTAACCTTCCCTCGCCCAAACAAGTTGCCGCTCGTCGCCCAAGGATTTTGCTGGAAGCTGCAGTAGTTGATGGCCGCCGCTAAAGTTGTCACAGTCGCGGGGAGTGGGTGGAGATGCTTTTTAATTCTCCTTGAGGCATTTTTTTTTAAATTGAAGAAGGGTACTTTAGTTACACCAAATTTGTCCAAAAGTTCAGCGCCTCCAAGTATGTCCTACTTTTTGGGGTTTTTTTTTTTTTCAAGGAGATTGCCTCTTTGCTTAGCTTGACTCCTCCCTAGCACCATAATTATATCCAACCAAGCTAAAACAAGGGAGTAATGTTCAAAAGTAAAATAAAACCAAAAGAAATATATGAAAATACAAATAAAAGGACTAAAAAGACTAAACATCCATCTAAAGAAGAGGCGATTGATTAGGTTTATATCTCGCACGGTGTCAATCTCGAGATCCTTGAGAATGAACACCACAAGGAGGCTAAGAGTTTGATGAGTCCAACCCTAAACTCCAAAAGCCATTTACCAAATTAGATTATCGATTTAACATGGACTTCTGTATTCCCATAGTGATTTTTTCAGCTTTTTATTCGGAGGAATGAATTAACTCAAAAACTTTTCCAACAGGAGCCAACAGCCACTATCTTTGGTCGAATATAACTCCTACTTTCCTATGTGACTAAAGCCCCGTAAGAATCTGAAACTCACTCACTTTTCCAACTTTAAAATTTTCTTGAAACAATAGTTTCCAGCAAACTACTTTATGCTATACAACTAAAAATCTTCTTCCTCATGTCAAATTGCGTGCTAGAATTCATCTTGTCATACTAAATTACCTCCAAAAGATCAAGGCTTCAAAATGAACTCTGCTAAAGAAATAAGTTCCAACCAAATACACAATCTCTCTATGATCATAAAGTTCATATTCATTTGTGATCCATAAATATTTTTACAAACAATTCATAAGCACCAAAAGTACAAGAGAGCTCCACCAGGATTTGAAAAATCTAGATCAAAACTTTACTTTTTTGTTACTTGTAGTAAAACCAAAACTGGGGTTATCTTCTTTATATGCTTCCTAACTACCAATCTTTTTATTAACTCCTAGCTCCTTGAATCCACACAAGGACTTTCAATGCACTACCACATCCAAGACTACTTTCAACGCTGGAGATAAAGTTTATAGAACTCAAAGGAAAGATACCACAAGCTTTGATGATGTCATGCAAGTGTTGGGGGATTTCTTCTTTGAATTTCTAGAGAGAAGGATATTCTTCTTCTATACCTTCCTTCACAAACATCTCGCAGCCATTGCTAATTATGTTCTTCAAAATCTCACAATCTTCAGCCTATTTCCCTACATTAATCTCTTCTAATTCCTCACTACTTATACTTAGGACTGATTACATTTAGGACTGATTACATTTAGGACTGATTCAACATCTAAGTCTTGAGTTTCTTGAGCATTGAGACTACCAGCTTACCCATATTACATCTTGCTTATAATTTGCTCACACTCTTGTTGAGAGTTCAATGTACCTCACATAATTCCTCACTACAATTTTTTTAAAATATAGAATTTTGGAACAAATAATTTGTGAAATGTCAAAATTACTCGTGCTTCTCCTTCTTTACCCTCCCACCATTTTCTCATAAAGTAGTTATACATACAAATCCATTTACATATCTATATGCTTCGATTGGAACTGGGACATGTGACAAATTAACAATTTGGACGACGAGTTTGAGGAAGGGGGTGATTGTGATTGACGACAACAAACTTCAACCACTTCAATAGACTGTGAACACAATAATAGCTTCTTTCTTTTAGTAGAAAGGGAAATAAAAGTTATATATCTTTGAGATAACGGTGGAATAGCAAAATTTAAATAGCAACTTGAAAAATGTCAAAAATTGGAAGAAAAAAAAACAAGAATTTTAGCACAACATTCAAATTGAATATACCCTTTTTTAAATTGTATTAAACCTAAATATACCCCTGGGTATAGGATAATCCATATATTCCAAATATAGTATATTTCAGCTTCAAAAATGAGGTAAGATATGACAGATTTCACGGAGACAGTGTATTTTGTAAACAACATTCAAATTTGGTAAATTTGAACTAAATCTGCTACTTTGTTGCTGAACAAAATTATAGCAACCTCCCGGCAAATATAGCTACAAGATCCTGAGGTTTGTTATATTTTAAGCAGTTTATTAATAATATTGGTAATTATTATTAAATAATACATAATATATATTTTTAATAACAATTTGAAATTATATTTTAGATTAGTTTTCTTAATTTCAATCGTGAACATTAATTAATTTTCAAAAAATTAATTAATTTTTTTATAATAAATTTGAGAGAAACGTGCGAATTTAAAATTTGAAATTGCAATTTTATTAGTTTTCATATTTTTTTCATAAAAAATTTATTAATTTTTTTATAATAAATTTGACAGATTTCACGGAGACAGTGTTTATGGGTTTAATTTTCCCTGATGTGGTCAACACTGATGTCAGCAGAGCCTGACCAATTATTGATGCCATGCTCGTAAACATCGGGGTTACCATAAATTTTAATAATAATTTCTATTTTCCCCGATGCCACACACTTCCACATTAGTTGTAGCTAGGGCATCCCCGACGTGTACTTGCATGACGTCGGAAAAAATGAAAATTATTATTAAAATGAAACATTTTCCTTACATCTTCGTGCGTCGCGTTGGGGAAGTGATATGTTGTCCCGATGTCTTCAACACCACGTCGATCCAAAGGACCACTGTCGACACAAGTTTTACGGCGTTGGGGAAAGCTTTGTTTCCCGACTTTGTCTATCCCGACGCCTTTTTGTGCATTGAGTGTAATGCCCCAAAATTTAGGTAATTTTAATTTAATTATCTTAATTTTATTTAATTATATTTGAGTTAATTGGGTGTTATTTTGAGTTATTTGAAAGAGAATTATTTGGTTATGTTGAAATTAAAATTTGTTAAATATTCGTTTGAGTGAATATTTAATTAATCAGTAGATTTGGGTGTTGGTAGAATTACCGTTAATTGTATATATTTATATATATAATTATTATGGAAAAATGGTAAAAATAATTTTATTTGTGGAAAATTAATTATTTTGGAAGATAATTAATTATTTTGGCAAATGATAAATATTGATTGAGGAGAGAGGTTGATATGATTGGGTAAATGAGGAAAGAGAATGAATAAGATTTATTTAAAAAGAAAATTGTTAATTATATATTGGAATATAACTATTGCAAAAAATTTAACATTCCAAATAACTAATATAGAAAAGTAAAGTTAATTATATGATGAAATATAATTATAATTGTTGATTTGATTGGACGAGGAAAGATGATAGATTTAATTAGGATATGAAACAAGAGTTTAAAAAAAAATATGTGTTTAATGGTTATAAATATCTAAGATTTTGTGCATCTAAGGAATTGTAAAAAGAAAATGAAATAATAATGATAAGTATTATTATTATTATATATTATTTGGGTTTATAAATAGCATTGGAATGCTTAATTAATTGAAAAGAAAAGAAAAAAGAAAAAAGAAAAGTTTCTTCAACTCTCTATCGTCGCTTCACCAGTTTTGGTTAAGATTGGTAACTCAAGTCCATTTGGCAAAAGATTTGAGTGATGAATTTTTCCATCAAGGTTAAGAGAATTTTCCAACCTCCATTTAGGTAAGTTTGGTAAGCTAAGATAATTAAATTAGTAATTTGTTGGCACAAATTGTTAGTTTAATTTTGGTTATGCATAGGTGGAATTGTGGTTTTGTTTGCATAACTAAGGATTGAATTAATTGAAAATTTTTTATTATCAGCTAAAGAATTATTTGTTAGCTAAGCTTTCAGGTAAGAGATTCTACTACTGAACCTTCAAATATAAATTTAAGAACATTCGAATACGAATTTAAGAGGTGCATGTATTTTGTGATTATGCATTGATAGTAGCTAAAAATGCATAATGAGATGTTGTGGTTGTTGACCAATGTTACATGATGATTAAACATGATTTATGGATTTCATGCTTTTATGGACTGTTATATTTTTATGGACTGATGATTCATGCCATGCTATGTTGATTATTACATTCTTTTGGACTGTGATGCGTCTGTTAACTTTGTTTGTTGAGGATTTTTACCTCACCTGTATTGTGATCCTATCTATAGGGGTGTTCCTATGAGACCGCTCGCACGATTTAGGGGTGTTCCTACATATCACATGCATGGTTAGAAGACAGTTTTACTGTGTATACGTGGTCACTAGCACAATAAGGGGTGTTCCGAAAAGACCGTCACACGATAAAGGGTGCACCTACGTATCACAGACATGTTTAGGAGTGTGTACCTACGATCACTTCAATGACTAGGGGTGTTCCTATAGAATCGCTCACACGATTACGGGTGTTCGTATGATCTCACTCGCTCAAGTGTGCCTCATTGGACCTATGACACTATTATTATGTTTTTAATGGGAAGTTAACAAATCACCTAGAGGGATCAGTAGTGGGTCCCTTACTGGGTATATTTTATATACTCACTATTTTCTATGTTTAATATTTTAAGCAAAGGTAAAAGATTTGAAGAAGAGTTCGTGACATGCCATATGGGGACTCAGTTTTGCTTTCGCATCTATGTATCGATTTTTCAGTATTTTGGTTTTAGACACCTTATTTAAAGTTTTGTCTCATTTGTCTATCTTTATTTCTTTAAAGAATTGTCAGAACCCACATGTCACGTTTTCAAATTATTTTTATTGGTTTTGCTGATTTTATGTTTACAAACATTTATTGATATTAATTTTATAAAAAATTTAGTTTTTCCTTTTCATTGGTCTTTTGAGTAATGACCTTAGCTTAGCTTAAAAGTTTGGGTCGTTACATCGAGATACCTTCGTTTTCTTGTAATTTCTTTAGGATCATCAGGCACACGATAGTTCTGGCTTCTAGTTTAAGATTTAGGGTTTTAAGACAAACATAATCAATAACATTTTATGAAAATTACAAAAAGAACATTTTGTTGATAACGGTCAATTGATTACATTTACTATCTACAAATTTTAAGACATAAAACCAATAACATGCATCTCAATGTGATGAGACAATGGACACCAATTTGCAATTGAAATAAACAACATATTTTACATTGAGGTCCATAGAAGCAGGTTTCCAAATTCTAGGTCAAATGGTTTTCAAACAACTTGTGAGTTCAGTTACAAGATGCATCGTTGAAAGATGTAGCTCTTGGGTTCTAGGGGGAACATCACGATCGAGGAACTTCTTAATGACAAAAATCGGGAATACAAAACTATGTCCTCTGACATATTGGTGCTCTTTCAAACTTAGGAGAATATTGTTATCATTAAACTCGGGATAGATTTACAATCAATTATCTCAATTTAGGATAATAAGGATCTAAATATGAAACAATCTTGATCATATCAGATTTAGCTACATTTGGTACATTTTATATACATATAATAAGAAGAAGAAGAATTAGAAGTAGAATATAAGAACAATTAAAAATGTACCATGGTTAATTAAAGAGAGTGTTTGGAGGGTTGACTAGAAACAAAAGTTAATTAAAGGGTTTGACTAAATGTACATTATGATATATTTTTTTTATTGTTTCTCTTTAAGAAATATATTCACATAAGACAAACAAATATGAAAAGAAAGCACTAACATAATTAATATGAAGTGTTAGTTAATTTGGTCAAAAGCAAGTCTGTGGCACGACTAGTCCGATACTCGATCCACCAATGTTCTTGCATGATGAAGTTGTTGTCTTGTTTTTGTACGTAAGCTTTATGTCTTCCAATTTTATATCACTGCATGGACTACTGGAACTACAATCAAATGTTATAGCTTCTGACGTTGCTGATGTTCCTTCAATATTTTTGTATGTCACATCATTAATCTTCACTCCAGAACTCTTTAACAACAAAAACAATTAAAATAAATATTAGAATGGTAAGAAACAAAAATTAGGTATCTCTACAAAAATTTGGTCAATTAATTACCTGGAGAGAACAACTTTGATGGTTGGGACAATAATTTTGATAAATTAAGATTGAATTTTTAACATTGTTCATAATGATATTTTGAAAGGTAACATGTCTAACGAAACCATTGCTAAGTGTAGGCCATGTCTTTATCCTAACACCATTATCGGATTTCGTGAACACTGCATTTGTCAAAGTTACATTTTCAACTCCGTTTACGTTGACCTCTTTTCCTAAGCTTCCGATGCTGTCCATTAATTGAAATTAGATTATATTAGTTTAATAGCTCGAAATACATACGAAAACCATCATTTCAGTAAGTATATGTAAATGTAGTTTGTTACCTTACACCATGGCCGGGCCCACATTTGATATCACTCATAAACAAATTCTTTGTTCCATCACCAAAAGAAATGCAATCATCTCCAGTTTTAATGGTACTTCCAGTGATGGTTACGTTAGTGGAGGATTGCACATGAATACCATCAGTATTGGGGCTTTGGTCTGGAGCCATTATCTTCACATTCTTCACCACCACATTGTTGCAGCTATTGATCACAACATGAGTTTGTTGACTATTGATTAACCCACTAATTATTATGTTGTTCGCCCAATTGAATGTTATTGACTGTATTTCATTTGTTAAAATAAAAAGATCACAAAACATGTTACTATATATATATATATGTAAAACATGTCACAATAATTTGTTTAAAAAAATCATCTACTTGGGTGTGCTTTTCGATATGTTGTTGCACCATCTTCTAGTTGCCAACTGTATTTGAAATACATTTTTAAGTATTTAATTTAAATAGTAAATCATTTTAAAAAATATTAGACTATTTGAAAAGCATTTAAAATAGCATTTTTTAAAGGTTATTTTAATTATAGAGTTTCGATCAAATGAATTTAAATAATAAAAAAAAGTTTGTATCCAAACCGGGCCCATAGTCAAGTGAGTGTTTGTCATTTTTTTGGTGAAGTATTTTTAGATGTGTTTTTCTCCTTTCTAATTGAGATAGACTGCAAAAGATGGATGCAATGTGAAGTAAACACATACCCTGGCTCCTGGAGGACAACTTTTTGCAGAGTTCTTGCAAGCCCAATAGGCAGTGCCTTTTCCATAAATACTGCCACCAACGAAAGAAACTCCATCGACTTTGATGAACAAAATCCAATACCCAGAATCTCCAAGGGCACGATAGTCAAGAGGTGCCACAAGTGTTCCCTTCAACAGAAATGTAATGTTGTTCTTACATGGACCTCTAAACGTGATGGGTGTGAGCAAGAACCTTCCCTTAGGGACGTTGATGGTGGATAGTGTCGAGGAGCTACATGCAGACGTCCACGCCTTCAGAAATGATTGGGTCGAGTCCGTTTTTCCATCGGGTTTTGCACCAAATGATATCACATTGTAGTTGCCTGCAGTTGAGATTTGAATGAACAAATGAAAGAAGAGATGAAGACTAAACTTTTGGTTGGGTTGGCCATATGTATGTGTGGAGAAGATTATGATAAATTGGGAATTAAAATTGATGATGCATGGCTGTTGGGATGTGTTATATTTATAATGTGGTGTAATGAATTTAATAATTTAAATTAAAACATTGATAAAGTGAAATTAAAGAAATTGGATACGCGCCCTAAGTAAACAGGCGGCTTGGTGATTTGATTCAAACGAGGGAAATCGGCGAAGGTCTTGATGTACGCCTGCTAAGTTCATGCATTTTCATGATGCTTTCTTCTTTTTGTGAACAAAAATTGGTATTGATTGCATCTTTGTGTGTAATTGGTTGGTACTTAAATAATTAGAACAATATATTGACAACAATATGATTGTTATCCATATATTTATTAGATTATTTTACAATTTTATTAATAGTACTGTATTATTTTAACCATATTAGAAGCCAGAAGGTATTGATTAATACCTTCAACTAATTTTTTGCTTCATCTTAAAATGCATCTATTTTTATTACCTCATTTCATCACTCACACTAGAAAAAATTAATTTTTTTAAAACTAGAAACAAAAGAAAGGAGAGAAAACTATCTTTTTGGTCCCCAAGTTTTGAATACGTGCTTTTGGTTCATAAGTTTTAAAAATAAACCTTTTTATTCCTCAAGTTTATAAGAATAGACCCATTTGGTTATCGAGTTTTCAAAATATACTTTTTTAGTCCCCAAATTTTTTAAAACATGTTTATAACGTCTGAAAAGTATTTTTATGTTTGATTTTACTTTTCATGTTTGATTTTTTTAATCATAATTATATGATTTTTAAAATTAGAAAGAAAAAGTTTTATAGAGGATATGTTTTAGAAGTTATTCTTCTAATTTAAAATGTCATATAATCATATATAATAAATGTATAAAATTGTTAGAGGAATCTTTTAAACCTATTTTTGAAAACTCATAGATATTTTGAAAACTCTGAAACGAAAGGGGTCGATTCTTGGGACAGGAAAGGTGATCTATTTTTAAAACTAATCAAGGGACCAAACACACATATTCATCAAAATCTAAGAACTAAAAAAGTAATTTTTTCTAAAAATAATTTGGCACACGAAAAATTATGATAAAATGTGATGGATATTGCTTGAAATACACTTTTTAAGTATTTTTCTAATGTCATTGCTTATTTATCAAGCCTTGTGATACACACTCTTCCAAACAATCAGTAATGTATATGAGGACAAATTATTTCAGAAATAATATATTTTTTTTTTAAGTAATCACAAAATGAGGGTAGTTAGATAAGAAAATATATAAATGGGGTTGGAGCACACAATTTCCTTCGACAATTCCATTAATCCAATCACAAACATTTGACCAGTTTAACTCAGTCTTCAGTCACGTAGGCTGTGATTAGATTAAAGAAAGTCGTGTACCGAGTATACCACCCTTAAAACAAAAACAATTTCCTAAATTAACCCATTTTTTGAAGTCCGTATGATACTTTTATTTTTGAAGTTTGGACTAAAAGAGAAAGAATAATGAGGAAACACCATAGTGATTATTTTTATTTTCTTCATTTTAAAATTTTCTTTCGATGAAACACATTTGGTTGTATATTTAAAGCTATTTGAGTTGAATTTTTTTTTTTCAAAAAAAGTTTTTACATCTTTAGGTGACTTTTTTTCTTTAAGTGTGCCTTTCAAGGGTTATTTTTTTCCCGTAAGTTTGTATTATGACCATGGTTTTGGTGCAAATAAGAATACATTTTCTATAGTTCTACATTTTGAATTGAAGCTTATATGAATTAAAATTTTGAATTACAACATCCTTTCCCTATCGTCATCTACATTGAATGCATCTTCGATAAGTGCTACAACTTTGAGTCGTCTTGTTTGTTGAACAATATGTTCTATATTTTTCAAGGTTTGATCACTCATTGAACTCAAATCTTGTAAATTCTGTTCCACCGAGTAACTTTGTATGTCTTGAACAAAATTATCTGAAGGATTACAAATAATATAATTAAATAATGTGCATATGTGATAAAATTGTAAAACAAATCATATTAAGATTCTTACCATGCAATAATAGTAAGTGTCATTAGACTACGAAACTGGGTTTACTTAACGCTTTTTATGTAATTACCCAACTCTTTATACTAAACTGAGATCATTACTACTAAAACAAATAAAGACTTTTTATTTAAAATAAAAGAAGATACTAAATTTTAAAAGAAAAACGCTTTAAATATTCATTTATAAAATATAAGTAAAGCATGCAAAGAAAATAATAAATAAAATATTAGTTCGGGTCCTATTTAGAATAAAAGAAATATCATAAGAATACTCATGAGTTCTGAAATAAAATAATGTAAACCAAATACTGAAAACATAGATGAGGAAGAAATCATAAACTTTCCCCTATGGCAAACTACAGTCACTTCTTGTCATTCGCCAGCTTGAGGTCGTTTTTTTTTGCATTTATGTGTATATGTTTATGGTGTATGTACATGTATATGTAGGTATATTTTTATGTAAATATAATTTTATGTGTATGTGTATATTTAATGTATATGTATATATAGGTATATGTTTATTGTGTATGTGTTAGTATAATTTTATGTGTGTGTGTTATGTGTATATTTAATGTGTATGTATATGTATATGTAGGTATATGTTTTTTGTGTATGTGTTAGTATAATTTTATGTGTGTGTATGTGTTATGTGTATATTTACTGTGTATGTATATGTATATGTAGGTATATGTTTATTGTGTATGTGTTAGTATAATTTTATGTGTATGTGTATGTGTTATGTGTATATTTAATGTGAATGTATATGTATAGTTTTATGTGTTATATGTATATTTAATGTGTAATGTGCAATGTATATTTATGTATAGTGTATGTGTATGTGTATATTTTTTTTATTGCAATTAGAAAATTATACAAAATTTAAATAATGTATGAATTTAGATAAAATTTGAATACATTATATTGAACAATAGTTTAGGGTTTAGTAAATTTGAATAAATTTATCGAATTCAATATTGAATTTGATATTGAACATGAATTTTATATTCAAATTGCTTTTGAATTTTGAAAAATGTTAATTAACGTAACTAAAATGGAGTATGTATAAAACTAATATAACATATTTATTTGTTATGTCTTTTAACGAGATGGACAAGAGTTGGATGAAAATTAGGGGTAGGTTTTCTGTTGAGTACAGAGAATGAGTTTTTCAACTTTTAGATGTTGCACAACATCACACAAATAATTATGAAAAAATAAGATGCCCATGCAAGAAATTTATGAATTCAAACTAGGACTCCTTAGAGGGTGTGATGTGACATCTATTAACCACTAGAATAGCTTCCACCTATATAAACTGGGTGTATCATGGAGAGCCCTTGACCTTGAACATAGGTATACAAACATTTAATGAAGGAACGAGTAGTAGTTACCCAATAGTTGATGAAGGAACTAGCAGTAACCCAATAGTTGATGAAGGAACCAACAGTAACCCAGTTAATGAAGAAAATGAAATGTTGAATATGTTGTAGGATTTACAAGCTGGTATTGAGCAAGTAGAAGAGAGGGAGGAAGATTTAGATTTAGAAGAAAACAGAACAAACAACGTATTTAAGGAGTTACTAAATCAAGCAAGTTGTGAGCTATACCCCGGGTGTTCTGAATTTTCGTCACTAAATTTTTTTGGTTAAAATGATGCACGTCAAGGTTCTCAATGGTTGGAGCAACAAGTCCTTTGATAAGATGTTAGAGTTAATAAAACGTGCATTTCCAATGTGTGGTACTAACATCCCTAGTTCGTTTTATAAAGCCAAACGAAAATTGTTTGATTTGGGCTTAGGGTACAAGACTATTCATGCCTGTAAGTAAGACTGTGTGTATTGTTCTGGAAGGAGTTCAAGGACTTGCAACAATGTTCAACTTATGGTGAGTCTCGATATAAGATTAATTCCAACAGACCGGGAAACAAAATTTCACAAAAGGTATTACGTTTACTTTCCGTTGGTGTCAAGATTACAACGACTGTTTGTATCACAAGAAAGTTCGACAGACATGCAATGGCATAAGGATAAACGAGTGAAAACAGAGGATGTGTTGAGACATCTAGCCGATGCAGAGGGATGGAAGCACTTTGATTATGAATTTCCTGATTTTGCATTGGAGTCATGAAATGTTCATTTGGGGTTAACTTTAGATGGATTCAATTTGTTCGATCATATGAGTACCTCGTACAGTATGTGGCATGTGGTGTTAATTCTATATAATTTTCCACCATGGAAATGCATGAAAGAGTCGAACTTTTTCATGTCATTGCTCATTTCCGGTCCTAAATCTCTTGACAGAGAAATTGATGTGTACCTACAACCATTAATTGAGGAGTTAAAAAATCTTTGGACGTTTGGTGTATGTACGTATGATTGTCTGACGGATCAATATTTTCAGTTGTATACAGCCTTGTTGTGGACAATTAATGACTTTCCGACATATGGTGATCTATCCGATTGGAGTACAAAAGGATATCAGGCATGTCCCATTTGCATGGGGGATAGATCATCATTCAGAATATGCGAAAAGATTGCATTCATGGGACATCGACAGTATCTTCCAGACAATCATGTTTGGTGTAGAAGTAGACTCCATGATGGAAAGGTAGAGCGTAAATCACCTCCAGTTGTAATGAATGGCCAAGAAATATTGGAACAACTAGATTCTTTGGACTTTTCAACAATGAGTAAGCATCATTCGTTAAAAGATAGAAAAAGAAAAAGAGTTCTTAATTGGACTAAGAAAAATATTTTTTTCGATCTTCCTTATTGGCCAAGACTACTTATTTGTCACAAACTTGATGTAATGCACATTGAAAAGGATGTTTGTGACAACTTGGTCGGTACGTTGTTGAATATTGAAGAAAAAACAAAAGATAGCACGAATGCCAGATTAGATTTACAAGATTTGAAAACAAGAAAGGATTTACATTTGGTAGAAGTGGGTAACCGATTGGTGAAACCACATGCGAGCTATACCTTGACTAGCAGCGAGCTGATTGAGTTCTGTAAGTTATTGAAAGTAGTTAAGTTTTTCGATGGATTCGTTTCTAATATTTCACAATGCGTGAATGCAAACGAGGGAAAAATATCAGGTCTCAAAAGGCACGACTGTCATGTACTGCTACATCGACTTCTTCCAATCGGTGTTAGGGCATTCTTACAAAAAATGTGTACACTGCAATTACTGAACTGTGCAGCTTTTTTCGTGATTTGTGCGCTGGGACGATAAGAATAAGTGATTTGTACAGATTGTAGTCATATATTATAATTATATTGTGCAAATTGGAAAAAATATTTCCACCTGCTTTTTTTAGAGTCATGGTACACCTTGTAGTTCACTTGTCATATGAGATGAAGGTTACTGGTCTGGTTTCTTACAGTTGGATGTATCCCATTGAAAGAAGTCTCCGCACACTAAAACAATATGTTCGTAACAAAGCACGTCTTGAGGGGTCTATAACAATGTTTTTTTTTACGTATACACACATTTAGTCATTTTTCTATACATTAATTACGTTGCGATACTCACGTTTATGTGTTTAATATTTTGTTGATTTTTATGTCTGTAGAAATGGAGTTTAACTTTCCGAATAATGCGCATGAGGAAGACTATTTTCTTAATCTCGATGCGTTGGATAACGCGGGTGGTTCGTCGTCAGTAGGCGACACTTAAGGTTCGTAATAATTAGCATATTTAATACAATTTCTTTCTCATCTGATCATGTCTTTAAGTTATGCTTGTTGTATATAATCACAATCGTTTTCAGTAGATCCCTCTCATTCGACTCCAACTGCGAGGAGCGAAGACATTTTAGAAACATAGATGTCGAGCGATACGTACAGCAGAATGAGAGAATTCTCATTTCCATCCCCCCCAGGACAGACTTGTCTCGGCACACGCCCCTCGTTTCAGTTGCACGATCGGTGTGCTGAGAGACACATTTCCTATTCAGGCCCTGAAGTGGGCAAATGTACCACCAGAGTGCATCGAGGTCATCAAAGGCGGCCTAACGGTAAGTCTATAAATTCATAAACATTTATGTATGTTTCTATTTCCTTATAAAAGCTTTACTGACTTGAAATTTATTTCTTTTGTAGCAATTTTTCGTGTTGGATCGTGATCTTAACGATCCAACACTGAATTGGTTTGTGAGCATCAAATGCTCATTGTGTGGAAGGAATTCAGGGCAAGAAATCATCGCCATTTTAAGAAATTTAGTGACCCTGAAGAAGCACTAGCAAACCCACCCCCGAGATTGGTCAATTGGGTGGAAGATTGACACTATCTATGTGACCACTACATCACTTGACAGTTTCATGTAATTATTTATATACTTTTATGTTACAATATTTTATTTATTTGAAAGTATAACGTTTGATCATCATCATTTTTGGAATGTAGGAGCAATCAAATATGTGTAAGGCTGTTAGGACGCGACAACCTTACAACCACAGGAGCGGCACAAAGTCGTTTCTTCAGCGATAAGTATAGCTCACTGAACTGCACGGTCGTCCTGTAGATCGTGTCGAGTTATTCAAAGAACGCACGCCAGTAGTAGTGGCGATTCCATTTCACAAGTTGCAGAGGACCCTTTTATACGTTTTAGATAAATTTATGTTTGGTTATACTTTTGATTCTATGTTTTTAAGTCTGATCATCTCTCAAACTTACAAGCTTCTGTTGTGCAGAATCAGATGGTGGAACTTCAGTCTCAGCCCGTCCCAGAGGGTTTTGAACCACTAACTGAGGACGAGATATGCGAGACAGTTTTTGGTAGACGATCGAACTATTCAAAAGGTCTTGGTTTGGGCCCAAAACCCAAGTCTAGGACTACTGCTTCATCTTCTTCCTCCAGTATGTATGACTACCAGGCACGCATAGTAGAGGTTAGCGAACTCAGAGCAAGCCTTGACAACGCTAACCGAATGCTCCAAGAACAATGCATGAGGAAGGAGGAGCGAGATTGACAAATGGCGGAGCGAGATCGACAAATGGCAGATCATGCACGACAGATGGAAAAGATGAAGAAGATGCTCGAGGAGATGAGTCAGGCATAGAGAGGTCCGTGATCACTTGGGTACGCACTTTTCAATATTTAATTTGTTTAACTTTCCATATGTGAAATTTTAACAATACTTTCATGTTATTTGTAGGTTTGACGTCCATTGCATTAGAGCATTAGACTTTAAGTTTTTTTTTTAATGTAATGTTTTGAATTATGTAATTAATTTTTTGTATTGAACATATTTAATGTATCATTTTATTTCGTAATGAATAATATTTTCATTTCAATCAGCTTACTACAAATTTTATTACATCGGGTTTTACTAATGAATAAATAATAATAAAATTAAAAAATTAAAAAATTAAAATAAAAACCCTTTTGCGACGTCGGCGTCGCAGAAGCCTTATGCGACTTCAACGTCGCAAAAGCCTTATGCGACGTATTGGGCCGTGCGCGGGGGAAATTTTCTTCTACGTGGGAGCGAGCTGCGTTGCGAAGTATCCCTGATGGGCTGTCCGCGACGTGGTTGCCGACGTCAAGGTAGCCTTCTGCGACGTTGTTTGGGGTTTTCGACGATGTTACAATTCGTTGGGGAAGATCGTAATTATTGTAGTGAAGGTAGTAGCTGGGACAAAGGCGAAGCACAACTACACTCGTTCGACTCCTGCCTTGCACTTTAAACTTGAGAGCTCCATTTTGGGGAGCGTCGCTGCACCCTTTACTCTTGAGTTCAACTGCGGTCCAAATTTTGACAAACAACTCTCTTGCGCCTGACCTTTGGAGCGTAGTGTCACAATTACACTTTTGTAAGTGTCTTGAAGCGATTGTGTGACACTTGTTTCTCCACAAGAACAAGTCAGTCTGACCCAATCTAAATAGTCAGTTGCATAATGGATGCATTTCACAACCTCCACAACCGTTTGTGAGAAAATGTTTTAGAAAATGGGTTTAGAAGAAAAGGTTTCTGCAAACGTTTGAAAGCATGTTTGGAAAAAGAACTGTCGTTATAAGGCTATAAGTAATGAGGGACAACAACAACTTTATATCGTATAACTCATGGATATAAATGTATGATGATAAGTCTTACCCCCATATAGTGCATTCTGAACAAAAGGCAATCTACCACCTTTGCATATTGATAAGCAAATAGTTGACATTGGTTAGTTGTAGTATAGAACGAGTAACTTTTAAGCTAAGCTTTCCAATAAACTTGAAGAGTTGGCATGCTTGGAACTTCAAAAGTTATTTGGACACCCAAAGTCATAATGAATCTAAAAATTCAAATTCATTCACATCTTTAATGAATTATGTGCTTATTTAATGTTATGTGTTTTCATTTACTCTATTAGTTGAAAGGGCATAGAATTAAATGTTGTGTCCTTTCATTTAACATTTTTAATTAGTATAAATAGGGTTGTAGTTTTTACATTTTGGGAGGAGAATATCAATATTAAAAAGTTTGTGCTTATTAAACCATTTTGTTGTTATCTTTTCAAATCTTGCTTTAGATTTGATGTTAAAAATCAATTCATTGGATTTGTCTTGATCAAGCTAACCCTGGAGTGAGTTGTCTTAGGATCTAATAGTGACCATCATAGATTCAAGGTTTGATTTAAGTTAGCTTTCTTTGTCAATTTTTACAAGTATCCTATAAGGACCTCTAGCTTTGCATCTAACAAATATATGGTGCTTGATAATGCAAAGTGGTGAGTGGTCATATAACATGACAATTGCATATAAAGCAAACTAACTAACAAAATGAAATACATAAAATGAAAGTATGATAAAATGAGGTGGGAGCGAGCATGCGGCCACGGGCATTAGGTCGTGGACAAGCATGATCATGACATTCTAATAACTAACGACCTCATCAACCGACTCTACTCGAACTCAGCAATATGTTGAACAACTACCTTGAGGCTCTTCCCCTCCTCTTAAGGAACTCTCATTTGTTGACTTGGTATTCTACATTGGTTGTCATTTTTTGGGAGCCTTTCGTCGACTCCTTTCTCGATGTCTCTCTTCAACATTGTAGGTGGACGCTTCAAAACATTGCATCGTTGATATGGTTGGGGTAATACAATTTCAAATTAGTCACGTCGATGATTGGATGAATCTTTACCCGCGAAGTCAAATATACCTAATACGAGCCTTTCCCGACTTTGCCGACAACTTCAATAGGTCCTTCATAGCTTATAGTGAGGCATTGTTTTCTTTAGCCAGGGATTTGAAACTGACCTGGATGTAACTGGACTCAAACTTTAATTTGTTCCCAGTTTTAACTCATGGCATCTGTGCCTTCTCTTTTTCTTTTATGGCGGTAGAGACTTTCGTAAGTTGTTTACATCCTGACCCTTTTGTCAAACAAAAAATATCTTGAGAGGATGCTTCTTCAATGGCTCCAATTGACTCGTGAGCAAGACTCTTATTCAATTGAAGAACCGAGATCATCTTCATTCCATTCAACTATTTAATTTTTGTATGCACAATTGTGGACGTAGACCCAGTGATCACCAAACACTTGACAAGAGAAATAGGCATTAAAGCAGAAAGTCCATCCACAACACCGCATCAAAGTCACCTATTTTAACTATCACGAAGTCGGTTAGCCCACTAAAATCTCCCAATTGTTTGATTCTCTTTTTACTACTCCTGTAATAGACAAGGTCGCAGAGTTTACTGCTATCATTTTTTATGTGCCTCCATCCTAGCGAAGTTTTAACAGTCTGGCTTCTACTTCGAACATGAAGTTACAGGTGGCTTTAGACTTGACCATGGTACTCGTGGTCAATCTATGGTTGTCCTAAGTGTCTACATACATTAACCCTTCTTTTTTAGATTCTTTTGATTCTCCCATATTATTTTGGAAGACAACCAAAAATCTCAAGGCCCCAACTCGTGGGTTTCATTTTCTTCCACTCGCATGGTGTCGTCCTCGGTAATAACACTTTTATCGATCAAATCAAAAGCTAATGATGCTTGAAAGACATTAAATTCCGCTCAGTTGAGGTATTCGCTTGGTCTATGCTGACCCTTGCATATGTAATAGAATAAGGGGCAATTCTAATTGTTCTGCTGGTTTGACCCTCTACATGTATTTTTAGCCCTTTGATGGAATTGTCTATTGTCTCCATCGATATTCCTTTCTCTCACTTATCTTTAAGAGGACTTGAGGCGAGTTCATATTCTTCCTATTTGGTGCACTCATGGTCATTAACTAACGACAACAGTAAATTTGTAGGTTTTTCTTTAGAATAATTAAAAAAAACTATTTACAATTCATGACAAAAAAAACCACTAAACAACAAACTCATTTTTTGTCATTTTTTATAATTCCTTCGTATATAAACTAATTAAAATAAAAGATTAAGTACATTAAATTGTTTATATATATATATATATATATATATTAATTTAATAAATTTTTTATAATTTTATAAATCACAAATACAATATTCATATAATTAATTTGATATATAAAATGAATAAATAAAGAAATGTACTAAAAGAGGAGTGAATGGGCATGATAAAAAAAAATCTATCATTTTGAATGAATTCATAGGTATAAAAGTACACTTTAGGACAAAAACCGACCAAGTACAAAATTCAACTACGTACACTTTTGCCATAAACTATAAATATTTTACCAATTTTACTATTTTTTACTATTCCGTAATAAACTATTCTAGACAGTAATTCCTAGTTCTTTAAATCTCATATATCTAATATAATAATCATGAAGCAATATAAACGATTCAATCAAACCGTAAAAAATTTAAGAAGAATAGAGTAGTTCTCCATCTTCGTTTTCATTATGATGTGCATGCTTATGAAGTTTAATAATGTCATAAATATTATGAAGTAAAGCATATATTTCACCACTCTTCAAATGTGATCTATCTTCTACAATGAACTCATGAATTCCATCTCCCACTTCAATATAACTATATCCTGCTCTCTTTGTTATATGTCCTCCTTTCATCATCTTCCTTAATCTTGCAACTCCAGACCAATCACCTGCCAACGCGTAAATGTTAGAAAGAATGACATAATTTCCAGGGTTCCATGGCTCAAGCTTGAAGAGGGACTCAGCTGCTACTTCACCCAATTCAACATTGCCATGGAAGCTACAAGCTCCCAAAAGCGTTCCCCATATAACAGAGTCAGGAGCCATTGGCATGTTTTGAATGAGATTGTAAGCTTCCTGCAGCTCTCCAGCTCTCCCTAATAAATCTACCAAGCAGCCATAGTGCTCTAATTTGGGAGCAACTTGAAACTTACTCTCCATTGATTCAAAGAGTTGTCGGCCTTCTGCAACCATGCCTCCGTGTGTGCAAGCCAAGAGAAGCCCTACAAATGTCACGTCGTCCGGTCTCATTTTCCGTATCTTTTATGAGAAAGATATAACACCACCGTCAGTATAAATGCAAAAGATATAACAAGACCATCAATATAAATGCTTAAACATACAATAACACAACTTCAACATTGTAGATTTAGCTATAGGTGAAGGAAAATTTAATGTTGTATCATTTTTAGCATTTTCCTTCCTCCTAGGTTTGAAATATGTAGAAGACTCAACAAATGGAAATCAGTTTTAATTGAAGAGAAAATAATACTGCCGCCAGTGTTTTCGAGGTGCAACCGAGGGCTCGCCTTTGGTGAGAGGCACTTGCTCCTCTTGAAACAGCTAGGCGACCAACTTCAAACTGGCGCTCGTCATTGTGACACCTCACGGCCCCTTGAATGTTGACAAAGGTGTGCACCTGGTGAAGTGTTATCTTTTATTGATCGAAGTTTAAGAAGGTTGAGATGCCAGTTTCTGGCAGCACAGATCCTGATTCCTGGTTGTTTAGAAGATTCGTTGCTTTTAGATTCATAATGGACAGATTCAGAGAAGATGATCGTAGTGGTTATCAGTTTTGATGGAGCAGCGCTGGATTGGCCAGAATTGAAGGAGAGGTTGTTGATTCACTTCAGATTGGTGAGAAGGTTCAATTTATGGACGATTTTTGGCAATCAAGCTAGAGCCGACTGTGGAGGAGTATCAAAATCTGCTCAATAAGCTGGTAGCTCCATTGCCGCAATCGCCGAAAGAAGTTTTGGAGGAAACTTCATGAATGGATTTAGTCCATGGATCAAGACAGAGGTAGAGTGTTGGGAACCAATTGGGCTTGCACAAATGATGAAGTTGGCCCAAAGAGAGGAAAACCAAGAGGATATACGGAAGGCAGCTGGACTTGACAAGACTGTGGAAGGTAAGGCCCACACTAATTTGAATTTCATTGAACCTAATAAGCTGACAATGATAAAAGATAATAAAATGAGAGAGAATTTTCCAATGTGTACGAGTATGTTGAGAGGAACTGTGATGATGGGAAATTGGCGTGAAGGTCCAGTGAAAATGTCTGATGCTGAATTTCAAGCTCGGAGAGATAAGGGACTGTGTTTCAGGTGCGATGAAAGATATTTTGCAGATCATCGTTGCAAAATTAAGGACAAAAGGAGTTAAGAGTAATGGTGGTGCACGAGAATGATGAGGAAGTCAAAGTAATTGAAGAAGATGATCAAAGACAGGAAACGGAACTGAAGTCGTTGGAGGTTGAAGCTGATTTGAAACCGGTGGCTAAGTCATCAATTAATTATGTGGTTGGTTGGTAAAATCTGGGAAATATGAAACTGAAGGTGAAAATTCAAGAGGAGTCGGTCGTTATATTGATTGATTGTGGAGCACCACACCACACAATTTTATTTCAGAAAAATTGGTATCGTTGTTGAAATTGCCCACCAAAATAAACTTCTAATTATGGAGTAATTTTGGGCTCGGGGTCGGCAATGAAAGGGAATGGAGTTTGTGAGGGCGTCGAGCTGTAGATTAGCGAGTGGAGAATAAAAGATAGTTTCCTACCTCAAGAGTTAAGGGGAGTGGATGTAATCCTTGGGAATACAATGATTACACTCGTTGGGTGTAATAGAGGTTGATTGGCAAATTTGACCAGGAAGTTTAATCAAGAAGGTCCAAGTGTAGTGTTGAGGGGTGATCCTAGCTTAATTAAAGCTAGGGTGAACTTGAAGGGATTGATGAATTCTTGGTCAGTATCGGATCAGGTATGGAAGGGGAAATGTCGTTAGCAGAATTGTATGGAGTTGATGAAGTACCCACAGTTGCTGAATCAGTACCTACGTTGTTGTCCAAATTTGAAGATGTATTTGATTGGCCGAAGGGACTGCCGCCATATTCATTTGAAGAAAGGAACAGATCTAGTCAATGTACGACCATATAGATATGCTTACCCATAGAGAGAGGAGATGGAGAAGTTAGTGGATAAGATACATTTGGAGTTATACACCCAAGTACTAGTCCGTATTCTAGTCTTGCTTTATTAGTTTAGAAGAAAGATGGAAGTTGGAGATTGCACTTAATAATGTGACAATTCCGAATAAATTTCCAATACCTTGAAGAGTTATTCGAGGAATTGAATGGAGCGAGTATGTTTTCGAAGATTGATTTGAAAGCAGGTTATCACCAAATACGAATGCATCCACGAGAAGTGGAGAAAACTACTTTTAGAACTCATGAAGAACATTATGAGTTCTTAGTTATGCCGTTTGGTCTAACTAATGCTCCATTTACTTTTCAGTCCTTTATGAATACTATCTTTAAGCCTTATATGAGAAGATTCGTTTTGATATTTATTGATCATATACAGATCTATGTAAGAGTTTGGAAGATCACTTGAAGCATTTGGAGTTGGTGTTGGAGATTTTGAGAGAACATGAGTTGTATGCAAATGTGAATAAATGTCGTTTTGCTAGTGCAAGAGTGGAATATTTGGGGCACGTCATCTCAGGAAAAGGGATGGAAGTTGATCTTGAAAAGATCAGGGCAATAAGGGAGTGGCCAGTACCAACGAATGTGTGTGAAGTGTGGGAATTCTTTGGTTTAATCGGCTACTATAGGCAGTTTGTTCAGAACTATGGTAGTATGGCAGCTCCATTGACACAATTGCTAAAGGCAAGAGCTTATCAATGGACAGAGGAAACTCAAGAAGCGTTTGGGAAGCTGAAAATTGCTATGACTTTACCTGTGCTAGCATTACTAGATTTCAGCCTTCCTTTTGAGATTGAAACAGATGCATCTAGATATGGAGTTGGAGCAGTTTTAGTCCAGTCAAAGAGGCCAATTGTTTACTTCAGTCATACATTATCTAAGAGAGATTGGGCTAAGCCGGTGTATGAACGGGAGCTTATGGCAGTGGTGTTGGTTGTGCAGAGATGGAGACCGTATTTGTTAGGAAGGAAGTTTGTCGTGAAGACTGATCAACGCACATTGAAATTTCTATTGGAACAGCGAGTGATCCAGACTCAACATAAAAAATGGATTGCTAAACTGTTGGGTTACACCTTTGAATTAGTATATAAACCAAGGCTGGAGAATAAGGTTGTGGATGCATTATCTGGAATACCTCCATTAGTGCACTTAAGTCATTTATCCGCCCCTACCCTGTTGGAATAGCAGTGATTAATGAAGAGGTGGAGAATGATTCGCGATTAAAGGAGATCACTGAAAAGCTGAAGAAGGACGATGAGAGTGGCTGATTTTTCTCTACATCAAGGAGTGTTGAAGTACAAAGAGAGAGTGGTGATCTCCAAATCTTCAGCTTCATTACCTATATGTTGCATACATATCATGACTCGGTGTTCGGGGGACATTCGGGGTATTTGAGAACGTATAAACATTTGACGGGAGAGCTGTCTTGGTAAGGTATGAAAGGTGATGTAAAGAAATATTGTGAAGAATGTGTAGTCTATCAACGTAACAAGGCACTGGCGTTATCTCCAGTGAGTTTGTTGAAGGGTTTGGAAATTTCAGATGTTGTATGGAGTGACATACCGATGGATTTTATTGATGGGTTACCGAAGGCTGGAGGATTTGATGTGATATTGGTAGTAGTGGACAGACTTAATAAATATGCTCATTTCTTGGCTCCGAAGCATCCATATATGGTAATGTCTGTGAATGAAGATTTTGTCAAGGAAGTGGTTCAACTTCATGGAATTCTGAACTCGATAGTGTGTGATCGTGATAAATTTTTGTAAGTAATTTTTGGCATGAAATGTTCAAAATGTTCGGTACACAATTGAATTGAAGTTCAGCCTATCACCCACAATCAAATGGCCAGTGTTAGGTGGTTAACCGAAGTGTTGAGGCATATCTGTGTTGCTTCTGTGGAAAAAGACCCAAGGAATGGCTATCTTGGTTACATTGGGCAAAGTACTGGTATAATACCACGTATCAAATTTCCATTGGAATTACCCCATTTTGCCACCTCCATTGAATTACTATGGCGATTCAAAGACTTCTAATTCTACCCTTGATCAACAAATCAAGAAAAGGGAGAGTGGGAGATTTGGTATTTTTGAAGATTTGACCTTATCGATAAGTGTCATGGCGGAAATGGAGAAATGAAAAATTATCTCCAAAATTTTTGCTTGAAATAATTGGACCAGTGGCATAAAAACTGGAATTACCTCCATCAGCCTCTATTCATCTGGTGTCTCATGTCTCACAGTTGAAGGGAGTGTTAGTGAGCATTCTGAGGTGCAGCAATTAGTCACTTACTTGTCGGAAAATCATGAATGGGAAGCCAAGCTAGAGGAAGTTTATGGATATCAAAGGCACCCTACAACGGGAGTGTGGGAGGTCTTGGTTTGTTGAAAAGTGCTACTTCCTCATAAGCTACCTAGGAGATTTGTTATGATTTTCAACAGCAATTTCCAGATTCACCTTGTGGACATGGTGATTTTAGAGAAGGAGAGTAATGTTAGGGCACCTATTATATGGTAATACAGTAGGAGAGGGAACAAAGGAAGTGCATGTTTAATGGGCAGTATAGCTGCTAAGGCCGGGTCCCACAGTTAGTTAGGGAAAGGGGAAGGTTTAAATAGTGAGGGAGTCTGAGAGTGAGGGTATGAAAATTGTGTGAGGGATTTGTCTATTCCTTGAGAGATAGAAAAGGCAGAGGGGGAAGGGTAGGGTTTACTTTCCGTCTTTGTTAGTTGTCTTTGTTCTTGTTCAAGACTTGGTGTTCTACCATTTCCTTGTAATTCCTTTTCTTGTTCCCATTGAATAAGAATCATCCAAAGTAGGTGTTCTATTATCACTAACCTATACCAGCTACCAAACATACAAAACATGTGAACATAAATAAAAGATTAACTATGTACTCACTTATACTTCTGAAGTTCATTAGTGATTTAGAAACTAAAATTCAGAACAAAAACAAATGAAGAAGGATATAGAAAACTTACCAACATTTGATCATAAAGCTGAAGAGCATCAATGCATCTTCCATGCACAGCCAATCCCATTATCATGGTATTCCACGAGCACAAATTTCTTTTGCTTCCAATCTCATCAAAAACTTGCTGCGCTACCTCGATGTTCCCACACCTAGCATGCAATTCCAGTACCGCATTGCTCACATACTCGTTTTTGAAAAATCCATTATTTCTTGCATATGCTTCAATCCTCTTCCCTATATCCAATGCCCCAAGCTGAGAACAGGCCGGAAGAACACTTGCTATGGACACCTCATTTGGCTTAGTGCCTTTCTCATTTTCCAATCCTATAAACATCTCCAAGGCCTTCGCATACTTCCCATTTTGTGCATACCCAGATATCAAAGCTGTCCAGGAAATCACATTTCTCACCGGCATTTTGTTGAACAATTCTAACGCAGCCTCCATATGCCCGGACCTTGCATAACCCGCAATCAATGAATTCCAGGTGGGTATATCTCGAACAGGCATTTCATCAAACAGTTGGCATGCAGACCTCAACATTCCCAATTTCGCATACATGTCCAACAATGCCGTCATAGCGAACATATCAGAAGCAAATCCTGACTTACAGAAATGAGAATGAAGCATCTGACCTGGGTAAACATTAAAAAGGGAAGCACACGCGGGAAAGAGAAAGGTGAATGAATACTGATTCGGAGAGCAACCTTGGGAACACATTTGACAGTAAAGCAACCAGCATCGATGGGGGTGACCAATTGAAGAAAATGTTTGAATGAACTTGTTGTAGAGATAAACAGATGGCTTAGAAATTTGGTCAAACAGGGTGCAAGCATACGGAAGATCTGGTAACTGCAGAAGCTTTTCAATGAGGAACTTTGTGTGATCTAGGCCGTTTCTGAGGCTATAAGCATGAATTTGCTTCAATTGGTTCATAACAATTCTGCACCGTAAAGCATTTCAATGATTATGTTAGTGCAATTGGTTCATAACAATTCAACCTATGTTTATTTAGTAATAAACAAACAATAAAGCCAATAAGCCCTCCAGCTTGTCAAGCACTTAACCAACTACAGGACTTCAAATTGAGAAACAACTTTGAGCAAATAACAAGTGGGGTAAATAAGCCTATTTTATTTAGTAAATATCTCGCATGACTAACCTCCATCAAGTCCATTCAATTACTGAAGGACTTTAAGTTTCTGGTGCCATTAGAAAAAGTTAACACTGAGGCAACGCAAACATATGTTCTCTTTGGTCTTCTCGTATCTTTTGCAGGGAAAAATGGTGTCATTGTGAATCAGCTGAGCCAAAGGTTCAATCTACGTGCATTAAGAACAAAACCTCCTACCGTAGCCTATAAGCTTAGGTGACTACAAATCTCTACCACCTAGTCAAGGTTAACCTATAAACTACTTCCACCTGGGAAGGAGTACTGCGAGCCTTCCCTAGTAGCTACTTACTTCAGAAAAAAAATTACTACATAAGTGATCGACCATCAAAACATGCCTAAAGTATCCTCACTGTTGCTCCTTAGTCCCAGAGTAACCTCATGTCTCTGTGACAAACGAGTTTTAAGAAATTTTGTCCATTTTCCTCTTAACAAACAAAGTTGATGTATCCAATGATGATTAAACTTGGGTCCATCAAGAGTTTTCTTTTTCCTTAATGAAGTTCAATCCTTGAGCTACTTCAACTTTGTTTATTCAATACTAAAACAACTTTTTCATTTACTTCAGGCTGGCCTAATTTCTTTTTTCCCACCAAACTAATGACTTAACTAGTTTCTTTGTTTTAATTTGATTTCTACATCAAATTCTCCCAAATCTTGCTCAAGAGCCCAACGAGTTTAAATTTTTTATTAATAGAACTTCAGCGTTTCGTTCCAATATTTTATTGCCAATTATTGTTGGTAGCTCATGCTAAAAGATCTTCCTTCAACCTTTTTTTTTGCAAATCCAGCTTTTGTTTTTAGAAAAATAAATCCTCAGGCATTCCTCCAACATTTTGATTGTCCCTACTCAATCTTTTTAATTTTTTTTTTATTTCGGGGGGAAAAAATTCTCACACTAGAGTTGAGTTTCATAGTCAATGTATCATGCATTTCCTTTTAAACCATTCAAACCTAGGCTGCAAGCTTTAAAGAGTAACAAGGTTCCTTGTACCAACTGCCCATTCAAAATACTTTCAAACACAAACCATAACTTGGAAAGTCAGGCTAAATTTATTTATGAGGAGTCTTGATACATTAATTTGCTTAATCTCTCGATCTGGCTGAATTTTTACTTCTCGCTTCTTTTACTATCTCATAATTGTTAATGCCTTGCTAATTGACTAAATATATGTGTTTTAAGATTCCTAACTTCTAGCTTGAGTTGTTTTTGTAATTGTCCTAGAATACGCTTCAGAATGATCTTGTCTCAGCTATTGTTATGAAAGTTGCGGATCCTGCATAATATTTCTTTCCATATTTACATTATTCTGCAAATTTGATCCACTGGGATGTTTTCATTTTAGAGCTTTGCTGATTTATTCAATGGATATTTTCCTTACTCCGTGGTGTTATTTAAGCTCAAGAAGCATTCGTTGATAGGGTTGTCGCACCTGTTCTTTTGCTTCTTCTACCATTGAAAGTTTGACAATGCATTGTGTTTGAAGCAAACAACTTTTTGTGAGTGTGGCACTAAATCTTGTGAGTTGTTTGTTGAAGACTGTATTGACTTCGAGACATGCTACATTGCTTTTGGGGGGAGCCTAAAGCCGAATCAATTGAGAAAGATTTCTCTTCCTTAGGTGGGGGCCCTAAGGTTCATTCTTGAAGTGAAGGGAGTTCAAGAAAAGAAAAAGGAAAGATTCAATCAAGTGAGAGAGAGACTCACAAGCTTAGGGGGTCTTGTATCACCAAACTAAATTACCAACGCTTGTGTGTCACTATTATCTCTCTCATTCTCTATTTACCATTGTCTCTGTACTTGGCGTGTTGTGTGACATCTCTTACAAATGTAAAAGGTCTGCTTTTCAAAATTTCACTAGCTTTTTCCTTTTCTTTATCTTTTTATCTTTTTATAAAAGCAACAACTTGTACTGAGAAAAAAATGAAAGAATACAAGCACGGAAATACAAAAGAACCAAATTATGGCACCATATATAAGAAACCTATCTCATAACTTTTTCCTACAGAACCATATAGAAAAGGTGTTTTTTTTTCCAAGCAAGACTTATCCTCAACTACAAAAATTCATACTTTTGAAGTTCCAAAGTCCATCTCCAGTGGTATTTTTCTTAATTGCCTCATCTCATTTTTTTATATACACACCCAAAACTTAAACTTTATAAGTGCAATCTCATTTCATTCTTTCTATATATATTTACACACCCAAGAGTCGGGGGACTTCAAATCTAGTGTCTCTTGAAAAACTTTTGTCCCTTAAAATTTATTTTCTTTCCTATCCACCCACAACTTAAACCTTCTACTTAAACGAGTTCTCCATGATTCCATCTTCCTTTCACATCATCACTTCTATAACCCACATTAAAACATAACATCAACAAAACAATTAAAATGCATCGAACAAACACATACAATCACTGAAAAGCATCCAGAACATCAATCTTCATAAACACTCCATTTATAAACATAGCATAATGCTCATCCTACAAAACATGTGTTCACTTGATAGTTGATGCATAACAAACAACAAAGTTCGTAAGAGTTTCAAGCTCAAAACACTAACTAATGACTTTTCACATACTTCACACTCACAAGTTTAACATAAAATTCAGCAAACACAGTTTCAACAAAAAAAGACACAATCCTAGTCAATTGCAGCACACAATTCCCAACCTAGCACTAAGGCGAACCCATAGTAAAATTACTAACCTTATTATCTAGTTTGACCCAACTTAAAAGCCATTTGCCAACCTGAAACAAATTTTCATAATTTAGTAATTTAACCAAAATTAATTTAAATAATATTTAACTTGCACAAAAAAATACCTAGGGGGTTTTTCACCTTGGGTTTCGTCATCTGTGTAAAATTAGCTCGAAATCATAAAAGGAAGAATGAATTTGTAGATGGTTAAAGTCTAACCAACAAATAAAATCGAGTTCGAGAGGGAATAAATGAGTTTATTTCTGCTGAAAAGGAAAAATGAATTTGTAGATGGTTCGTGTTCAAATAGGTTGGAACTTACATATTTGAACTCTACAAGCTATGGGTAATACGATTTAGAGTCAATGGAGTTGAGGGTCATGCTCTAATCTACACGCCAGTCACACAAGCGTCCACCGGTGTGAGGAGAACACTTAAAAAGAGTGGTAGCAATCTGTACGAAGAGAACCAAAAAGAAAACTGGCGAGAGGGAGCAGAAATCGAAATAAAGACATGCTAGAGTGAAAGTAATGCGACAGAGAAGGTTGTAACAACAAGCTGGACGCCGAAATCAGCTTCGGCGTGCAACAATGGGGTTTTTTTTTTTAGATATCCAGATATGGCTTAAGCATGAACTACGGGAAAATTGCACCAAATACAACAATTTAGAAAATAAATAAAATCTATACAACAAGAAAACAATATTTACAAATAACAAATTTTGATCAGTCACATACTAAGTTTATTTAAGATACCAATTTTTTCCTTTGGTTTCCCTCTGACTGACTTTTCTTCTTCTCATGCTATCAATGATATCATGCTCAATATTTTAATATGTTTTTTTATCCATTTATGATAGCTTGAACTTTGAATTTTTTAATTTCAAAATGGTATCAATGTTGATAGTATAATTTGAAATCAATAATTTATTTTAACAAAAGTTACAACTATGTCAATTTCATTTATACTATCAAGATAGAAGCTCTCATATGGATAGTATGTTATCAGTGATTCAAAATTATTATAGATAGCATGCTAATTTGATCTATTTTCTTTGTCCATTTATGCTAAACACAAATAACCACAATATCACTTTATAGTAACATCTAGGGGTGAAAAAACCCGAACCGAACCCAACCGATTCAGTTCGGTTCGGGTTGGATTGGGCTTCAACAACAACATTACCGAACCGAAACGAATTGAACTGGGTCGGTTCGGGTTGGTTCGGTTCAAATGTAAAATAGGTTAAAATTGATTTCATTCGTCTTCCTCCATCTGCGCCGTTCTCCGTTCGTTTCGTCTTCCTTCTTCTGTTCACGTGGGTCTAGAAAAAGAGGAAGAAAAGTCTTCACCAAATCTTTCCTTTCAAGCCCAATCTCCTATCCTCTTTCTTTCTTCTTCTGTTCACGTAGATCTTCTCTGAGTTCGATTTCGACAATTCTCTATCCATAATTATGTTTCATGGGTTTTTTTTAAAAAAAATTCGAATATGGGTAGCTGGCATATTGAAATGTCCAAATTTTGTTCAAACCCTAGATCTGTGAAACTCCAATTGTTCAAACCCTAGTATGATGTTTATGATAAATCAATTGTTGTGGTGATATTGATTGGACAAAGAAAAGAAAACAGAGGAGAAGGGGAAGAAATAGGGGAAAAGATGAAAGAGAAGGATGAAGAGAAAAAAGAGAGTAAAGTGACACTTGAGAAAGAAAGAAGGAAAGAAGGGAGGAAGGAGGGGAAGAAGGAAGGGAAGAAGGAAAGAAGGAAGGAAGGAAGGAAGAAAGAACGAAAGAAAGAAAGAAGGAAAAAGAAAGAAAGAAGGAAAGGAAAAAAAATAAAGTAAAAAGACCCGACTCGACCCGATACATTTTGACCCGACCCGAATTCGGGTTGGGTCGGATCGAGTCATAATGTTGTGTAAACCGTGCACCTCGGGTCGGGTCGGTTTTGGAGAAAAACCGACTCGACCCAGCCCAATTACACCCCTAGTAACATCACCTTGATATCATTGATATATATTAGCCTATTATAGATGTCACTTATAGATGCTATTAGAGATATCCTTCTATATTATTAGTGATAACAATAGAAGAATATCGTTGATAGTAGGTATAAAAAATATTAATTGATAGCCTAATTAAACTTCATCCAATCACAATTGATATGTTTAACAAGGAGATATCATTTATAAAAAAATATCGTTCTAATGATATCACTTAAAGTTGCTATCAACAATATCCTTCTAATGTAACCATTCATAGATAATGTTAGTGATGTCCTTCTATGTTGATAGCAATATAGAAAAATTACTTATAGTAGCTATCAGGAATATCAATTGATAGCAACATCACTGATAGAATATATTAGTGATAGCAATTGATAGCACATTTCTCAAATTGAAAGCTATCATTGATACCAATTATCAGTGATAACAACTAACTATAATAACTAATACCATATTTCTCAAATTGCAATTAGTTAGTCTTTGATACAGATTATTACTGATAGTCGTTATCAATGATATCAACTGATAACATATTTCTCAAATTAAAAGTTGTTAAAGATAGAATTTACTAGTGATAGCAACGTATAGCAACTATCAATGATTGCCTTCAATTTGAGAAAACTAGGAAGAAGCACCTGTAATGGTGACAAGTTATCGTTGATAGTAACTATCATTAATAACAGCTCATAGCAACTTTCAATGATATTCACTAATTGTAGCTATTAATAATAGCTTTCAACGTTGAAAAATAGAAAAATGAAATAATAATCATTTCTCAAATTAAAAGCTATCAGTAATAGCATATATCATTGATAGTAGCTATCAATGATAGATGTTATCACTAATAGCAGCGATCATAGATAGATGCTATCATCGATAGCTTACAATTTGACAAATTCGACTAGAAGCCTCAAAATGGTGGTTGCACAAGGGTATTTTAGTCTTTTACTGTTTTTATGCTATATGTGCAATTTTGTTATCCTTGTGCTATATATGTTATTACTTTAGGTTTTTTTTTGCCATTTATGCAACTGACTCTTAATTAAATTCTCATATGGACGAACACATATTTCAACCATTTTGTTGATCTAATCCAATCAAAAGTTTTTTCTACTTCTGAATATATAATTTCCCGGTTCACAGTGTATCTTGATGGCTACATCAATCCTAATTTTATTAGGGTAATTGAAGACAAATGTATTATGGCAATTTTGTTTTTTTTCAAATTCCTACTCTAATGATGTTTGTGTTATGGTTGACCATGTTCCATCTTGTTCATCAAATTCACCTACTACATTGTATTATAGGTCTAGAAACAATGACATAGGCTCCTCATCGAAAAGCATCAACAACACATATGATATCATTGACCTACTCGATTTAGATTCGTGTGTTGTAGAATTCAACATAAAAGAAGGTTCAAATTTTAACGATAAGAATGCTTTGAAGAAAGTTATAAATTTACTTACTATTAAACATAGTTTTAAATTTAAAATTGCTCGCTCTAATCAATCATCGCTTGAACTTTTTTGCAAAGACACTTTTTGAATTGATATATTTTAGATTGTCTGTTTATAAAAAGAATGGTTTATGAATTGTTCGAAAGTTTAACGATGTTCATAAATGCTCTATTGATATTGTTACGTTTTTTTACAAAAAAAATAGTTAGTTTCTTTTTATTTAGTTTTTTTTTTAAAAAGAGAAAATATCTTCCAAGTTTGTAGGGATTTTTATTGTTCTCTTTAGTTGATGTCTCTTTCTCTCACAAGAGGATATTTTTACAAGATATTTTAATTTCCTTCGTCAATAAGCATTTTAACCAAAAATCCTGTAAAGATCTTTTCACTGGAAATCTTTAAAAGATCTATTTCCTTATCCATTTCGAAGTTCTTCCTTCTTATAAAAGGGAAGTCCATTGTTTTTCAAGGTATTCGTTCAAGATGCTTTCAAGCTACTGTTTATTGAAGAATCTTTACGAAGGTAAGTTCTTAAATTCTTAGACATTTTATGAAGATTGTTTAATATCGATATTCATATTTGGATTTTTAGGACAACTTCATCAACAATTCATCAAACAAATTCTAGAATTCTCCAATTCATCAATTCGTCAATTCGTCAATTCGTCAAACAAAATCAACAATTCATCAAACAAATTCTCCTAACCTAAATATGTCAGTTTAGAGCAAAATCAAAAACCTAACCTAAATATGTCAAGCATAAAAAACATACATACATCATCAACCCTAAACTTCAAAATAAAGAGAGAGAAAAAATCAAAATCATTTTAGGGCAAAATAAAAAACCTAACCTAAATATGTCAAGCATAAAAAATATACATATATCATCAAGCACCTAATATTATTTCTTAAGTTAAACCAAAACAAAAAGAGAAAAAAAAAACCCATATTGTGAAACCCGTGCCTAAGATAAGGGTTAAAAGGCAAATAATTGACTAAGTGTTCAGAATTGGCATTTTAGAATGATCTTCACAAGAAAAATCAAGTATTTCGGGCAAGAAAAATAAGAAATTTAAGGTTGTGAACTAAGAAGTTGTCTTAAGAAGTCTGCGAGGAAGTCTTGAAGTTTAGTGTAAGTTTGCGGTAAGAGTTCTATGCGTGGAAGATTTCTTGGAGTAAAAGTGTAACTTCGTGATAAGAACATTACACGAGAAGAAAGTTTGGCGAGGAGCAGTAAGGAATGTTTGGAGAAATTCCTTAAGTTTGTTTAATGGGCCATGTGTAGAGTTTAAATTAAGCATGTTCAAGATTAAATTTTAAGCTTACACGTGCTCCATTTAGAAGCAGAAGCTAGAGAACTGAGAAGAAATAAGATTTTCTCCGACGTAGCAATACGTTGCCGAAAACCCTAACCAACATCGGAAAAGGTTATTGTGACATCGGCAGACACATCGGGGATACTTTTCCCGACGCAGTTCACGTCAACGATGGGGAAAATTTCCCTGACGCACACTGCAGCACATCGCAGACGGCTTCCACGACACAACGTAACAAAAGGCTTCCGCGACGCGGTGTCGTGGAAGGCTTTAAATATATATATTTTAATTATTTATTTTATTTATATATGAAAAAAAACTCACTAAATTCTTCCATTTATTTATGTCCTTGTCAGGTATGGTTGATATTGTTGATAAATTAGTCTATTTCTAAGCGATTAATCGTTTTTGGAGAATGAAATTGGATAGAAGAAGGGACAGAGATGAGCGATTCAGAGAAGGGAAAGAGAGAAAGTACAAGCAATGAGAGAGGGAGATGAGGATTCAGAGAAGAGAAAGAGAGAAAGTACAAGGAATGAGATAGGGAGATGAGCGATTCAGAGAAGGGAAAGAGAGAAAGTACAAGGAATAAGATAGGGAGATGAGCGATTCAGAGAAGGAAAACATGGAGAAAGTAGAGGGAAGGAAAGAGGGAGAGTAAGGAATAGTGACAGAGGAGAAATAGGGGGACAAGGACACTTCCGGCGGCGGCAACGATCACAGGGAAGTCGGATGGACGGCAGTACGAATCTCCTCCTCTCCCTCTCTCTCGGTCGATTTTCTCTTCCTTTCGTCTTGCAATTGGTTCTTTGTTGAACGGGGAAGAAATAAGTGGACTTTCCTCGACGTCTTTGAACACGTAGGGGAAGGACCCTTTCCCCGATGTCGAGCAACCCCAACGTCGTAGAAAGGTTAAATAATGAATTAATTATTTAAATATTCCCCGACGTGCACCTGTCACACGTTGCGGAAAGGTGACCATCGTCACTTCAATACGTACACTTACAACTTTCACTTTCTCCAACATTTGGTTCTTGTGCGTCGTGGAAAGTGAAGATATTAAATTAAATTTTAAACTTTTCACAACGTCTTATTGTTGTTCGTCGTAGAAAGTGAATATCCTAAATTTAATATATTCACTTTTTGCGGCGTCTGGTTCTTTTGCGTCGCAGAAAGTAAAGATATTAAATTAAATTTTAAACTTTCCGCGACATCTTATTGTTGTGGGTCGCGAAAAATGAATATATTAAATTTAATATATTCACTTTTTGCGACGTCTGGTTCTTGTGCGTCGCGAAAAGTAAAGATATTAAATTTAATTTTAAACTTTTCGCGACGTCTTATTGATGTGAGTCGCGGAAAGTGAAGATATTAAATTTAATTTTAAACTTTTTGCGACGTCTGGTTCTTGTGCGTCGCGGAAAGTGAAGATATTAAATTAATTTTAAACTTTCCGCAACATCTGATTCTTGTGCGTCACGAAAAGTGAACTTTCCGCGACGTTTGGTTTTTTTGCGTCGCATAATGTCTTTTTGCCGACGCAACCATGTTGCGTCGTTAAAAGATGGTCAACACTGACGCATCTTTCGTCGACGTTATTTTTGGTGTTGGAATTATTCCAATTTCTTGTAGTGTAAGTTGGTTTAAGAGTTCTATAAATAGAGGACCCCGGTCATTTGTTAGGATTATTCTTTTGCTATGTCAAAGAAGAAAATTCAAGATTTGAAGTGCTGCCATTTTGGTTTTGCGAGAAGACTACGAAAGGAAGAAGAAGAGTCGTTTGTAGTGAAGTTTGTGAGTGTTTCTCTTCTTAAAAGTTTTGTGAATAATTCTCTAAAAAGTTTTCACGTTAAAAATCTTTATTATGATTTTTCGTTACTAATTTGAAAGATGAATTCAAATGAGAAGTGTTGCAAAAGAGATTTCTATGAAAAGTTTATATGTTTTCAAGTATGACTTTTGATGTTAAAGCTTGATTTGATGATCATGATTTCAATACTATGAAATGGTATGTGCACATAAAGAATCAAGGCCACCATGGGGTGTACGGAGCTACATGGTGATAAGAAGTTGCCTTATGAGTTAAAAAGAGTGTATAAAGCTTAACAACCTGAGCAACAAGGACAAATCTGTATATCCTCGAATGTTGACGATCTCAGTAGTCTAAACGCAAAGTTATATGACCTAACGTAGAGGATGATTCAGGATCCTTGGCAAAAGGAATGACTTTTAACTAACGTGTGTTTATTTGAGATGATTCATTTATGCGAAAAAGATGTGTTATGCGAAATGGTGTTTATATGATTTGATATGCTATCTTGTTCTATTGAATTGGCTTGCAAAATGATGTTTATGAAAAGGTATTGCAAAAAGGATTTCATAAAACCTCACTAAGTACTTAAGACTTTTTCTTTAAAATTTATCTTCCAGGACTTAGGCGTTGAGGCCAAGAAGAGAGGAAAGTTTAGGCTTACAAGGCGAAGAACTGTTAGGTGTCTAGTTATAAGCTTAAGTGTATTGTTTGTATTTTGGTTAAGTATTGTATCTGTATATTCATGTACTAAACACCTTGTTGGAAATAAAAGTTAAAGTTTGCTTTATCTTTCTGCCTTAAGTTTTATCGCCTAAAGTTTTATGTTAAGTTAAGTGTTTTGACGATTAAGCTAAGTTAAAGAAGTTAAGACGAGTGTCTTTGGCGTTTAATTGCATCAAGGATGCTCAAGTCGCACCGCGTCTCCCAAGACAAGCAAGCTGGTCTGCGAGGCGGGGTGTGATGCATATTCTTATCGAAAGAAGGCGGTGACGGTAGGGAATGACTAGGGCACAAGCGGAGAGCGATGGAAGGCAATGGTGAGCGGCGAGCGCACTTTGTTGAGGATGAACGATGAGCAATGGTGGTGGCAGTCTGTTTGTCTTCATCTCTCTTGGTTCCTTTCTCTTTCAGATTTGTAAATGACAGATTTGGAAGAGGATTTTTATTGGAGAACTCTCGACACACCATGATAAGCATCGAGAAATAGGGCAACATTCCCGATGCCATTAGCAATATGTCAAGAATGCCCACACAACTTCCAACGTGTACATGCATGGCGTTAGGATAAACACAATCATTATTTAAATGATTTCTTTTTGGCAACGCCATGCATGTACACATCGAGAATTGTTTTGGCATTCTCCTCGTATTTTCTAATGACGTCAAGAATGTTGCCCTATTTCTCGACGCATTACACTTGATGTCCGAGAATAGTTAATCTTCTAACGTTCATGTTATGACATTGAAAGAGACTCTATCTTCTGACACTTCATCTTTCGCATGCTAAAGAAGCGTCGGGATCTAATGATTTTCTTATAGATATCTTAAAGGACAACTCAAGATATTGATGATAAGAGGTTCAAAGAAGGCTCAGTTAATTGCATAGGTTCAATTACATTTTCAGGGGGAGTCTAACAATTTTCATTAGATTCAAATCACAATTCAAGGGGAGCCTTATTATTTTTAGTTAATAGAAAAACTAAAAAGAGTACTAAATCTAAGGGGAGTTTCTTCTACATTGTTGAAGTGTGTTCTTTGTTACTCATTTGAATCTTAATAAAATCTCTTTATTTGAGCTGTTAAAGCTCTCTAGAAGTAGGTGGGAATCTTAATAAAACCTCTTTATTTGAGCTGTTAAAGCTCTCTAGAAGTAGGTGGGTTCTCACCGAACTAGGGTATCAAAATTACAGTGTTCTTTTGTCTTTGTGTTTCTTTAGCTATCTCTCCAGTCATTAACTAAATTAACAACTAAAAGTAAAATAAACTATTTATCTTTCAGACATTGTTAAGGATGCTCATAGTAAGGCGATTTCGTGTATGGTTTTTGAGTTGTGAAGTTCTTTCTAAATATAAATTTCATGCCTCCATGTTGCCATGTGATGTCATAAATTTCATGAAAAGAAATATGAGGTTAATGTCAGTTATGATAAAGCTTGGAGATTATAGTGGTTCCACCACTTAGCCTACGTCCAGTCTCAAAACAGTTAGAGAAAGATTTCATTCATGGAGTTTTTCAAAGAAACAACAAGATGAAGCTCTTTTTACACCACCATTTTCTACTCTTCTTTTAATTTCTCCTATTTTATCTACTAGATTATATCCATAAAAAAAAACTACTTCTTCTTTCCAAATTACTAACAGAAAGTTATTTTGTTTTAACAGAATTTGTTAAATTAAACGTAAAATCTAAAGCTTTTTCAACGAATAACTAACAGACTTTCCTCACCTCTCATGCCAATGTGAAATCTAACGTAAGCTTTTTCAATGCTATAGTGCATTATGCTCCATTTCTAATGAGGGCACATCTTCCCAAACACCAACGCCTAAAGAGACATCCTAATGGGTGTTTTATACACATTGTAACCCCATGAGTTTCATCCAAATGGTCAACCTAAGCTGTATACAAGACGCGTTCACCAAATTTTTCAGAATCTTCTTGACTTTGCGATTAGACACTTCAACTTGTCTATTGGTTTATAGATTGTAGGTTATGGCTACTATGTGGCTGACATTGAACTTCATTAAAAGCTTGGCTACAACGCAGTTGATAAAGTGAGTTTCTTCGTTGCTTATAAAGGCTTGAGGAATCTTGGAGCAAGCAATGATATTCTTGTTCAGAAATTTGCAAACTATCATTCTGTCATTCTTTGTACAGGAGATGGCTTCAACCCATTTCGACATTTAGTCTAGCTAATAAAATGTTAAAAATGACATGAGGGCTTTGGCCTATAAGAAAAGTTAAATTACTTTTTCCCACATTGATAAATTTGGAAGAGGTAAGTGGGTATAGATACCAAAGACATGATATAGGAATAAAAAATGAGTTGGTGGTGATAGCATAACCCTGTCACCACACTCGAGCGCCCTTGCCGTTTAAGGGGGTTCAAGTAACCACACTTGCAAGAATAAATGAAGTCATTTTTATTTGTTCCTAATAGATATCTTCCACCATACACGTGTTTGGTCCACATCGGCTTGACTTTTTATTTCAACATGCATTGGTCATCGGCGGTTTCCATTCTGCACGCTCTTCCATCCGTCCATCACCTTTTTTCGATTCTAGTTGGAGTTCCTTTCCTATAAATTGAGCGTAGTTTCTCATTTGTTTCATAGCTAAAAGCACAATCTCTCTTCCATCTGAATTCTCTTCCTCTTCGCCACTTCCACTTCACTGAGTTTTAAGCTTTCGGTTCTTGTTTCTATTCCTTGTTCCGACGAATGCATGTTAGAACAAGAAAGTTATGTTAATCTTGGGGAGCAACCAACAACACAATTAGCACCATGGTCGGCCGAAATTGCTTTTAGGGCATTGGTTCATCATGGCGCAAGAGTTCACTTTTGTTCGACATTCTGATATAATTATTTCAACAACCTGAAAGCAATTCGTAATGTCGATCAAGACCTCTAACAAAGTTCTATCAGACCTGTCCAAACTCGAGCCACTCGATGGAACAAACTACCATAAATGGTTCCAAATGAAGGGATAAAAGTCATAGACAGTGGAAGATTTTACAGAACGATTCCTCAATTTAATTTAGGAATCCCAAAATACCAATACATTGGTAAAATAATACATAAAATAATTTTCTTATTATAACTTAAAGGTTAAGCATGCTTTCTAATTATAGATTAGAGAAAGAAAAATTTACGTAGTTTGATGTCTCTGAATCTACTAAATCTCCAAATTTGGAGACACCATCCGTCGGAGATCTTCCTATCCTCTAGAGTGAGATTGGTTTGTGGGAAGCAATTGGGATGAATTTTTTTTTTTAGAGAAAACTATTTTTGCAGAGAGCAAAAGCATTGTTTTTTCTTAATTTCTTGAGGGAGTAGGAGAGAATCATGAGATTCTATTAATTTAAAAAATATTAAATTAATAGAAATTTCAAATCTATTAATTAAATCATATTTTATTAATATTTTATTTAAATCATATTTAATGAATATTTCTCCAATATCTTATAGTTTTAAATTAATTTAATTAAATAAAACTACACTATTATTGAATTCTTCAATTAATTAATAGCTAAATTAAACATATTATATTTTACTTAAATTAAATTTGAATCATATTCAAATATAAATTTCTCTCATAACCAATAATTTTAATATGAATCCAATTCACATTAAATTAATATTTGAACTCATTCAAATATTTTATCTCTCATAAATTAATTTTTAATCATATCCAAAATTAAATTTATCTAATAAAGTTTGATTAAAATATATAAACTTTATATTATAATGTATCACCATACATTATACTAATTCCCAAAGTAAATCTGAACATTTCAAATTACAACTAAGATAAATAAATCTCATTACCCTTTACGAGCTAGGAAATGGATCTAATGGACCTACAGATCAGAAACTACAACGATATGAGATTAATTGGCTAAAGTCATTAATCACATTAACCAATATTTGTTAACTGTGTGTACACTCCACTAAAGACTCACAGCTGAACTCTTATCACCGTAGATATATTTTTGTGTCCATGGATATAGAATAATAACAGTAAGTTAGTCCTTCACGAGTGCTCGTAACACTAGCGAGGTCAAATTACCATTTTACTCCTAGGTTACCTCAAGTCCTTAAATACCAGTGATCCTCTAATGAGCAATCTATTTATGGTTCAACCAATAAACAAAAATTCCTCTCATGCCATAAAGAGGGTAGGACCCTTTGTCCAAGTTCCGAATACTCCATTTAAGGGAACACTCATCTACTTACCCTCAAAGTATCTTTCCAGCTCCCTACTTAATCTTGTCCCCAAAATGATAAGCATACTAAGTCAACAATCTGGTCATTCTCACCTGTACAAATCAAAGGATAATTCCTCGCGAATAGGAGTTCATAATACACTCAGGATTAAAACTAATTACCTAGGTCATCCTAATGAAATAGAAACCTAACTAGTTAACAGAATTAAATCTAGTGGTTACTATTTCGTGGTCTGGTCTTATGCAAACTCATTGTATAGGATACCCACACTCGCATGTCACCTACACGAACATATTGGATCATTGCATTTATATCAAATACAAAGTGTGTCGTATCCACAATGTTACCAAGATAATGTACCCGGCCTTCCCGATACTATAGAGCTTTTAAACTGATCTCAAACATTGATCCCTGTATGTCTCGACATACTAATCAAGACTCAACAAACAACTTAGGATATTAATTTATTGGATTTGAGTTATTAAGACAAAACCAATAATATAATCAATAACATTTATTAAAAATATAATAATAACATTTCATTAATAATGATCGATGCATTATATATACAATCTACAAGGTTTAGGACATAAATCCAAACACCAAAAATTGTTAATCTTCTTTGAGCAGCTCGAAGTCCACTACATTCTTATCATCAATCCACTATCTTATCCTCTAGCAACCACTCCAACACCTTCTGATTTAGAATCATCCATGGGACCTCCTGTCATTGCCGCCGACTAGGTGAAGAATGTATCCACAGTCGATCCTATGAAGTACGAAAAGGACAACAAGATAGTTCGCGAGCATCTGTTGAAACACATGTCAGATCCAATGTTCGACCTGTTAGTAGCTTAGAAATCTGCCAAGGATATCTGGAGCATTAGAAATCTTGCTATGGTGGAGATGACACTGGGAGAAAGAAGTATGTTGTTGGGAAGTGGCTACAGTTCTAGATAACAGATGACAAGTCAATTATGGAACATATACATAAATACGAAAACCAGATGGAAAATGTTCTATAAGAAGGAATGAAGATGTGTGAAATACTCCAAGCAAATGTTCTACTCGATTGAGAAATTTCCTCTCTCATGGAACGACTATCGAAATCATCTGAAGCACAAAAAGAACGAAGTGAAACTTTAAGAATTAATCAGCCACAAGAGGATAGAAGAAGCCAATAGACTAAAAGATAAGTTGGCATCTACAAATCTAAATTTTGTTCATGATAACTTGGTTGAATTTTCTACTGTTAATAAAGACAGGCCCAAGCAGGATAAAAGAAAAAAAATGGGAGAACGTTAGAAAGGGACAGTTCAAGGCTCCTAGGGAAAAAATCAAGAAGAAGAAGCTGTTTTGTTATGTCTGTGGAAAGGAAGGACATAATTCTTACCAATGCAATCAAAGGAAAGGGAGACCAAACCAGAAACCTGCACCTCAAGCTAATCTTGTTGAACAAGAGGACGATATCATAGCAGCTGTTGTGAAGATCAACCTAATTGAAAATAAGGATGACTAGATTCTCGACACTGAAGACTCAAGACACTTCTACACCAATCGATAACTTTTCCATGACTACGAGGACACTGTTGATAGAGAATGTGTATTCATAGGAAACTCAACTACTGCAAGAGTAACCGAAAATGGGAAGGTTATTTTGAAATTAACTTTGAGAATGTTTTCTATGTCCCTTCCCTACGTAGGAACTTGGTGTCTGGGAGTCTGTTGAATCAGGTGGGCCTTAAGATTATACTGGAAGGTGACAAGGTTGTCCTCACAAAAAATGGAGAATTTTTTGATAAGGGGTATCTGTTTAATGGTCTGTTTGTACTTAATACTATTTCCATGAATGCAAATGTTTCTAGTTCCACCAACATAGTTGAATCTGTTGATTTGTGGAATGATAGACTAGGACATGTGAAATTTTGCATCAATTAGGAAGCTTAAGGATTTAAGACTTATTAATGCATCTGAGTCGCATGAAACTGGTAAATGTCCTATTTGTGTAAAAAGTAAATACTTGAAGAAACCTTTCAAACCAATTGTGACTAGAAGTATCGAACTATTAGAATTAATTCACTATGATCTAACTAATTAAAAAAACACTACAACTAGAGGTGGTAAAAACTATTATGTACCTTTTGTTGATGACTTCTCTAGATTTACTAAGATCTAATAAAACTATTATTATCTGATAAAAACAAAAGATGAAGCTGTGTTTTTAAATTTAAGGCATAAACTGAAAATCAGTTAGGTAAAAAGATAAAAAGATTAAGATTAGATAAATGTGGTGAGCACTCTAATAGAACTCTTAAGATATTTTGTGAATCAAATTGTATTATTTATGAATTTACTACACCTTAATCACCACAACGAATGGCATAGCAGAACAAAAAAACAGAACTCTTAAAGAAATGATGAAGGTCATGCTATTTAGTTCTAGTCTATATGATAATATGTGGGAGAAGTCGTGTTGTTTGCGTGTTTTGTTCTTAACAGGGTTCCCCATAGAGAACTGGATAAAACTTTCTATCAACTCTAGAAAAGATACGCACCAAATCTCTCCTACTTAAGGGTTTGAGAATGCTTGGCTAAGGTACCATTTCCTGCATTAAAGAAATCTACTGCAGGGTCTAAAACCTTTGACTGTATATTTATCAGTTATGCTAAAAAATAGTGGTGCATGTAGGTTTATGTGTTTAAATGATAAAACCATAAATGAATCTAGGGATGCAGAATTCTTTGAGCGTGTGTTTCTTTTCAAGAAATTTCTTTCTGTTCCTAGTCTGTCTAGAAGTATTCATGATTCTGAAAACCCCTCAATTGTTAGTGAAACACTTGAATTTGAAACTGTCAATACTTCTAATATAAGATGTGAATTAGAACCTAGAAGAAGTAAAAGACAGAGAACGGAGAAAAATTTTGGACAAGATTTCTTAAGCACCTTTATAGTGGAAAGAAGCAATGAAATTGACAGTAATTTCACGAGTATGTATTTAATTGATGAGGATCCTAAAACTTACCAAGAGGCCTTAAACTTGGTAGAGTCAAGTATGTGGAAGGAGACTATTAAGAGTGAACTAGATTCACTGACCATGAATCAAACATGGGAATTAGTAGACCTACCCAAGGGAAGTAAGCCAATTAAGTGTAAGTGCATCTTCAAAAGAAAGACAAAACCAAATGGGTCAATAGAAAGATACAAGGCTAGATTAGTGGTGGTAGGATACACTCAAAAGCAAGGTATTGACTACATTGACACAAGATAACCACAATTAGATCCTTGATTGCGCTAGTTGCCATACATAGTCTTCTTATTCACCAAATGGACGTAAAAACTTCTTTTCTAAATGGTGATTTAGAAGAAGAAATTTATATAGCACAACCAGAAGGGTTCAAAATTCCTGGCCAAGAAAATAAATTATTTAAACTTAAAACATCTCACTACGGTCTTAAGCAAACTCTTAAACAATGGTATGAAAAAATTAACAATACTTTGATAAAATATGAATTTAGAGTAAATTCCTCAAATACATGTGTTTATTCAAAGTTGTTTGAAGCTAATTGCATAATAATATGCTTATATGTTGATGACATGTTGATATTTGGAACAAACATGGAATTTATCACACCCCACCCCAAGCACTTGCTTGCTCGGCTTGAGATGTGGCGTGAAGCTGACCAACATCATTTTTCTTCTCTAAAAAACACCAGTTGACCCTGACTACAAATCCTTAATCATGCTAAATAACTTGAGTAAAATATAACATACACATGGAAAAGTAGAAGAACATAACTAACATAAACGTTTTTAAAATAGATCAAACAAGTTTAGGCTAAATGCCATTGCATAAGTACATCCATTTTAGAACCATATAGAAACTACTACTGAGCTTAACTCCCTTAACAAAACCTATGTACATAATATGGGTAAGCATAAATACTAACCATCAACAATAAAACTACCTATAACTTTTGCACAACAAATTTGGACACAATGGTCAAACTTGCGGATCACGACCTCTACCTAAAAAGTGGGAAAACATTTGGAAAGGGTAAGCTAAAATAGCCTAATGAGTGATGGTTTTATTAAAACATACTTTCTAAAATAATTTAGTTTTAAACTTCATCTTTAGCATAATTAAATCAATTTACTTGCTATATCATATGAAACACAAGGTGGACCCTCTGACGACCCTCATATTGTTATATGCTATTTATGAGGTAGAATCCAGGCAATAGTAGTGTCCCATCTTGTTATACCTACAATGAGCTGGGTAACCTACATATATCATATTTGCAAAACCATCTTCTCACAAATCTGTCCCAGTGATAGCATACATAGACATTTACTGAATACCTCTATCATAGGAACCTCTATGCACAGGCCATATCCCCCGAAAGGTTGCTATATATACATCGTATGGTATAATCTAAAACATTCTAAAATTATTCTTTACTTAAATACTCATCATAAATATACTTAACAAATATTTCAAATCTCATACTTTTGGAAATATTTTGCTAAATCAGTAAACTCAAGTAATTCATATATCAAAGCATGCTTAAAACATTTTATAGATAATTAGAATAAAAAATTGACATTAAATTCATTTTATCACTCACACATAGTAGCTTGACCCTTGGTCTATAAATTTTTCTGACCTTCTCTTGACCTGAAATAACAAAAAATAATTCCATTTAATTCCCTATTTTCATAAAAGCTCAAAACTTTGCTTAGAATTTCCCAAAATATAAAAATCAGCCCAACCTTACATATAGATGTTTTCCGTGTGCGTTGGGCATGTCTGCGTGCTAACCTCATGCACAGGCACGCAGCGCGCCTCACCTGGCCGTGCCCCTGGCGTCCCCTGTAGTCTTCATCGCATGCTTCCTTGGCGCGCTCCCATTGCACGTAGGCCATACGTCTATCACCAGTCTAAACACAACGCTAACCTTCTTTAACCTAAAACACACGCCCATCTCGCCTAGCAGCCCATGCCACACTCGACCAACAATCTCTACTGCCCAGAAACTCATAATTCGGCCAGAACCTTTCTTCTTCTTTAGGGATTCATATCTTAAAATCCATAACTCAAATGAAAATACTTTCTTCTACAAACTTGCTCTAAAATGTCTTAACTTTCTTATCTCAAATTTAAGAAGGTAAATTTTAAGAAATGAGTTTTGTAGCCTTCTGGAAGTGCACCTTGCTCAGAATCACCCAATTTCTGACCTTTCTCACTTTCTTCAACTTAAACTCAATCCTCCCTTATTCATATTAAATCAGTAGCCCTAATATAGAAAATAGACTTAATTGTGATTGTTTGAGACTAATTTTAGCCAAAACGCAGTAGTGGTTTGAGAGAAATGTTAATTCGAAGTGACCTATTTATACTGAAGCATGCATGAATCTTTATTGACACCTTCAGCCAAAATATAACCTATGCATGCACATGACACTTGAAATCCACTTAATAATCGAATCCACCTATTTCTCATCTCACCAAACTCTACTCAAAATGCCTAACGAAAAGGCCAAAGTGTTAAGGACATGTCAAAACGCCAAGCCAAACCACCAACTAACGTCTCTAGCCTTGCCGCAAACCTCCAAACGCATGGTCATGCTCAAAATAACCTCTAAGACCATGTCTTCTTGCCAATATTAATGCCTCACTAACCTCTCAAGCACTCTTCTCGCCTAGCCAATAACCAAAATCTCAACCCTTAGAGGTTTACTTTGTCCTTCTCGACCACACACAAAAGGCAAAGATAACCTCTCGACCACATACATGAGGTTATCTTCTCCTTTTTTTGCCGCCTACCAAGCTTCGTACATGCCCACACTAACCTCTTTAGAGGTTTTTCTTCTTCCTTTGGCTGTCTACCAAGGCCAAAACGGCAACACCATGTGGACTTAGCCAAATTTCCTTCTTTTCTACATAACTTTTCTTACCTCTTAAACCACAACTACTTAGCCTTCATTCTTTCCACCTATCAAGACACACTTATCATAACACTTCTCAAGCTTACTTCCTTGTCTTTACTTCATTCAAAACAAATCCTTTCAAGCTCTTTAGAATATATAAATTCTTTAAAGTTCAGGGTTTATAGAATTGATAAATGATACTAAGTTGTTTCTATCATTACACTTTGAAATGAAAGACCTAGGAGAAGCAGACATAATTCTTGGTGTTAAAATCAGGAAAAATGAAACGGTTTGTCCTTGTGTCAATCTCACTACGTTGAGAAAATACTAAAGAAATTTGATTCCTTCGATGTCTTTCTAGTAAGAACTTCCTATGATGCTAGTAAACATCTTAAGAAGAATAAAGGAGATAATGTGGCTTAAACTGATAATGCAAAGATCATAGGTAGTGTTATGTATTTAATGAACTACATTAGACCTGATATTACATATGTTGTCAATAGATTAAGTAGATATACACATAATCCTGATAGATACCACTGAGATGCTTTACATCATCTGTTGAGATATCTTAAAGGAATAATAAATTATTGTTTGAACATTAACAAATTTTCTGTCGTATTAGAAGGATATTGTGATGCAAACTGGGTTATAGACAATGATGAGGTTAACTCTACTAGTAGATATGTATTTTTGCTCGGGGGTGGAGGAATATCTTGAAAGTCTTCAAAACAAACTTGCATAGCTAGATCCACTATAGAATCTTAGTTTATAGCATTAGAGTTGGTAGGATAAGAGACTGAGTGGATTAAAAGCCTACTAGGAGATGTACTATTGTGGGGGACATCTGTTCCTGTATCCATACATTGTGATTCACAGGCTGCTATAGATATTGCCAAGAACAGTATTTATAATGGTAAAAGAAGACATATACGCTTTAGGCATGGAGCTGTGAAACAGCTGTTGAAGGAAGGACCTATTTCCTTAGAGTTTGTTCGGTTTGAGAAGAATCTGGCTGATCCTTTAATCAAAGGACTAACAAGGAAAGTGGTTCTAGATTCCTCACTGAACATGGGCATAAAGCCCTTCGGTGATCCATAACACTTGATACTGGATGGTCTATTGCGATAGACTTGATGGCCTATAGCCTCTTATTGGGTGGTCTATTGCGATAGACTTGATGGTTCTAGTCCATTGTGTGGACAATCCTTAAATGGACTTATGGATGATACTAAATCCTTTGAGTGGTCCATACTTTATGTGGATAAGGATGAAGTCTCCATAGCTCTTTTTGAGTGGTTTATTTTGACAAATTTGATAGAGCATATAACGTTATAGTAAAGGTGGGGTTGCCTTCTATGAAAGAGTTTAAAGGTCTCTTTTTAGAGCTTTCACGATGACCCAAGGTTCATTTTATGTGCATGAGGCACAAATCTATATTGCAGAAACAATAACTGAAACCAAGGATAAAGTGTGTTGTAAGGGCCTCAACCAGTGTTATTAGAAGTTTAAGATACAATTCACTTTCTCTAACAAGGTTGTTGCCTTACTTCACTACACATTAATTCAAATCCTTAGATATTGATGTTTAAGCTTAATATCATTTCCTAGCTCAAAACTCAATTGTTAAATCTCATTCTCCTTCATCTACCCAGTAACTTTGTTGTTATAGTCATTTGTGGGGATTGTTAGAAATGACATGTGGGCTTTTACCTACAAGCAAAGTTAGATTACTTTGTCCTACATTGATAATTTTGGAAGAAGTAAGTGGGTATAGATACCAAAGACATGATATGGAAATACAAAATGAGTTGGTGGTGATAGCATAACCCTGTCACCACACTCCAGCGTCGCATCCGGTCGAACGAGTTCAGGTAACCGCGTGTCAGCGTCTAATCTGTTGTGTATTGTGTTGAAGAGGTGCATTTTCAAGATGTGACAAGTGATCTGTTACTTGGTTCTTGATGCGCTTGTGGTTTATAATCTCCAGAAAAAAACCTTGGACGAAAAAACTCCATCTGGTCAACTGTAGCTTGACATCCTTTTTCACCATCAAGTATCTGGCTAATCACAGAGTGATTAGTATGCACCATGATTTTTGAATCAACAATCTATCTTAAAAATTATTTCAAAGAAACTATTACTACAAGCAATTCATTTTCAATAGTTATGTAATTCTCTTGAGCCTTGTTAAATGTTTTGCTCACATAATATATTGGATAAATCACCTTATTATTCTTTTGACCCAACATTGCATCCACTGTAATGTCATTTGCATTCCATATCATTTCAAACGATTGGGACCAATCAGAAGAGACTAATGTGGGCTTAGAGGTTAACATCTTCTTGTATACCGAAAATGCACGGGTACACGCACCCTTGATCAAAATTAAATGGTTGATTAAGTCTTAACAAATTACTCAGAAGTATATTTATCGGAGAGAATCCTTTGATAAATATTCTACAAAATCTCATATGTCCCAAAAAGCTTAGTATGGTTTTCAAATCAGAAGGTGATGGTAATTTTTCCACCACATTAACTTTTGCAGGATCCACTTCAAACTCTTTGCAGGATATCTTGTGTTTGAGCATAATTTCTTAGTCACCATAAAATGACATTTTTTTCAAATTCAACCCTAGATTTTTCTCTACGCATCGGTCCAACACAACTTCCAAATTGTTCGAACAATCTTCATAAGAGTTTCAAAAAACTGAGAAATCATCCATAAAAATCTCCACTAATCTCTCATGGAAGTGAGAATATAGCCATCACACATTGCTAAAATGTGTCTGGTGCATGGCAAAGCCCAAAAAGCATATGACAAAAGGAAAACAACGCATATGGACAAGTAAATGTTATCTTCTCCTGGTCTTTTGATGAGATCATTATCTGATTATTTCCAGAATAACCATCCAAAAAGTAGGAAAAATTCATATCCAGCCAACCTATTTAGCATTTAATTAATAAAAAGCAAAGGAAACTGGATCTTTTTGGTGATCACATTAAGCTTGAGGTAATCCATGCAGATTCTTCACTTAATTATTGTACGCATCTGAATTAACTCATTGTTGCTATTAGTGACCATTGTCATACCCCCCTTCTTGGGTATGCATTGGTCTGGACTTACCCATTCAATATCAGAGATTAGATAAATCACCTTTGCGTCGAACCACTTAATGATTTCTTTATTCACAACTTCTTTTATGCGGGCTTTTTCATCCTCTAAAATTGAATAACTCCATTTTACCCTTCTTCTAATATGATTTTATGCATGTAATAGAATGAGCTAATACCTTGTATGTCAGTTAAGATCAAGTTTTAAGAGCAGAAATCGACAAAATGCTAGAATTTTCATAAGTGTAAAAAAGAATTAAACTCTTTAATCGTGTACTTTCAAAATCATGAAATCTCAAATGCATAATTTTGACACAATCTTAAAATTATGTGGGATTTATGGTAAAATATAAAATTAACAGCAAGTTAACCTTCAAGCTTAATCTTTAAAGCACACTTGATGGAAAAATCCAATAATGGTTGATTTTCCCACTAGCTAACTTGGTCATAGTTAATTTGTTTGACTTTTGATCAAAATTTTGACCTTTAAGGTCAAAAGTCAATTTGACATTTTGTATTAAATTAAACGTAATTCAAACAATCAATTTTAATTTAATTAATTACTTAATTTTTTTATTTTAATATCCAATATTAAAAGCCTCTAATTTCAATCCATCCAATTGACCAAGTTCGAATCTTTATTCAAAATATTGGTGTTTTTTTTAAAAATTTTATTTCTCTCTCTAAATCAAAATATTAAGTATGTCGAATATATTTAACAATTTACTCTAAAAAATAGTTCAAACAAATCAAATTCATTTATCACACTGTCTTGAGGTTAATTATGATATGACCTACTAGGGAGACCTAATAGACCTATAAATTACGAGCTCTAAGGACTCGAGATTAACAAGCTAAACTCTTTAACCTAGCTAACTAATATTTGTTAACTATCGGAGCTATCCACCATAACCCATAGATGCACTCTTCTCATGGTAGATAAAATATTGTTTTAATTCTGAAATTTCTTCTTGTTCCTTAAGTCGCATTAATTGTGTAATGAACAATTAGTTTATGGTCTGACCACTAAATTGAGTTTTTCTCAAGCAAATGAGAAGGTAGGGTCTCATGTTCAAGACTTGGAGTTACCACTTAATGGAATAACCTCTCTACTTAATCTAGAAGCATGTAGGAGTAAATTTTCCATCTTGCATCCTATGTCCTTAACTATCTACCCGATCTTACCCTCGAAATGGGAGATCTATTGAGCTAGAGCTATTGAGTTACTCTCACCTATGAAAATCTAAGGATAATCCCGAATAAAAACAAAAGTTCATAGTTAGCTTAGGATTAAGATTGGGTTACCTAGGTCATCGAATTTGAAATAATTAGTTTTAAATAGTAAACGATGCTATAAAGTAAAAGTGACTATTTCATGGTTTGGTCTTATACAAACTCTTTGCATAAGACACCCCCACTCATATGTCAATACATGAACAATCTAGAATCACTTTATTTATATCAAATACAAAGTAGGTCGTATTCATAGTGTTCTCAGTATAAGACGTCCAACCTTATCCATATACTATAGATTTTTTTTGGTTATTAACTTGAACGTGATCCACTTTTTTGTAGCTATATAAAGTTTGAGTGCACATATTTTAGTCACATGATTTTAATTTGTTGGATTCGAGATTATAATGAACAAATCACTAAGTTGAACAATAATTATATTGAACAATACCTCAATAACATTTTTATTGAATAATAGAACAAGTTTATGATTTACAAACCATGAGTTTTAGGATATAAGATCCAATAATTCCAACACCCTCTCCTCATTGTTTTCTAGTAACAATTGGCTATTAAAAGTTGAACGTGGTTGTAACTTGCTTAAGAGAGGTAGAGGCAAACTTGACTGGATTAATTGTGATCATGAGACTTCAGCTTGATGCAGACTTGAAAGCGATCAAGCTACAGGTGTCAGAGAACAATACGCTTTTAAATTAGAATCTTATGCGTTGGAGGTTATAAAACTTCTTAACAGAAAGGAGACACACTTTGCTAAATTTGAAGTCCTCACTGAAGACAATCTTTTTGTCAGGAAAGTTGTTTATGTTGTACAATTTTGCCACATTCCTTGATAGAAACAACAAGTTTGTCCAATTTAATTACAAATTTTGCATCCTTTCACCACTGTTCTTTAATCTGGAGAGTTGTTTTTCCAAATAGTATTTACTGTCTCTTTCTTGACGAGGAGCCCAAGGAGCAATTGGTTGTGCCACTTGATGTGTTGTGCTTTCTTGCCTAATAAAAAGAACAGTGGGTCATGCTTGTGCATAATTTTTTTTTAGCATAGTGTGGTGCTTACATAACAAACTTCAATGTTAAATTGGATAGGGGTTTTGGACACTCATCATACCTATCTTGTTATTTTGATGGTCAATTAATCTTGTTTTTTAATTGATACTCTCAATGACTTAATAAACTTAGATTTTGTTAGTGTTAATGAGTGTCTAGCTCAACTCCTTGCTCCGAGGTTTTTATCGGGAATCAATTTTGAGTTAGGTTGAAACTACCTTTTTCAACGATCAAATCAACTATTTTCTATCCAAATGTGATAGTGGATTGTTTTCAAAATTTTGAAGAGTGACTAATTCTTATGAAAGTTATTTTCTCGTGGTCTTTACCTCCAAATCCCTAGTGCTCACCCATATAACAACTCATAAGTAACAAATAGATCCTAGTCATGTACTTTTTCATATATTTTTTCTTACCATTTTTTAAATATTTATATTAAACTCATTTTAGTCATCATGCATTGATGTCATTCACAACCATTGATTATTTTTATTACATCATAGTTGATTATCGTGGTTGGAAATGTGATTTTTCTTTATTTTTCATAGTAGTGTGAGACCTTTATTCTGAGGATTGTTGTTGATTCTTCGCCTTCAAAACTTTTTTTTTTTCTTTTAATGATGCACTCCGCTCTTTCTTTGCTTAGTGTTCTTGTGTTCTCTTAGTATCTTTGGTTTTGTGTTTTTTACTTGTATCTTGAGGTTGTATTAGTTTTTTTTTTTTTTTATTGAAATTAAATGTCTTCAAAAGTAGTAATAATAATAATAATAAATAATTGGTTATTACTATTATTACTATTTCCTTTATTATTTTGTTTTATAAAATGTAAAACGGTTTTATAGCAACAAATAGTTCGCGTGGCCTAATGGATAAGGCGCTCGCCTCCGGAGCGGGAGATTGTGGGTTCGAGTCCCATCGCGAACGAATTTTTTGATATAATTTTCACTTTTTCTTTTATTTTTCCTTTTAATATTAAAAGTCAGTTTTGATGATTTTCATGAGGTGTCAATGTTACCCTAACATTTTATAACCTTACTCATTGTACTTCTAAATTTGTTATAATTTGCTCCAAAACTTCATTTGATATTTATGGTGCCAACAACCGCTTAGTTCATGTGGCATGCAAGTCCATTAGTAATCATCAAGTTTTTTTTGTTTGAAATTCTCCTAACTCAATTGTTGTATTAGAGAAAGAATACCATCAAAATTAGTTTGATGAAAATTTTCACTAATTTATCCATTTTGCCATTCATGTTTAAACAAATGCCTAATCATAGTAATTGCAATTGAATTTCACTCCACATACTGACCAGAGAAGATGAAGAAGTGCTACCACCAACTCTCTAGGTTTTGGTCCATTAAGACCTTTATTACCAATAAAAACCTCCTTTTCTCGGTGATGATGGAGATTCTTATATAGGCATCTTTTGACGAGAAACCTATCATTCTAGCCATGTCAGCGTCGAAAGTTGTCCTTTTCGTCAAGTCACATCACTCCAACTACCACTTTTGTCTTTTAACAAACATCTTCTAGTGTGATGATTTGGTTTTCTCGCCTTGCCTCTGTGCGAGTTCCTCTGTGAATTGCTAGCTTATGCTTTTGTCAATAATCCTGTGTTTAGGCACTAAAAATGGAGTAAAGCAGACATGAAGCTTATGTAAACTATGTTTCTAAATAATTATGTATTTACAACATAAGCTACACGTTTTGGCACTTTTACCATGCGTTTTGGTCCCATTACTCTACCTAAAAGGCCATAATAACTTGTATTTGTACAAGTTATCACACCCCCAGATTTAGAATAATGCTTGTCCTCAAGCACCATCCTCTTCAAAGACTTCCTTCCTCTTAGTTTTTCTAGGCTTCTCAAAACGGGATCAAGTTTTATTCGTTATTCAGGGTTACTCTCATAGCATACTTCTGACTATGAAAATATTTCTAAGTTCAAAACTTAGCAAGCTTAATACTCAAAATACCATTGCTCATTCCCCACAGTAAATCTTCTTTTCAAAATCAGAAATGGTTAAATTTTTTGAAAAGTATTAAATCATTTTATTATATGAAAGACTACTTTTTATTTATATTTACAGAATGTTTGGCGTTGAGTGGAAAATCATAGTTACTCTATGAGTCCGTTTCTCTATCTCTAATCACCACTTATTACTCAGCTCTTTAGTTTTTACTTTTAAAGCTATGCATCTTATTTTTGCGAGAGAAGACAACATAGAAGTTGTTATTTTGATTGAATGAACGAATACAAAACAGTTTTAAATTCGTACAACTTTTGGTTTTGTTTTAACTTTTGTTAAAATGCATTATTTTTTAAAGGTGTCATACATGATTTTAAAAAACTTTCAAAAGCTTTAGCGCGAACCTCACAATGTGGCATGACCATGGCATAGTTGAGCAGCAAGGGATGAGCTCAGATTGTGCGCATGACCTTGCCTAGAAGAGAATTTAGGAAATATTTCAAAATATGTTTGGGAGAGAATTCTACTCCAAACATTACAACCCTGCCTTCCCTCCTTTACTTGGCTTCCACGCTTGAGATCCATTTTTTACTTGGCTTTAACGCTTGACAATCTGAGAGGAAAAACTTGAAACGTAAGTCAAACGAACTTAGTGAGTGATAGGTTTGAGAAATACCTTTTGGGGAATACAAAAATATCATAAATAAGAACAAGGTCAGTTAACAAAAATATGGTTCTCATCACATCAGGACAATCAATCAAACCACCATCATAACAAGCATAATAAGTTTCTTGCTTCAAGTCACCACACATTCCAAACTCAACCAAGATGTGGGATTCTCTCCTCGTAAGATTCAAATTCAACCAGCGTCATGCAAGTTACCTGAAATTTTCACCAAAGTCTCGCAACATTCAACCAGCATCTCATACATTACTTCTCGCCTAGATCTGGGATTTACATTTAACCAGCATCCAGCATCAAGAACACATCACAACTCGTCCTGATATGGAATTCTCTCTTCGTCTAGACCTGGGATTCACATTCAACCAGCGTCACGCAAATTACCTGAGATTTTCAATAGCTTCTTGCTATAGATCTCATCTTTTCACGTTATACAACCATTATAAATCAGTAAACAGAAAGGTTAGCTTCCCATCTTACTTTCCTCACATAACATCACAGTAATAGCAATACCATGCAACAAGTATCAACGAAAGAATACTTTCAAACAATCATCAATCAAAATACATTTTTCACTTATCAAGTTCTTACAACACAACATTAACTATTTATGAAAATCATTCATAAAACATTTTAATAAAGCATTTCTTCCATTGATAAAAGATATACAAATATTTTCCTTATGAAAGTTACTCGAAACAATCAATTGTTACAAAGATTTCTGACAAAGATACTTGTTTTGTTTATGAAGAACCACTCTAAAAAATACTTAGCCTCGGGTTCTTCCTTTTTTGCTTTCTACTTTCTCTTCTCGCCTAGAAATTCCCCTGATTAGTCGTTCAACACTCAAAGCTTTCTCTTATAATCTATCAGAATGTTTAGCATCTCTAAAAAAAACACTATTTTCCTTCAGCCTTGGGTCATATTTACACGTGTCACCTTATCGATTCGTCGTACCATACAACCTACCCAAACTCGACACATAGGTTAAATATCAGCGGCGATTAGACGTTCCCTTAAGGCACCAACCTTATCTCCTTAGAAAGCTAAACTCTTTAATCACTTGACTCTCTCTCTCTTCTTGAGATGCCACAGACATTTACTTTCCTCAGCGGGTTATCTAATCATCTCAACAAGACACCTACTTCTTCACCACACACTCTTAGGCATAGGTACTTCTTCCCATATATTCCTACGCTAAATGCCTAGCTTTTAGCATGTAACACATTCTTCTTCTATCATGCCCTGCCCAAAATGTTACTCCATGCGACCAGATGAGGGCGTGCCACCTAGACATCCATTGTGTACCTCCCCACGAGATAAGGCACGAACGCCTAGTAAGTGGAACAACTCTTTCACTTGTCTCTTTGCAAATCTCATTCCTTGAGCCTTAGAGACTCTCATGACTTCTTGCAGTAGAAAAACAACTATTCAACTTGGCATTTAAACTCAACAACTCTTTAGCTTGGCCTTAGAGACTTTCACGACTTCACAAAGCTTATCCCTAGCTCTTAACATTTAAACTCAACAACTTGTAGGCGTTAAGCACAAAGATAAACACAATGGAATAATAAATTAAACTTCCTCTCTTTATTAACTTAACACTTTTACAAAATTCATAAATTACAAAAATACAACCATTTTCTTTCTTGCATAGAGATAAAACTAAAACTGATCTACACGTCCTTTTTCTTACACCAAGGTGCTGCTCTTCGAGCCAAGGTGTTAAGAAGTATAAGACTCCTTTTCTTTCTTCACTGTTAAACGTCGCTCCTTGTGGCGAGGTACCTAGAGGTGAACATGCGTCACTTCGTCCTCACCTTGGTCACCCAACCTCCCAACTTTGCAGACAATGTTTAGGACTTCCTTTCCTTGACTCAGCTCTTTGGCTCTTGGGCTCCCCAAACTTGGCCTTACCAACTTGAGTGTTCACTCGCCTTCCTTTTGAGTTGGGTCATTTGTGCTAAGGAGCAATGTGCTTTCCAATCAATTTCTTAGATGCGAGATAAGATGACATGACTATCATGCCGCATAAGACTATAGAGTAATTAATTGTCACACCCCAAACCGTACTGCGACCAAAACACCGAAGTAGGGCAATAGGATGAGAGTTGATTACAACCTTGAAATTTTCTTATCGCTACTCTTATTCTCAACTCATTTTATTAACACTCAAAACGCAACGAAAATTGCACCAAACACTAAACACATTCACAGACATTCCTAATGCGATCAATGTGGCCAAAACTTGCACTTTATTAATAACAGGCGTTTAATTCAATAATCTAAAGAAATAACTCAACCAAAAGTTACATTAAATACTCTTTAAAAGCCTAGTAGCTTCCTCATCTCACCGCAAATCTTTCAACTTTCTTCATCCACTTAATATTCCTCGCGAACTAACCAACTTTTATTCGAGTAAAACTCTTATCCCGAACTTAACTCCAATGCTTCCTCGTAGACTTCTTCTTCGCGAAACACTTGGTTATTCTCTCGAAGACCACCCAAAACGCCTAGTCTAACACTCAAAAAATTCACTTCTTAACTTACATGAAGATTCTCTTTTTATCGCATAACTTCTTTCGCGATTATACTTAACCATAAAAGATTTTATCGCTTAGTCCTTTCTGCGGATCTATTCAATGCCAACTTCTTAATACTTTGCCAAATTTACTTCCTATATCCAAATTAGAAATGGGTCTCACATTAACTTTGCCTTCCCTTCTTAACTAGGCTACAACTCTTGAGATCCACCCTTCTCTTGGCTTCAACTCCTGACAACCTGGAGAGGGAAAAACTTAACGTAAGTCAAACAGACTTAGTGAGTGATGAGTTTGAGAAAACCTTTTTGAGAAAAACATAGCAGATTCAACAATAATAAGGTCAAACCGCAACATATAAATCTCATTGCATCAAACCACAAACAATTCAACCATCAGTACAATAAGCGCCACAAGCACCACACACTTAGATCATCTTGAAAATCATGCTCATCACTGAGACTTGGGATTCTTCCCTCGCTTGGACCTGGAATTCACACTCAACTAGCGTCTCGCGAGTTACTTGGGATTTCCACTAGTGCCTTGTCACATTCAAATGGTATGTTTGTAACAAAGCACGTCTTGAGGGGTCTATTGTAGAAGGATATCTTATGAACGAATCAAGTACCTTTTGTTCGAGGTATCTAAGTGAGATTGAGACTCAATTCACTCGATTCACCAGATTGAGACACCGTGTGGACGAACACATCATTGAGGATGATACTCTGTGCAGAATTGAAGTTGATCCTACAGTGGTAAAAAGACCAAATGTGGGTCATGTAGCGAACAACTTCATAGACGATGATGATGACGAAAAATCATCATCACATCAAAGCAAGTCAAGCGACGATGAATAACAATGTCTTCTTCACGTATACACATTAGTCATTTTTCAATACATTTAGTTTGCAATACTCACATTTGTTTAACGTTTGTTTGTTTTTATGGTATAAGACATTATGCCATTTACAAGAGGTACACGTGAGGAAGACATTTTCCTCAACTTGGACACGTTAGATAATGCGGGAGGTTAGTCTTCAGTGGGTGACACTTCAGGTTAGTCTCTCGTTAGCCTAAAGACTTGTAGTTATGGTTACTAGATCTAATAATTTATGTTTTTCAGTAGATCCCTCTCAACCCTCTTCCACTCCCACTATGAGGAGACCACAACACTCTCAAAACATTGATGTGGAGAGGTATATACAACAAAATGGGAGGATCCCCATCTCAATCCCCCTAGGAGGGGACAGGCTTGTCTCACCACATGCCCTACATTTTTGCTACACGATTGGTATGTTAACACGACACACATTTCTGATGTAGAATCTGAAGTGGGTTGATGTACCACGAGAGTGCATCGAGATTGTCGAGGGCGGCCTAGCGGTAACTTTGTAAATTTTTAAACATATATATATGTTCAATTACCTATATATGTAGAAGACTAATCGCAAAACAATTTCTTTTGTAGCAATTTTTTGTGCTCGATCTTGAAGATCCAACACTTAACTAGTTTGTTGAGCATCAAATGCTCAGTGTGTGAAAGGAATTAAGGGTAGAAAACCACCGATATTTTAAGAAGTACAGTGACCTTGAACAAGCATGTGCAAACCCGCTGCCAAGATTGGTCAATCAGGTGCAATATTGACACTTTCTTTGTGACCACTACATTACTCGACAGTTTCAAGTGATTTATATCGTATACCTTAAAATCAATTAATAGAATTCATTTAATTTGTTTGAAAATATAACGTTTTAATTATCATTACTTGAATGTAGAAGCAATCAAATATTTGCAAGGCTGGTAGAGCGAAGCCTTACAGCCACATGAGCCACACGAAGTCGTTCCTTCAAAGATAAACCAAGCTTTTTGAAGAATACGGTCTCCCAGTGGACTGTGTTGACTTGTTCAAAGAAATGCACGCTAGTAGGACTGGTGAGTTCATTTCATAGACATCAACAAATGCTTTTATAAGTTTATGAAATTTTTTTGTTATATTTTCAATTCTATTTTAATTCTGCTGAACTCCCAACTTATAAATTTCTATTGTGCAGAATCAAATGTAGGAACTCGAGTTCCAGCCCTTCTTAGAGGGTTCTCAACCACTCTCTAAGGACGAGATATACGAGACCATTTTGGATAGAAGATCGGGCTACTCAAAAGGTCTTGGTTGGGGCCCTAAGCCCAAGTCCAAGAAGAGTTCTGCTTCTGCTTCTTCCTCGAATAATTATGACTACCAAGCACATAAGACAGGGGTTAGCGAACTAAGAGTCAACCTTGAAAGCACTAGCCACCTGATTAAATAACAACGACTAAGGAAGGAGGAGTGGAATCGACCAATAGCAGATTGTGATAGACACATAGAAGAAACCGTTCAAAGAATGAAAGAAAACTTTGCACGGCAAATGGAAGAGATGAAGAAGATGATCGAAGATATGAGTCGGGCACAGAGAGGACCGTCAACACTTTGGGGTATGTCATTTTCAACATTTAATTTATTTAATTTTGCTTCTGTGATATTCTAACTATACTTTTATGTCATTTGTATGTTTGACATTTATTATTTGTCATCTGCAACTAGTAATAGGAGATAGATGTAGGTTTTTTATTTTATTTTAATGTAATTATTTTAAACATATTATTTGTCATTTTTGTAATACATCTTTCATTTATCTTGTTTTATTATAAATTGAAATATTTTAATTTTCATAATTTAATGCAAATTTTGTTTATTGCCTTGCAAAGTGGAACCAAAAAAAATACCTCACGATAACAAAAAAAAAATTAAATAAATAATAATTAATTAAATAAAAAAATAATTAAAAAATAAAAAATAAAAAATATATCCTTACACAATGTGTACATCAAGATATAAGTTTTCCCTAATGTCAATTGGAGACGTCGTGAAAAGCTTTTACCAACGCCACGTCGAAAAAGCTCCTTCCCTGATGTGATCTTGGTACGTCAGGGATACATGTATGCCGATGTCTACCGTTTCCGCATTGGTAAAAGGTACCCTAACGTAGTTTCCTTGACGTTCTTGCCAACGTAGAATGTGATGTCAGGATTACTTTGGCTGACGCATTTGGTATTTTTTTATGTTTTTATTATGTCGAAAATAGCTCTGATTCTTATAGTGTACTTTATAAGTTAAGGAAACGTGTACTTATGTTTAATGTACTCTCGATCCATTATCAAGGAAGTATTTTGTTATTCCAATTAAGTTCTCATTTTGTATAAAATTTGATGTTTATTAATCCCCTTACTAGACAATCTGAGTGTTGTCTCGTAGAGAATGTCTAGGTGGTCACGTCCCCACTTGATCGCATAGAGTGAGTTTTGGGATGGGGTGAGACAATGTGTTACTGCTAGATCAAAAGAGTGATATGACTTATGGTACCTCCTAATAGGAAGTTAACAGTTCATCTTGCGAGACTAGTAGTTGGTCCCTTACTGGGTATATGGAGACTTTATGTTCATGCTTTCACTATCTTTTTCATGTTTTCATGTTTTTAGAGTACGATAGTTTTTCATGTCATGATTGATATGGGTTCTTGGTTTTAAAGTAATGAACACTTTACTTCATATTTTTTTCTTTAAAACTAGATAGGACTCGAATTAGGTTTCTTTTTTCTTAGTAGTTTTTTTTTATTTGGTTTTCTAAACGTTTGTTTTTAGATTGTTTATTTTGCATTTTATTTAATAAAATCGGTGGACTTTGCTTTCTTTTGAGTTTTAGTTGGTCTGCTGTGGAGCTTGCTTTGGCAACAAACTTCTGATCTTCCGCCTGGCATGCGAGAGCAGTGTATGGAAATGGAATGGAAGGGCTATCTCTCTTGGCCTTCCGACCTACTTACTATTCCTTACAGCCCATCTTGTCCAAGGATTCCTTTTTTGCTGGTATCGTATAATGGAAAGAGGCTTTTTTAGGAGGTTTCTTGACCTCTTTCTAAAAGGAGGTTTTTTTTGTAGTTCTGGTAGCGATCATATTAGTATGTATATGCGCAGTTCATCATGAGCAGGAGTTTATGTCTGAAAGCATATGATCTCGTATTATAATGGGATCGAGAGCAGGCGGATGCTCCAAGAACAACCCCACCTTTGCTCTCGTTGGAGCTTCACCTTTTCCCTTTATTTAGTCAAAAGTAGGCTGATTTCTTGCCGAATCTCATTCGCGATATCCACGACTAAAGCTCTTTCTTGCTTTGACCCCAGAAGGATTGATCAAAGGTGATTAGTCTCAAGACTGGTGCTAACCAAGGAAGGAGAGGAGGGGTTGAGGCATCATTCTCAGAATCTGCCTCGCTTTCGTAAGAATGAGATTCAAAGTGAGACTTGATGGCTGGATCTCCGGGCATTTTAGTCCTTCACATTCAAGGTGCGCATGGGACCAGTTTCATTTAGGCAAAATACAATCTCATGAAAGAGCGGACGGACTTCTCGTCTATGAAAAACCTGTCTTGAATGATCAAAGAACTCCTCGTGAATGAAGGCGAATAGAAGAGCTCCCAGTATGCTCACTCCGTACCAGGAAGAGGAGTCTGAGTGCAAGGGAAAGCACAAACTCTGAATTTCTGGAGTGAAGAATCGGGCGCCGGACCCAGTTTCAGCAGCAAGGTAAGAAGAAGAAAGATCTTTTTTTCAAGGTAATTCTCTTTTTCTAGCAAGTCAAGAGTCTGAAAGGTAACTTCATAAAGAGTGCTCTTTCAGTTGACTCTTTCTGTCTATAAAGCTCTTCTTCTTATTAGTTTCGCAGGAGAGAGAGGATGAGGGGTGCCCGATATGAGGAAGAAATGCTATCCCAAAGGGTAGAGTTCGTTGATGTCCCCGTTCTTGTTTAAGAGGTGGCCTCATCCGTTGATCAGTAGGGCATTTCTTTCCTTAGAGCTAACTTCATGTTGGTGGTGTTCTAACTCGGCTCGTCTTACTCACCTCACATCTATGTTAACGCTTTGTGTATGCTAGCCTTTGAATAAGCTAATCTTTGGAATACTCACGGCCGCTCCCTTCTTGAGCACTTTCAGCCGCTTATGAACTGATTATTTGCTTCGCAGTGCGAATGAGATCTTTCAGTAGGTTTTGCCCGCTCCGAAGTCTTATCAATTTAGCCTCCAGCTCTCTTATTTCAGACTGAAGCTCGATGAAATTGACCCACCGGTAGGCTTTCATTCTTTGTGCTTTCAATTCTCACTGAAAAGGGCTATTCTCTTTGTGGTCAGTACGAAAGGGAAGAAGAAAAGTAGAGGTTGCGAAAGCTGCTCGACCCAAAGGTTCAAAGAATATTGACGAAGCGGCTCGTACGTACAAAGGTTGAACTCCCTTTCGAAAGGAAACCAGCAAGAAGCGCGAACTCCGCCGGATCTCCTACCTCCTTAAGTGTGAAATATCCATATTTCATTGCGCCTCCGTGCTTAGGATTTATCCGGAGGACTTTCCGTAATTAACTAAACCTAGCCTTCAGCATAATCTATTTAATGCGCCTGTCTGTCCTTCGGACCTGTCTTATGGCGCCTCCTACAGTCCGTTTTAAGACTCCTTTCGCCTAATTCATATGGATTAAAATCAGTCCCACTATTTATGATTATGGAGGGGTTCTTTTGACTCTTCTTCCGATTAGGCCCTTGTTCATTGATTTTTCCTTAATGGACTTTTCCGTCTTCTTCCTTCCTTGCCTCCTTGGCCGAAGGCTGATTATTTGACTCCTCCGTCTTCCTATTTATTTGATTTATGGATGTTCATTGATCTTTCTCTCTAAGAGCTGAGCACCTTTCTTTGAGTACGAATGTAGGGATATGATAACCAAGGAAAGCTATCGAGCGAGTTAGGAGAAATGGGGGAAATCTTTCTTTTCATGGTAGGCTTTCTTCTTTTGAAGGAGTCTGCTAGATAAAGGGAATCCTTGGAATCCTTCTTACTTATTCAGAAGAAGGCGGTACCTCCAGGTAAAGAAGCTGATAACCGAGACTGGCCGCGCCCTCTTCCTCAGTCTGGTTCCAAGTCTTCCTCCTGGACGACCTCTTCCCTTTCTGATACCTCTTCGTATCAATAATAGCCTGGAACAAGGACTGCAACTTCAGCTACAGCAGTTGACTCCTATTCTCACTCCGCCCTCTTCCCTCTTCCCCCGCTAACATTTTCATTCTCAATATTCTTTGACCCTCTAGCACAAAGATGTCTTAAATCTAGCAGAATAAGTTGGGAGATTTAATTATGAGAATGAGTCACTCCATCACTCCAATAGGAAAGAGACCAGGGAAGGAAGAAAGAAAGTAGCGAGACTGTAAAGCAGCTGAGCCTTCTACGCCATAGGCTTTCTTCTTTTTTTGCTTAACACATGCATTCATTGCCTCCAGTGAACGCGCCTTTTCTTATGTGATTTGACGCGAAGACTTCCATCCCCCCTATCTTTTATGGCGGTGAATGAATCTCCTTTTTCACGGTTCGTTGGCTAATAATATAGCTTTGAAAGAAGAAAAGTCGACAAAGAGGTTCAGTAGGACGGCGCCAAGTCTTCCTCTTCTTCTGAACTTATTTCATTCCTTTTCTCAGTGGAGGCTGCTGAAGCAGTTGTAGCTGCAGTACTTTCCTTCGATCGCTCATGATAAGCTTACTAGGCTTTGAACTGGCATGCCTCCGTCTTTCCGAGACTAGCCGCTCTTCCTTTCCAACTCAGAATACAGTCTTTCCACTCTATTTATTTATGGATGTTCACTTGGGAAAGGATATTGATTGATGACTCCGGATCCGGTAATTCTTCATTAGTCGGAGAAGAGAGAGATGAACTTCAATCTATTTGGTCTTGAAGATCAGATCTGGCCTACGCAATGGGGAAAGCTCCTTCCTTTTCCTCCTTCATTCAGTCTCATGAATATTAATGGGAGTGGGTTCTACCGATGTCCCTCTCCGCGAGGTGGCTTGGCTTGCTAGTCTTCCCCGATTTAGGTAAATCCTTCAACTGCTTACTCTGAATGACTATGCTGAGCGTCTTTGACTACATTCGGCAGAGATGAGACCCGAGTCTGATAGTGGCGCATTCTCTTCTCCAGGCTGAACCCTCGAAAGAGCGATTGCCGCATCTTTATTCCCTTGATGCTTTTGTTCAAAGGACGGATCAAAACATCAATCGTTAAGCGCGCACTCCTTTGAACTATTAGGCTTTCGTTAACGGTAACTCAGAATTACGAATTGGGGAGAGTGGCCCGCTGGGTCCTCTTATCAGTAGTTGAGGAAAGCAATCAGGTTCTACATCCTTTCCTCAGAGGTTGAGAAGACTTCCAGTGATCAATGAATAAGGGTATGAGGCTGAAAGGGTACTAGGCAAAATCAAATGCATCTCACTTCCTTCGGCAGTTAGGGTAGGTTCAGTTTCATCTCTTTCGACCTGTTCGTAGGCTTTTTGCCTTGGAAAAAGAAGAGGTCGAGCTCCCTTCAAGAATTATCTAATTCGGGCCGTGCCCTCTCTTCCTCTTCAAAGCCAAAACCGTAGGAAAACCTGGTTAGGAGTGATTTCCCAACTGCATACGTGCATGGTCTTCTTTAGCTTTCATTCCATAATCCGCGAGAAGACCAGATTGAGTTCCATCAATCGGAAGAGGTAGGTTATTCTATTATCACTTTCTGCTTAGTTTACGAGGATGGTGGGGTCTCTTTTCTGTCTTCAGTAGTTCCGGTATTTCCGAAGCGGATCGACTTACCGCTGGCTTAGCTTATTCAAGCCTAAGAGTCCGCCTATTTGGATGGGGCATGCCTAAGCGGAAGAGAACTACTAAATGGCAAGAATGCTCTTTAATCGCTTTGCCCACGCATAATAGAGGCGCCTTCTTCGGAATCATTCAACCTATTCGGAGCTCATTCATATCTTATTCTTAGATAGGGGTTAGAATCTCCATTCAGTCCCGTAAAGCTGTAAAAAGGGCGAGTCCCATATGAGGGTAGACCGAGTTGGAGCCCTTGCTCCTGAAGTTGGCAGCCTCACCGGGTTGAGTAGAGATCAGAGTAGAATATAGAAAGTAGCGAAGCGGGAACTAGGCCCATTTAAGCTGTCCTCATTCGATTTCTTTTCATTGTCCCCAGGTCTTCAAAAGAAATTATAGAAAGATAAGTAGGATCAGGCTATTGGCCTTTTATCTGCATCTTCCTGACCAAGACTCAGAAAGAAGGTTAGAATATGCTCGACTGGTACTTGGCGGAGAGGTTATCATAGAAAGCTGCTTTACCGTCTTTACAAAAAGCCCACGGAGCTGGAAGTCTGGAGTCCGGAAGATTCATCTGTAGGACTATCCATTAGAAGTAGGACTATCCGGAAGGGAAGAAGTAGGACTATCCACAAGGGAAGAAGTAGGACCTTCCGCAAGGGAAGAAGTAGTGGGCTGTGAAAGACATTTTTATATTGGCAAAGATCTTTACTTTCAAAGGAGAGCCTAGGGCGCCAATCATGCTTTTCTCGTCCTGACCCATTTTGAATCAGATAGATGTTCAAGGAAGCATTTTCATTCAATAGGGCAAGATGGAAATTTTCCCACCTTTCATCCTTTGTCTTGTTCAGTGGAAATGATAATTGGGGAAGATTTTTGAGAAGTTTCAGCCTTAGTGCATTCCTTTCTTACTGGTCTTTCAGACACTATCTACAGACTATCGAAAACAAGAAAAGGATCTGGGCCTAGAGAAAAGATGCCGATGCCTTGGAATGGAAGCATTGATCTCATTTTTGCTTTGACTTTGTGGGGATCAGGGATTGAGTTAATACTACGCCGGAGAATTCATAAAGGTTTATTAATTACATTGCCGTTTAAGAAGCAAAAGTCAGAAAGTAGAACATATTTCACACTTAAGGAAGAGGTGGTGCGCGAAGCCACTCGCAAAGGCCAGCTAACCCTTATTCAACTCCGTATTGCTCGATTCGGAAGCTAGAGATGGAGAAGGGGGAAGGCAGAATTGACCTTACCAGACTAGATTGAGTGGCAAAAAGTTGATAGAGGTTTAGGAGAGGAGGAGTGGACCGCTCTTTCTAGATTGGTATTGCTACAATCCACAAATCTGGAAGGTGCACCTACCCCTTTTCTTTCGTGAACACTTGACACCCTAGGCAAACTTATTCCATTAACTTGATTCCGCCTTACTGAGGAAGGAAAAGTTTTTTTTAGAGAGTTCTGAAAAAACTCATCTTTTTCGTGCGCTGATTTTTCTTCTTTTCTTTCATCTATCTCCCCTATGTCCAAAAGTCATGAAATAGGACATTTGACTCGTCCGAAGGCTTGAAAAGTGGACTTCTTTATCCCTCCGTTAGGAGTATTAAGACCGAAGGACTATCCATATTAACCTTTGGTCCAGGAGCAAAGAATATTGGGAGAATTAGGCGAAGGACTTGTTTTTATCCGTCCGTTAAGCCCTTCGTTAATTACGAAAAGTCCTACTTCTTCCCTTGCGGATAGTTCTACTACGGATAGTCCTACTTCTAATGGATAGTCCTACAGATGAATCTTTCGGACTCCGGATCCTGGACCTTTGTTGTTTGAATCCTGCGGACTCCGGACGAAGGAGCAATGAAATATGCTAAGGCTAGGCGCAAAGAATATTGCGAAGGGGACAGGTGACGGGGGAGCCAAAGGCGGAAAGAATATTGCCCATATTGTCATCTAGACCTTTCTTTTGGGGATTGATTGATGAATCTTCCTCATATTTCTAAATATTAGTGGAAGGCAATCGCATATTTCATTGCGCCTCCAATTCCCCGTCACCTGTCCCCTTATAATTGTTCTTTGCGCCTAGCCTTCGGACCTGTCTTATGGCACCGCGTAGTGGGGTCTGAAACTGCTTTATAAAGGATCATGACTCTTTTAATTTAATGGATAAACAAGTCCGGAGGATGGGGTCCAGATGCGTGAAGCGAAGAGACTGGAAGGCGCAAAGAATATTGCGTTGATGAGTGCAAGGCTTAAAGATTTTTCTACCGCACCGTGGAGGAGTCAGAAACCGCATCTTTGCAAATATTCAGGCGCGAATCGAAGCGCATGAATTAAAGAGAGAAAGATAGGCTGAATTCACATTGCGCCTCAGTCGCAGTCCGGAGGACCTGTGACGCCTTCGGACCTGTCTTATGGGACCGCAGAGTGGGTAGCAAAGATCATTGCGTGAGAAAGATTAGACTTGGAGACGGGAATGTAGATAGAAAACATCGCCTGGGAAAGCCTTACGGTCTGGTGGTCGGCGTAACAATAATGACATTTGTAGATATGCCACCGCCTGTTTACTAAGATTATTAACCTAGCTATGTTAGGCCCTTCCAAGCAAATACTGGAAACAACTGGCGGGGACCTAACAATCAGAACAACGCTAGTCGTCCTCTCAGTTGTTTCATATGTAAAGGGCCCCATCTTGCCTTCCGTATTTGCAAAGAAGAGAATAGAATGGCGATCACAAAGAATATGCGTTGAATGAATGAGTGCAAGGCTTAAAGATTTTTCTACAGCACCGTGGGGGAGTCAGAAACCGCATCTTTGCAAATGAAGAGCCACTATTTTTCCTTGTAAGTGGCTTCGCGCCATCTCGCCTTGGAAGAGATTAGCCGACGAAAGGCCTCGACTAAGAGACAGGCAAACCAATCAGGGCATCCAATCGGCAGGGAGAGGGGTCGACGTGTGAAGTTTGCTTCTTTAAGATGGACTCAGCAGGTGGGACTGATTCCTATGAAACTGAGAATGCTAACTTCTGATGATTCATGGAAGAAGGAGCTCTCTCTGTAGCACCCAACTCTTCTGAAAGAGGGAATTCCCTTGTTGTTCGGGATGTGACCTGTCGACCTCTTCTCTTTCTTTTTCTTCCTCTGAAGCTTATCCCCTGACCAAGTCTGACTCCGCTTAAGGCCTCGATCCTCTTTCTCATCAAATCCCCCGTCCTGGAAAAGTCGTTCAAAGAGGAGAACATAACCTATTTCAACAAAAGCTACTGAAGAAAGAGGTAAAGGTGAAAAGGATCAAAGTATTTGAGCTTTGCGCCTATCCTCAACGTCTATAAACTTATGCAGCAAAAAGAAAAGCAAGGGCTGCTAAGTCTACTACTTGAGTACTTATTTGATTTGGATTGCTTTCCTCCACCTATACTACAGAAGGAATAGCTTTCCCTGGCGTGTTGAAGCTTGACGAAGATGAAATGAATTGGGCATTTGTCCCGTCACAAGAATCAACGGCAACCCCTTCTCTTCCTTAGTGGCACAAGCCTCCTTTTCTATTCATGGGAGCAGTAAAGGGAGAACTCAATTCCATTCTTTTTGAAAGCATAACTTGGGCTGTTGTCGAGCTATCCCTTACCTCGATGAAAATACAGATAAAAGTCTATCTAGCCCTCATAGGAATCGAGGAAAGAAGGATTTTAGCAGCTGGGTAGTTGAGTTCTCCGCTGTTCGAGCTTTAGAAGAAATAGCAAATCCTAGATCACTGAACAAAACTCTGGGAATTGATAGATAGCAAGAAGTTAGGTCGTCACACTATCTGGTTCTGGAAGTTCTATAGCTTTCTTTGATTGGCTAATCCGAACAAAAAATGAAGTTCACTTTGAAACCCTCTGAACGGGTCTTCTCTAAGAAAAAGTCTGAGAATTGGGATGTGTGAAACTCCAATCCCGATCCTCCGATCTCACACCTTCCCCTGGGTACCCTTCCCCCCGAGCCCTAGGGGTAGGGGTTGCCCTAACCTCTGCTTCAGACTCAGCCTCGTAAACAAAGGAACTGGTAAGCTCCTTGTTTAGTAGTTTTCTTTTGATGAACTCTAGCGGGTAATTGATCGAAAGCTTCCTAAAGTACACTGACTTGTCCCTCCAGTCGAAAGAAAAGTCACCACTTGTAGAAGATATGAATGAGGCCCATGAGAGTAGCCCGCCCAACTCCACTTACTCTCATAACCTCGCTTCCTTTTTCTGAAACCTAGATTTCAAATGAACAGGGGACCCCGCATCATCCAGTTGGATTTTGCATCATATCATAGGTGCACTCTTTCTAAAGGCAAAGGAATTATGAGAAAGGTTAAGTGGATAGTCAGTAAACTCATAGGATTCGTAGTCAAGAGGAAGTCAAAAGAGCTGCTCGTGCACAAGAGAATTAGGCTCTACCAAACTCCCCACCAAGAGCAGAGGCGAAAGGAAGGCGAGACCTACTTTACCACTATCTGAAATGTGCGAAACTTCGATTGGTGGAAGCCAGTCTATGAAGATTCTCCCATTTCTTACGTGCAATTCCCCTCTTTCGGTAAGCATCCAATCTCTCATCAAATGAACATTTCTCTAAGCTTATTCTGTAGCTTATACGTCGTTTGAAAGCTGCTTCAAGGATCCAACGAATAGCTAAGGTTTGTTGACGATCCCTGGCTACAATCCCAGGGACATCATAAAAAGTAGCTGCTACTCTGACTTTTTCGACTTCTCATATGGGCTTTATATTCTCTACGGCCTCAACCATAAGTTTAATTCCAACGTGTTCAGTTTGAGCTGGGCGATTCAAAGTTTGATATAGAATAGCACGAACTCTCATTCTTTTACTTTCTTTCATGTGAAAGTTGACCAACTTCTTGAGCAAAATCCTTTCTCAACTCATATTACATTGAGCCCCTTTCAGCATAATCTATTCAATGCGCCTGTCTGTCATCTGGACCCCTTATAATTGGTGGGTGGGCCATAGATCTTTGCACCTTGCCTCCGTCCGGAGTCCGCAGTCTGAAAGATTCATCTGTAGTCCGTAGGATTTATCCGTAGGACCTTCCGTAATTAACCGAAGGTCCAGGGTCCGGAGTCTGGAAGATTCATCTGTAGAACTATCAAGGGTTCAGCTTCCGGAAGATTCATCTGTAGTCCTTAGGATTTATCCGTAGGACCTTCAGTTGGAAAGGGTCTTTCTTTCCTTATTCTTCACACATGAAATTGGATAATTCAGTACGACTCGTAGAAGCTAGGGAGGAAGCGTCAGAGGTATGCTCGACCGACTGAGTTGACTCGGTATTCATATGACTGGAAAGAAGAGATTGAGCTCCTTTCTCACGCATCAACCGAGACTTTGGTCTTAGATTAGGAGAGGGAGGTTCAAAGAAGATTTCAGGAAGGTGCAAAGAAAAGAAAAGAAAATCAGAATGAACTCATTAACGATAATAAAAGAAGCTCAAAACAAAATGAATCTGCGGAGTGAAATACATGATTTTGCAAGGGCTCGACTGGTCTGGAGGACTTGTGAATATAGTAGCAACCACTTTGTAGCAAGAAATCATTCAAAAGAAGACATTGATTTCGCTCAGAAAGATTAGACATTTGTGGATTCAGACTCGTCCTTCCGCGGTCTACAATATCCCTGTCTTATGGAGCCTTCGCCCCCCGTCCTCCGGACCTGTCTTATGGCGCCTTCGATGAGTCAGGTTGGATAAGTCCTTCTGACCTCTTAAATCCACACTCCAGACGGACCACTCAAACTTCTTCTTCTTCTGCTATTACGAGCTTCCGATTTCAGTTATTCATGAACTCATAATTCATCAAAATACTGGGGAACTCGGGAAAGTCTCTCCTATCGAAAAAGTTCCATGAAAGACCGATTAGCTCGAGCAAGAACCTCTCCTCTTTGAAACTCAGCATCAAGAAAGCACTTCATCAGTCGAGTCCGGGTGCAGGCTTCCTCCCGTATAGCAGTCCGAGCAGGAAATCCAGCGGAGTGAGTTGTAGAACGATCATAGGCTGTTGAGGGTCAAGGCTCGACCTGGGTGGCACCCTGAGATCTTCTTCTTTCTCTTGGTGTGGAATAGATAGATAACAGTTCCTCGGCCTCTCGCCTTGCGGATTATTTGATTTTGATTGAGATAAATCGGGCAAGGAAAGACCCCCTACGGGAACAGCTGACGCTTTTGCCTTGATCCTCTGCTGTTTTGGGAGTTTCCTTTGTCCCTGAACTCTGCCTTATAAGATTAGTCTTAGAGTGAGTTCATCCCTTCCATTATACGAGTGAATGAAGTGACCTTTTAAAGGCCTAATAACCTTGAACTCGGTAGAAAGAAGGCATCTTATCTTTTTTCATGCCTTTCCTTTTCTCAAATACTGATCGCCATTCTCTTCTTTGTTCTTGTATTTTCTGGGGATCGTGGGGATGGCATGGGACGCCTCTTCAGAGGAGTTCTTCACTTATTCGAAATAAATGGGTGAGGACGAGGAGGAATCCCGCCTTTACCGCTACGTGGGATCAACAGGCTGGGCCACCTGACTTTTTCCCTGTAAAATAGTCCATGGGTCGGATCGTCCAAAAGATGATTCTCAGTGGTGAGACCTGAACTTGCATCTCTCGCCCTTTGCTTACTTTACGCGCATCAATCGTTAAGATTTGCTTTCTCTAACCCAGAGTGAGAACTATCACTAGATTCTTCATCAAAAGTCTTGAGCGAGGACATCAAGCAATTGGATCCATTACACCTTTTTCACCTTCAAAGATTTCTGGGTGGACAATCAATGTCTTTACTGGAAGGAAGAAGATCAAAAACCCAAAAAATAGGAGGGTGATGTCCCCTTTTAGGGATCCCTATCGTGCCTATTTACGGGGAAAACAGAATTCAAACTAGAGTAATTTCATGAATAGTGAGTAAAAAAATGGGTTCTTTTCCCGCTCCTTTGGACGAGATGGGTCGAGTTTTTTCTGTAGGAGATGGGATTTCTCGAGTTTATGGATTGAAGGAGATTCAAGCTGGGGAAATGGTGGAATTTTCTAGCGGTGTCAAAGGAATAGCCTTAAATCTTGAGAATGAGAATGTAGGGATTGTTGTCTTTGGTAGTGATACCGCTATTAAAAAAGGAGATCTTGTCAAGCGCACTGGATCGATTGTGGATGTTCCTGCGGGAAAGGCTATGCTCGGGCGTGTGGTCGACGCCTTGGGAGTACCTATTAATGGAAGAGGGGAACGTCGTAATTCTTCCCTTGCGGATAGTCCTACTTCTAAATCACCTGGACCTTTGGTTAATTACGGAAGGCGGTCCTTATGCCTTGATTTTGCCCTCTCAGGGAAGCTAGGATTGGTTCCCATCTCTCTTCATTCTTGACTGACTATAGGCTAAGTAGCGAATGCTGTAATCAAGGGCCTGCTTTAATGGTTGCTTCATTGGTTCAAGGGAATTGGCTTGAATCTGAAGCCGAACATAGCGATTGGCGAACCACAACTCGTGCTTAAAGCTTTGAATTTGAGTGGGAAAGAGGGGGTTCATGCTGTGATAGCCAAGCGGGGAGAGATGGAAAGAGGACTAATGCCTTGGCTTAATTTAGCTTCTTGGTTTTCCGATCATTTTCTGGATTATTGTCTTTATTAAAAGAACTTAGCCGATCGCTCGAGGAAGTCTTCTTCTTTATCTTATGTTACCGCTTCGGGTCGGATTGTCCTCTTCAAAGAATCATTCAAAGGAGTCAAACCTTGATTCAACCTTGTATCGATAGACAGCAAATTCTTTGGTCAGTTCTTTTCTTTAAAACTAAGACCACCTTCCGATCGATCCTACCTGGGTCTAATGTTCGCGCCCTACTTACCACCCTTCTTATAGCAAGATAGCTAATCCAATCATGTGATAATGCCTGAGTCGGGTCTTTGACGGCTCCCACTCCGCGGGGCCTTGTGTGTTCACATCCTTTCTTCTGGGACATTACAATCTCATTTAAAGAAAGGGATTCAGGAAATACTCTCTCATTCTCGAGAATTTACATGGACCGACTGAATCAACGGATGCAAGAAGAACGGGTCTCGCCTTTCTTGTGCACTTGCACTCCTCTCTATCTCCTTTCGATCTTCTTCTCACCTCGCAATATTCTTTGTGCCTTAACAGTCTTATCAATTCCTTCGCAATATTCTTTGCGCCTCTCGCTTCGTGCCTACGGGGTTTGACTTCATGCCTTTTTCCCTGGATGCCGGTTTTGCAGCAGATGGGGGCCTTATCCTCGCTTCGGTAAGAGATCATACTTCTCTTTTTGAACATTAATTCACATTCAAAGTCGGGTGTTGAAGTTAGAGGTTCACAGAGGAAAGAGTTTTATCTTTGGCAGAGATGATCGCGCAGGCTCGGAAGAAGAGTCCTTTTATTCATTCCCATAAAAAGCAGTAGCCCTTGTTGAGGATGAAAGATCCGTTGATGGGGTAGGGAGCTAGATCGAGCCTCGGCCTTTCAACTTCACCACTCTTGATACTCTGCCAGCACCAGAGGGGACTCCCAGAAAGAGAAAGCTGCGGCTTCGCGGGCGCCTATATAAAAGGCCGGGCCTCGCTCAGGCTTTTACTTGAACATCTCTCTATATCAAAAGATATCTATCTATTTATCGAGATCCGCTGCATGAGCAACCCGACTGTGCCTTACATGTGCTCTACAGGCCGCACTCCTCTTCCCAACGAGCCCATTTTTCTTTTTCTTTGGAAGAGTTCGAAAGGCATGGTTTTCAGTATGTCTCCAGATAGGGCCCGCTAGCTAGTGAACGGTTCTTTCGGGCGAGAAGCAGGCATCTCCCGCAACGCAAGCAACATTCTTTGCCACTATCCGAGAAGCAAAAGATGAGAGAGTCCAAGCTGGAAATCAGTAAGCCACGTAGCGGTACACGGCTCGTGCACAGGAGCTCGCACAGGACACCCTAAAAGAGGCAGAATATAGGAGGTAGAACCTCCCCAACCGCGGAGTGGGAGGAAGTTCAGAAAGGAGACCTACGGGAGAATCTGTTTATTGATCTCTCTTTCAAATAAATTAGGCTTGATTTGATATTGGTCATTCTCAAGCTTACCACCGAGCGATCGAAGGACGGATTCAATCTTTCATTCCCTAGCCTGCTGTTCCGATTTCAATGGCACCTACTTACGGATGAACTCAAGAAAGAAGATTTCCGCTTTCTTTTATGCATCGCACCTCCATTCTCGCTATGTGCCTATTTTAGTAGAATGAATTCCCTTGAACCAATATCCGAAGTTGCAGGCTCCCATAAGACAGAGATATTCTTTGCCTTCCACTAAAAACCTTGTTTATCCACTATCGTAGGCCTTCTTCAATTCAATGGGGACCCTAGTGTACGAGCCTAATGCTCTTTATTTGCTTCTGCCGATTCCCCGCTTGAATCAGACACGGCGGTAGAAGTTTGACAGATATTCAAGCATCCCTCTTTCTGAAAGTATGTCAAGAGCATACTTGAGCTCAGAAAGACACACACCATGCGATCATTGATCTACTGAAATGCCAAGGAAAGAGTCTGGAAATCTTGTTAAGAAATGATGCCCACTACGCGGTTGCGGCTCTTGAGCCAGTTTCGATTCTAGCCGTTCTTGATTTCGATAGGGAATGAAAGGCCTAATAACCTTGAACTGGTCGAAAGGATTGACGTATTTCCAAGTAAAAAGAGAAATCACGCTATTCAAGCTTATCGAAACTAAGCCAAAGACTTCAACGCGAACAAGAGCGAGGGCCTATCCTGGAACAACCTGTCCTCCGCTCTCGCAATATTCTTTGCTCCTTACTATTTTTGCATATATACCCTTGTTTTTCTTCCGCACGTAGGCGTAAAGTGCTGGAAGATTTCCAGAAGGCGCATATCATATAAAGGCTCGGCTTTCGAGGGCAAAAATCCTGCAACTTCAGCCGCCACTAGAACTCTGCCCCTGGATATGGTCCCCTCCCCCTTCCTTCCCCTCGTGCACTCGGTCTATATCAATAGTGAATACAAGCGGCTAGGGCTAAAGAATTCGTGAAAGATGGAATCGATTCCATCCAGACCTTGAATTGGGCACTTCGCTGACTATTTCAGTGAGAGGCTTCCGATCCTTATTGCACCTCATATCAGTTTTTGGCTCCTGGATACTTTCTCAACCACTAAAGCAAGAACCGCCTCAATGAAAAATCAAGCTCCTTCTCTCCTTTCAGTCGAGCCCTCAGTCCTATCCATATTAACCGGGGATTTTCATGAGAGATATGGGGAAGGTGAAGTCATCGGAGGCTGAAGCGGCAAATAGCTTCTACCGAGTTCCCCAACTGCTGCTTAGCTTAGTAGCTCAACTCTTTGGACTTGCGTGAGGCTGCTGGATCCTTCTAATCAGGGGATGCTCACGCTCATGGGCAGGAGTGCAGGCCTTAATACGAAAGGACCTGATATAAGAAGGCCAAGGTTCCCATTATTTTAATGGGAAAGCATATACCTTCTACCTAAACCGTGGACGAAAGGCCCTGGGCCAAGAGAGCCTTTCAACTTTGACTCCAACATAGAGTAGCTGCAAGAGGACCTTTCTTCTTTGACCTCCTTGATTTTTCATAGCTGGAATCTTTATGCTAGCCAATATTTATGAAAAGAAATTTGGCTTTTAGCCACTCTATTTGATTGATATTAATCGTATTCGCGCGGACAAGGCACACGGGGATTACGCACCGGGGAAGAATTCAACCTCAGTATGAAAACAAGGCGCAATATCATAAGCCAAAGGCGTGAAGCCACTCACAACCCACTACGCGGGGAGTCGCTCGGTCAGCTTGAGCTTTACCCAAATCGTATGCACGAACACAACTCAATAGGGTCAGAAAGGGGTAGGGTAAGAAGAAAGAGCTTCAAGATACAGCATTCTCAACTGATAAAGCAAGAAGAAAGCAAAGCCATAGGAGGAAGGGCAAGACAAAGAAAGGAGTTGGCCATGAGGCGACCGAGATCTTCTTCCATCAAGAGTCCCATATGTCGTTGAAGGTTCTTCCGGTGGAGAAGTTGTGAGATCAGAAGTTTCATGCTCTATTAACAAGGCTTAAGACGAGAAAAAATGGTCCAATCATCCATAAGCCCCTAATCCGCCTTCTTTCTCCCTCTCATCTGAAGGACTTCCCTTCCACTGCCAAGGAGGGGATTCCTTTCGGGGAGGTAGCTCCCTGAAAAAAGCTCTTTCTTCTGAATGGGTGGGCAACTTGACAGAAGCCTGTATTTAGTTAGCTTTATAGCAATTCCCTACCGGTGGGTCGGGTGCTTAGCGATTTCTCATTTACGGCACAAGGACTCTTACATCAAGGAGTTAGGCGCATATACTCCGCTCCCCAACTTCATCTTCCTTGGGTCTCACCCGTCGGTGCCGCCACTAGGCCTTCGCTCAGTCGCAATATTCTTTGCATCGCTCCGCTCATTCAATATTCTTTGAACCTCCAAAGTCAAATTCTCTAATTGGCAATATGCGCCTTCCAGTCTTGTCAACGCATATTGAATTGCGCCTCTCGTCCGTCTTCTTGACTTTCCGATGTGAGATTTAGCATGGGATGGAATCAAATCTTCATTCAAATTGAGAATATAAAGGCAAAGTAATATGTGAATATCTGATTATCTCTTTGGACTTTGAAGGTTGAAGTATTAGAGGCATAGACAAGGATCGGTAAATTGAACCCCTTCCCCTTCCACTCTCCGAGCAGCCGATGCCTCATACCCTATCATGGATGAAACCTCCTTCCCTGGTCTAATGGAAGAAGATCTGGAACATCCATCCTCTTACTATCAACCTCTTTCAGTCGAGCTTCTTATCCTCGAATGGTCCTTCTTGTCTTTCTCACTTCGCCAGCCCCAAGAGACGCATACGAAGCAGAAAAAGAGCCAGAACAAGAGAAAGAGCTTTTTTCTCATGAAACTGCTTATTCAACTTCCCCGGACCCCTTCCACTCAAGAAGAGGGGGAATAGGACAAAGCGAAGCAAGAACCTAGAACAGTCGAAGAAGATTAAGATAAGGAGAACAAGGAGCAGCGGAAAAAGAGCCAGAACAAGAAAGCAGCAGGAAGGGCGAAGCATCACTTCAATCCTCGACCCCACTACGCGTGGAGAGCAGGTATCGAGTCTTGAGCTCAGCTGCTTTCCCGAGGTATGAATATACTGAGTTGACGAGGTTCGTAATTGAGCGAGACAGAGTTTCAGGAAGCTGCTTTCCCGAGTATGAGATAATGAGTCAACAAAGGGAACTGAAAGAGTAAGCAAGTGAGTGAGGTTCTGGAATTTCAGTAGTCGCTGTCTCCCTGATTCAAGAGTCAAAAGACTGATTTCATGATGGAAGCGCGTCATCCGTTGTGCCATAAGAAGTAGGGACGTAGAGGATCGGAGTGGGCCCACGTAGCGGTTGGGTCGGCAGAATCCGTCTGATTATTAGTTTAGGAATCGGGAGAAGTCTCCGTTGACTAATGTTCGTATTCCAATCTTCATGGGACTAGCCTAACAGCAATAACTCAGCAGATCCGCGTAAAGACAAGAAATAGGGGTAGGGGCTTTCTTCGGGGAGAATAGGATGACTGAAGAAAGAGGGATAACTCCTCCTGTCCTGGGCCTATCGCTACTTCAGGTTCAGGGGACATTGACGAAAGAGGGTTTCCGATCCCCCCGATCCTACTCAATCAATCTGAGTTCTAGCTCTAGTCCTAGCTGCTGGCACGCACTGAGAATCCCTTGAGTCCGAGTCATATTTACCTTCAGTAGTGGGGCCGGGAGAAAAAATAAAGAAGACTTGGTTCAGGAGCAAAGAATAATGCGAGGTTCAAAGAATATTGAGCAGAGGTTCCTCCAGTTCCACTTTCTCTTTCCGTTCTTGAAGCTGAAGTAGAAAGATCAGATCGGTAAGCTCGATCCTCAGGCCTCTGGTAAGGCCTAATTGAGAGATAAGTGGTCCTTCTTATGTGCCCAGTACTCGCAACCTAGGACCGCTAGAAAAGCCCAAGGAAGCTAGGTGGCAAGCTTTTCTACGTGAATCACTAGTAGAAAGAAGATAGATCCACACCATAAATTGAGTAGGAAGAGTCTTCTGCCACATCTGAACTTGACTGAAAGCAGGAAGTAGACCAGCCGAGCCGTCTTCAGCCTTTCAGAGTAGGAAGTGAGCTTCAATATTCTTTTCACCTCTTGCTTTCTTCTTTGCTTGACTTCTAGACATTAGCAAGAAAGAAGTTGATCCTATCAATCTCGATTCAAAAGCAACTACTTCCCTACATCCATCCCGGCTTTCAAGCATTGAAGGATTTCTGCCCTCTTGTACCGCTACATGGGTGACTCATTATGTAAACAAGACCTTTTTTTTCTACATTTTCAGGTGTCGAGCCTCAAATTCTTTGACTATCAGAAGGCTCTTTCCGTAACTCCTCCCCCGCGAACTGAATACCCATTGACTTTGAGCTTTGTCTTTCTTCTGAGTGAGAATAGTATTCAGAAGAAGGGAAGGGAGAATTCATAAAGAATTCCTTTATAGCGGATACCTTCAGTCAAAAAGTAATAACTACTATTTATCCATCTGGGTTAATATGGAAAACGGGCTAATTCTCGGCTGACCGCTCCTCTTGAGTCGTTTTCTCCCGCAGTTTCTCTTGAATATGCCTCATCTACCTTGAATGAGATGTGTTGACAATGAAAAGCCAGAGGAGACGAACCTAATAAATACTGAAGAAAAGAAAGGAAAGGGAAGTAGAGGCACTACATCTCCTACTACTAAATAGGGTGAGAAGAAGAGAGACTGCAAACCTAAAAACGGCTAATAGAACCTAATAAATATTGTTAGAAGCCAAACGCATTAAAAGACAAATAACTTTCTCAATCTTCGAGCAATATTCTTTGCGCCTGTCTTATGGGGCCTCAGTTGCTTAATATGCTAAAGATGAACCAAAAATCTGAGCAATATTCTTTGCGCCGCTCCGTGGGCTTACCTTTTTTTAAGTGGAAGGCAATGCAATATTCTTTGCACCTTCTACGCAGTCGTCTGAACCCTTGTTTATCCACAGGTTAATATGTCCTTATCAATGAGACGGAGGACTATTCATGCAATATTCTTTGCGCCTCCGGACAGGTCTCGCTATGGAATAATCTTGCCTTTCGGAGACCTACTATTTGAAAGAAATTCAGACCGTATTGATAGTGAGATTTTCAGTGATATTTGTGGCCCACGTCTATAAAAGGGAAAGACTAGTTCAAGTGAGAGTTCCAGTATTTCATATGGATTTCCTCGTTGCGCTCCGTCCGAAGGACTCGTTTTCTCTTCTTAGATAAATGCGCTTTCTGATTGACTTCCCAAGAACTCTTACATGAAAACTTCTTGCTCACCCGCGCGCTGGGCTTCTCCCTTTGCCTTTGTAGATAAGCGATGAGCCGACTTTCCAGTTCTTCGTCTTGACACACCTATATTATTAATTAAGAAATCAGTCGTACTCGCCAATCCAATGCTATTCAACGGAAAGAGAGACCTCCTTCCCGCTACGTGAGGAAAAACAAAGGTCTAGATTTACTGACTCAACTCGGGAAAGATCTCAATGTGTAGACGGGCGGTCTAAAGAAGGTAAGAGATTCCATTCCACCTGTGCCTGAGGCCTCATCTTTCTCTCCGAGTTCGAGATCCTCTTTCTTAGTGTGATTTCAGACTAGTCAATATTCTTTCAATATTCTTTGATCCGGAGTCCGTCCGGAAGAGCTATCTGTAGAACTATCAAGGGTCCAGCTTCTGGAAGATTCATCTGTAGGACTATCCATTAGAAGGAGGACTATCCATATGGAAGTAGGACCTTCCGCAAGGGAAGGAGTAGTCCGTAGGACCTTCCGTAATTAACCGAACTTTGCGCCTTCGGACCTGTCTTATTGCACCGCGGAGTGGGCCATAGATCTTTACGCCTGTCCGTCTTGACTACGAACTGGGATCCCAAGACATATTGTCTCCAGGCTCTAGTTTACCACTTCAAGCATTTCTTTCTCTCCGGCTTCTCCTCTCCTCATCCATCCTTCAGTTTCCTGCTCTCATAGGCAATGGGATGGTCGTTTTGGAGGACTAAGGCAAAATCAGATGCGTCACTTTCCACTTGCTTTGCTTACATTGGCAATTTTGAGAACCGACCCTTCCATCATGGCCTTCTTCAGATCCCCGAAGGCAGCCTGAGATTCTGGGGTCCATTCCCACTTATGGTCTTTCTTCAAGAACTCCGTTAAGGGCCCTGTTCTTGAAGAGAATCCCTCAAGGAAGGTAGGCTTTCTGGAAAGGAAATAGTAGGTTCTACGAGGAAAGAAGGCAAATCCCTTACTACAGACGGCACTCTCCAGTCACGTAGAGCAGTCATTTTTCTCTCTTCCATGCCGATACGGCCACTCGATCACGTGACCGAGGAAGTTAATGCCTTTCTGAGCAAAGGCAATTTCTCTCTTTACATACAGTCAACTGGGTCAACATAATAACATCGTCAATTTCGCGATCCATCACCGCTCCGTGGGAAAAGAATAGGTCTCATATCGCACATAGCTTTTTTGCTATCAGTCGGACTTCCATCTCATCATATTGGAAAGCCGCACTCGTCTCTCTGGGGGGGCCGCGCCCTCTCTTCCTTTTTGATATATAGTGGATGCTCCGGCGGTGTGGCTTTGGCCATTGCTTTTCTTGTCTTGTGAGGTTCATCCTCACTTCGGAGATGGAAGATGGTAAGATGATGATGGCCCCTTCGGGGTCTTCGGGAGCATCAAGCTCGACTGCAGCAAATCCTCTTGGTCAAGTGGTGGAAAAGAGAAATTACGCAGTTTCCCAAGATGATCTTTTTGATGCAGTGGAAGCAGAGGAAAGGAGAGAGTGGGAAGAGCTCCGTAACACAAAGGAATGGAAAGAAAGTGAGTTTGAAGAGTTCGAAAGAGAAAGTGAGATTTGAGTCCCCGCTTTCCTTCTTTCTTTCAGGCCTGGCTTGCTTGGCCGGATTGCTTTGATCTCTTGAAAGGCCTTGGCTTGATTGCTTACTCTTTGCTTTCCTCATATAGATATAGGCTGTTCCCACCAAAGTCTGAAACTGCTTGGCTTGCTTAGGAATATCAATCCCTAGGTCCTTTACTGCTCCGAGGGAATTGAACCGAAGGACTTGCCCTAGTCGTATATATTTCAATTCTTGGCTTGGTGACCCCCAAAATAGCAAGGAGTCTTAAGACCTCACAATATCCCTGTCTTATGGAACCTCCCTCTTTGTCTTTGAAAATATGATTCATAGTCCTTCCTCTCCTTTCAGTCGAGCCCTCCGTTAGGCGCAAAGAATATTGCGTGAGAGAAGTCCCACTATTTTCTTTCTCCGTGGGAATTGAACCAGATCTATATGATCCGATTGATTGCGTAAAGCCCGCGGTAGCAACGGAACTGGGGAAAGTATACAGAAAAGACAGTTCTTTTCTATTCTATTAGATGATTGGGGGTGGCTCTACGCCATCAATTAAGGTCAAGGAAAGGTCGAAGATCAGACATCAGTAAATTCAGTATGAGGGGCAAAGTTCGGTTAATTACAGAAGGTCCTCCTTCTTCCCTTGCGAAAGGTCCTACTTCTTCCCTTGCGGATAGTCCTACTTCTTCCCTTGTGGAAGGTCCTACTTCTTCCCTTGCGGATAGTTCTACTTCTAATGGAGCTCGAGCTGGGAAGGATATGCATTTCTCAGTCATTTCGCCACCCAAGAATTGAACTCGGCCGATCTTTCTTTCTGTCCTATCCGGGTAAGCCGGATCAACCTACCGCTGCGTGGGCTGGCCGGTGACGCTTCTACCCTATGGAGACGGCTTCTCTTCTTGTATTTGACTATTCTCAAATTTCATTGATCCTCCGGTTCATTCATATGGATAAAAATCAGTCCTTCGGAAGGATTCAAGTACAGAAATAAGACATGTACCAGTTAGTTCTCAGCCTTTCTCTTCTCAAATTCTTTGCTCCTCAGCATAATGAAACTAAGAAAAAATAGATAGAAGAACTTCTGCTACAGGAAGAACCGCTACGTGGGGAAGAACAAGAGCTACTGCCACAGCCTAAACCTACGTCAATATTCTTTTCACCTTGTTCACTCGACTCGATAAAGGCAATATTCTTTGCTCCTGCTTCTGACACAGGTCTTCTTCTTATGAAACTGGGACCTCTGCTCAATATTCTTTTCACCTCTCTCACTGTAGAGAATAGTAACAGTCTGTAGATTGGGAAAGGAGCTCGACTTGCTGCGTGTCTTCTCTCTCATTCTCTCCACTTGAAGTTAGCAATTTCTCTTACAAAGAAAGAATAAATCAACAAGTTTGAGTGGAATCTTAGTTCCAGTCGTTCTTGCATAGGAAGTTGAAATTCTTGCTGTATCCTCAGTCCCAGTTGCTGGCAGCCTCATCTCTTGAATCAGATCTTTCGCTTACAACTTGATTGATTTACTCCCCTTCTCGAAGAAGAACTCTTATTTGACTTGTTCACATTGCTTCAGATTCAAGAATCCATAGGCTCCATCTCCATAAGACAGGTCCGAAGGACTATCCATTAGGGAACGTGAGATTCCACTTCAAATTTTGAGAATATTGCGAGAGTCATTCAAAATAAGTCAAAAAAGTACTTTTCTTTAATCCTTTTTTTTCGGGGTCTTCCTCAGTCTTTTTTAGGTTATTCCTCTAAAGGGACTTCTCTTTCGGAATATTGCTCGGCCGTAGTAGGGTAGGAGAAGTCCTTGCCATGGAGTTCCTTCTATTAAGTAAGTAGGTCGTCAACTTGGCTTAGCTGCCTGCCCGCCCGTCCTTAGTAATATCTATCAGTCGATCCGGGATTCTAACCTATCCCGCTCGGCCGGCCCTCTGATGAGAATGAAGAAAGGGATGAGGCTTGAGCTTGAAGTTACCTTTTTAGTCAGACTCTTCCTTGGTGTGCTGACACGAGGCCATGCCCTATTCCCCCTTCTGACTCGACAGTGGTGAGAGAGAGCAAGCTAATTTATGGGAGTCAGTGGGAGAGGGTAGAATATGCTACTCCCCCTCTTAAATAAAAGAGGATCAAGTTATAGAGTTTGTGGTCCTCCCCCTAAAAGTAAGCGTTGGAAACGCCACATCTTGGTGATGTTCTTACCAAAGGAAAGGTCCCCTACCGGGCGTATGATTACCGAGGTTGTGGGGCGCTGTCAAGCATCAGCGTCTTCGACCGCTCGAGCCAACTTCTCCGACGAGGACACTGGAAAGAGTCCCCTTTCCATACACTGAAAAGACCTTCCTTCTCCCTGTCCTTAGCCCCCCTCTCTGAATCTGGCCCCTGCCCACGGGGCACACCCGTTTAGGAACATATGCAAAGAAGGACGGGACGCAATATTCTTTGCACCTTGCACTCCTCGCAATATTCTTTGAACCTTTGGACCATAAATCACCTTCAAAATCGACTTCTACGTGAGAATCTTCTTCTTCTCAACCTACAAAAGTAGGGCCCGAATATTAGACCCAGGTAGGAGAGGAATCGCTTTCTCGAGGGAAGAGTGATTTGACCTGTCCTTTTGACTTTATCAAGCTGAACTTACCCTTCTTTTTGAAATTCAAAGTGCATGAAAATGCTTTAAAACAAAGGTGCGGACAACAAGAGTTGACCCTTGTTCATTGAGGCAGGGAGAGCGGGTTTCAGGTCTTGAGCTCAGTATCGACTTATAGTTTCTCGGTTCAAATCTATTATTAGGGATCTCTACGTTATGAGCTTTCTCCCTTTCATTCATCAGAGTGAGAATCTCGAATCTTGACCATAGGAATCAATCGAGACGAGGCCGCCGTGGAAGCTCTTTAGTCTTGGAATTCTCAGTTGAAGGAATATGAAGAATGGCTTTTTGGAAGCGAGGCCTCCAGAATCTGTCCCATCAGCCCCAGTATCAGAAGCAAGCAGCGAGACCTACGAAGGAAAGCAAAGGGAATTGAATTAACAGTCGACTGAGTCTTTCCTGACCTGATTGAAAGGCTAGTTCTACGAAAGGCATATCTTAAGCATATGCAAACCGATCTCTTTCTTCGAATTCAGTCCTAAAACAAAAGCTCCAGATGAGGCGCAATGAAATATGCGTGAATGATTAGTTACGAGAAAGTCAATGAACAATTCAATATTCTTTGAACGTGGGGTCGAGAAGTTTCACTCCTCATTCATTCACGCATATTTCATTGCGCCTCCCGCTCCGTGGGCATTGAGGAAGGACTCTCAAATTCTTTGAGCCTTTCGTCCTACTAATTGACAGCCGACCCTCCAACTACGTTGCCTTTGCCCTGCTCTTGTTGGAATGCCCATGAAAGATGAAGAGGATGTGAAAGAGGGATCCAATTTCCCCTTATTGAAGTTTGCACGTAAATAGTCAAATCGAGTAAGAAAGGCGCGAAGCCTTCACCGGAGGCAAGGTTATGGAATAGCGAGACCGGTCCTGAGGCGCAAAGAATATTGCGGAACCGCTCCGTTAGGCTCAAAGGCGCAAAGAATTTGCGAAGATGGAGCAAAGAATATTGCGGAGAGAGGATGAAATTTGGGTTATTATGGATAGTTCGGAGGACCGTCGGAGGAGCTTAACCTCTGCGGTCAGTCCTTCAGACCAGCTGAGCAAAGAATTTGATTTTTATCCCTGAAGGACGAGTCTGATTCCACAGGTTAATATGCTAAAAAAGAATTCCACTGAGAACGTATGGACTATCTATCGTATGAAGGAGTCCTTCTACGCGGCAAGGTGCAAAGAATATTGCGAAGAGGAGGCTCGACTGAAAGGAGAGGGTCGAAATGGACTTTTCAAAGAGGATAAGATAGGTTCAGTGGTCTAAATCACTATTTGACTCCAAATCGAAGCCGGAGAGGATCAATGAACAAGGGCTGATTATTGCAGAAGAATAGATTACTTTGTTGAATATTCAAGTATAAATACCTGATCTTCTATTTCTACGGACGGAGGCGCAATGAAATATTCTTCTCAAACAAAGTAATTAATAAACCTTTAAAGCAGACAGATAAATAGTAGTTAGATAAATAAAGGAGGTAGGAGGTAGTTGACTGTCCGCTACGCTACGACTCCGCCTCCGCTCCGGAAGTGCTTTCAGGCTGTCCTGTCCGCGTAGCTGAAATAAAGTGGTTGACGGCTGCTATCAATCGCTGCCATCAATCAAGAATGTACCTTTTTTGTACACGGTTTTCCTACTTTCTTTTGGACACGTCCGCTATTGCCTTGAGTCATTTTCCTCGCTAAGCTAAGAAAGAGGTCCTGCCATACGTCCGGCTTTTCATTGTCGGCGATATCGATATCGATCCGGCTGCCTTCTTGTGGCTTCACCCTGAAGTTTAGATTGGAAGCGGAACTAGATAAATATCCGGAGGAGCGTAGCGACTCTATCTTTTTGAGATAGCTACCCCGTAACTCTATCTTTATTGAGAGATAGCTACCCCGTAGTAGCGGACAGCCGCCAACTCTTTCAGCGTAGCGCGTAGCGGAGCGGTGGCTTCGCCGTATAGGAATAGAATTTGGCCTGGCTGATTTGGACAGGCCCGGCTCTCGGTCGGTGGCTTCGCCCGCGCAGTGCTTTCTTTCATACTGAAAGCGCAATATTCTTTGCGCCTTTCCATTTCAGTGAAAGAGCTTTTTTCCAACTCGGATTCAGTATTGGGATCCTTCCCACGTCTTCTTCTATTCTCTGCTCGTTCTAACCTCTAAGCATGAAAAAAAGGATCAAAGTATTTGAGCTTTGCGCCTTTCTTTGGGGTCTTTGTACTTTGTACTTTGTGCTCGGTCAAAATCAAGCGGAAATCTTCCAGTCCGGAGAACTATCCATCCGGAGGCTCAAAGAATTTGAGATTAGAACGCCTCGCAATATTCTTTGCACCTGCAAAGCGTAGCGGACACAGCCGTCAACTACCAGATATCTCTTTCTCCTCACATATTCAGGATCAAAGTATTTCGCAAATTCTTTGCGCCTTCTTCATTTCTTTCTCAGGAGCGGACAGCCTGAAACTAAAGACTTTCTTTCTCCTTCGAAGAAGCAGAGCTACGCGTAGCGGACACAGCCGTCAACTACTTGATAGTTATCCTATCTTTCTCCAGAGCGGAATCCAGAATAGACCTCTCTTTATCCGGACCACAAACTTAAAGTTTTCACAAACTATGTGAATTTCTTTTATAGGCTTTCTTCTTTCATTGCTATTTCCCAGCTTTTTTTAAGCAAAATAGGACTTTTGTTAATCTTTCTAAATAACGATAATTGTATAAAAACGCATATTTCATTCTTTCTTTTCTCCAAAAACAAAGGAGAGGCGCAAAGATCGTGGCCCACTACGCGGTGCCATAAGACAGGGATATTGCGGAGTCTTATTCCACTAAATGGTCCAAAGGTCCAGGTGCCATAAGACAGGTCCGAAGGACTATCCATTAGGGTGAGGCGCCATAAGATATTGATTGGAAATAAATTTAATATAGATTTCCTCCATCCTTAGTCGCAAAGTTCATCCAGATCCCCATATTCATTAAATAGTGGTCAGGTCCGTCTGGAGGACTCAAGGATTCCGCTAAAGTTTACCGAAGGCTCAAAGAATTTGAGGAGATTAGGTCCATTGAATTTCTTCGATCTATTTTTGCACTCATTTTTTCTTTTCTTAGATAAATGCGCTTCGCTTCGCGCACCTAGTCCGAAGGACTAACCGCAGAGCTATCCAAAATCTCCTAACGTCGCAATATTTTTTGCGCCTCCGGACCATCATAAACTCTTTCCACTTCGAATGCCCTTGCGCCTCTCTATCTCATTTTCGGGACATCACTCAGGAAACATCGTACTTCGTCAGACTGCTTAGAGGAGAGTTGGTACTTCTGAAAGAGTGAATTCATAGTGCTAGCTTTCACTTGATCTAGCCGAAAGATCTAATCCCGCCGAACAGGGGACCGGGGACCCGGACTCTGAAGAAGGATCTCTTCCTTCCTAAACGGATAATTCAAGAGGTGGACTCAGACGCGAACTTCTAATAGTTCTCTCGACCTCCTTCCCCTCTTATCAATGAGACAGGTCTTGCTTCTGAAACTGAGACTGATTCTGCCGACCGATACGGATGAAACTGCCTCAGATACCCTTCCTCCCGGATAGCCGCTTGGCTAAGCCTAACCTCTTGTCGAGTTTGGTGCCTCTTAGGCGGTTAGTTTGCCATCTTTTTACCTAGGAGTGGGATGATTTTCTTTGGGATGTTCATTCACGAAGCTAGCTTATCGACTTGGACTAAGAACAAGCTAGAACAAGGCTCAAAGAATTTGAGTCCGCTACTTCTCTTTCTTCAACCTCGGATGCGAGAGACCCGGCTTCAGCCTTTTCATGAATTCCCCAACCGGATCTTAGACTCAATAAGACTTTTTCTCTCTCTTTCTACACCGCTCCGTGGGTCGAGCTTAGCTCTGATCAACTGCGTAAACTTCTAGAACTCTCTCCGGCTGGCTAAGAATAAGTATAAGTCTTAATAAGTCTTTTTCATTCTATAACTCCGTCTTACAAGAATTTGAACTTTCATGATTCCACTCTGCACCCGACTGAAACTATTCGCTCAGAACTCAGCTCCGGAACTGGTCTTGATTCCCTTTCTGACTAAGAGAAGGACTTTCTATTTGTCTGGATGGGAAACTTCCGCATAAACTCGGTATCCTCGGGTCCATGAAATTACCCACGGATACTATTCTTTCATTACCGCTCTGTGGGCTCAGAGGCTACTTTCTCACGACTCCTTCCACTGGTCTTGATTTCTTATTAATCGGTCCTGTGCGCGATCGCCTGGTCGAACCCCTCGGCTGATTCTCGAGTTATTTCATTCCTCTTCCCCAGCCTCTTGGGCTTTTAGTCTTTTTCTTTGTTAACGAAAGAATGGAGGATTCCTTGGAATATGCTCCAAAGTATGAAAAGAAAAAAAACCTAGGCTCCTACTGAACGAATAAGATGGAAGAGAACTGAGAAACCCCCAACGAAAGCCTATCCTCGACTCCTTGAGTCCTTCGTAGCAGTCTTTTTTCTCATTCTCTTTCATTCTTAGCAGCCCAGCTATCAGGAGGCTGTCCCGTAAGCCTCAGAGATTCTTCATGGTGGCAGAGATCTAGGCCCGATTTACCTGACTATAACTTATTCTAGGGCAAATCAACCTTCTTAACCGGCCTTCTCTCTCATTCATCTTCCTAAGTAGGGTGGAAGGACTAATATTAGCAAAGCAAAAACCTTGTCCATATCTTTTCTTCTCCTTTTCTTCCAAGTTGATGGAAATTCGAAATCCTTCTTCTCTTTTCTTTCTATATAAAGGATCAATAAGTCCTCATCCATTTGGCGGAAGCCAGCCTATACCCAAAAGTGCATTTTTCTTAATTCTCCCTCTCTTTCGTAAAGAAAGCTCTGATCGGCTTCTATAGAAGGTTCGGGCTGGCCCTAGCTAGGCATAAAAGGGCGCCCACTACGCGGGCGAGTCCGAGGTTGAAGGATAGGTCAATATTCTTTTCACCTTGCCGTAGGTGCAAATTATATCAAAATCATCTATATTTAATATGGATAGTAAATATTCTTTGCAACTTGTTCATTGATTTCATGCTCCTCAAATTCATAGATTATGCTGAAGGAGGTCCGGAGGACTATCCATATTAACCCAAATTTAGGATGAGTTGGATCCCCCGAGTCTGAACTTTGAATTCAATAAGTAAAGAAGAGCAGGTCTCAGCTCTGCACATTCGGACCTTGTAAAGGGCAAACTTTCAGTCGCTTCTCAAATTCTTTTTCAATCTTCTTTGAACGTCGATCCGTCTCGTCCCGAATTCTCTTTAATTAAGGCGGGCTGGCAATGATTATAGGCCACTTGGTAGTCATTCAAAGATCTCATTTTCATGCAATGCTCTCTTTTCCTTATTGGCTTGCACACGGAGAAGTCGATTTGCGCTCCTAATCAGAGTCGATAATCAAGCTCTTCTTCTTCTTCTTGGACTCGTCCAAACCACTCTCCATGCCCTCTAGTCTCACCTTTCGCCAACCCACCTAGAAGCTTGCTCCGCCCGCTCGTTTTGCGCTTCTTTTTCAGTGGGTTTTACGGTTGACTCGAGAATCTAAACTCTAAAAGAAGAAAAGTAGGTTTCTTCTTTTTTCGTTAATGAATTTCTCATGAAACCTATTCTTAGCCATTGTCGGCGTCAAAGTTCTTTGAAATAGAGAGAGTTGACGAAGTTTACGCAGAAGGAAGGAAGAAAAGGAAGAAAAGTCAGTGGTCTAATCAATATATAAAGAATAGTCGCAATATGCGCAACTGCGCCCCACTTTATCTTGAATTTCCCACTGCTGCCTCCGGCCAGGTAATAAGAAAAGGTAGGATTGGAATGGATCAAAAAGAAGCTAAGCTCTCACTCTATCTTCCGGGAAGAGGCCCGCTTAGTATTCAGCGAGAAATGGGGACAGGCAGGTAAGCGACCATCCAATACCTCCTTTCCACGGAATGAGATTTCGCACAATATTTTTTGCACCTTCGGCAGCATAACTTCAAGGGCCGACCTTTCATGATTGAAGCATTCCTACCCGCACCTATAATCTTTGGAAGGAAGAGTGTCGATCTGGGGCTAGTTTCTTTTTTTGGAGAGATTGACTCTCTTGAGTCAGTTGCCTCAGTCAGAGTTGGCTTAGGGCGCGGGTTAGGCTGGGCTTTCCCGAGAGAACAGGTCTTTACTTAGGGTTGAAGAGACCGTAGCGTGCATTACCTATGGCAATCTGGTCAGCTTTGTTACCAACTTTGCTGGGATAGACGAGAGATTCATTCCGATCATACCCCTACGTGGGATCGCTCAGATCGTATCCATAATCTGGGGCTTCCTACTCTCATTCCTCTGTCTTCTGCCGAAAATTTTCCCCCGCAAATTCTTTACTCCTGAACCTATTCCTCTTTCTCGATCATTACTCGGTCGGCCTAGTATCAGACTAAGAAAAACCTCTGATGAAAGACTAAGAAGAGAAGAAATAGTAAGTTCGAGCATCCGATCGCGAAGGAAAAGCTGAAACTTCGGCTGAATCCTAGATGGAAAAGCCGGACTACAGGCCGGACCTATTACCCACGTAGCGGTAGGAAAAGGACTCAAGGAAAGGGCGAAGAAGCTCAACTGAAAGGAGAGGGGCGAAGCAGCTTTACCGAGTTGACGAGGGGAAGGGGCTTAGTGTCTTTATATGTTTGGGCTCATCAAAGTACAAAAAACTGACGTTAAAAGGGCATAGGCATCCGTGACGGCGTAAACCAATCCGTTCTTCGTTCCGTCTATCCGTCCCGTCTAGGCGCAAATGAAGAAGGCTAGGTTGGAGTATAAGGGGGCGAAGCCCTACAGTACAGGTAAGAGTTAAGAAGTACAGGTCAGAGTTAAGAGTACTTGTAAGTCCGGAAAGAAAGGTGTACTTTGTGTTTTAGGTTTGAGGAAGGGAAAGAAAGCAGAACAGGCAGGAAAGGTGGAAAGTGAAGGGTGAAGCCACCGTAGAAGGCATGGGAAATCAAAGAAGTGTCTCCTCTGTTAATGGTAACTCCGAGCAATCAACAAAATAAAAGGGACCAGATGTTCAAAGAATATTGAGAAACTCGGCTGACTTCTAGCAAAACCGAAGCTCCAGAGGATCTGAGAAATATACCCCAACCTGGTCTTGCGTCTTTTTTTCTCTTCGAAATGAGACTAAAACCCAAATTCTCAAATTCCCCGAAAACAAAAACTCCTGCTAACAACCCTTTAACTAGTTTTTGTCGGGGAATCCGCTTGTGCAAGATCCTCTCCGCTTATTCGCTGATTGAACTCTGTAACCGACGTAGCGGTATTTTATCCTCTTTTTGTCGGGGAATCCGCTATCTCTTGAATCCATAATCTCCGTCTGTAATTGTCTCTTCCTTCTAGGCAAGAAAGAAGATTGAGAGTTTCCGCTTCTTTCGCAATATTCTTTGCACCTTCGTGATTATTGTTATAGGTAATCAATGCTTCCTTGAGTCCTTATGGAATCCATTTTTTATCCTCGTTCATATCGTACACAATATTCAGATGAATTGCTTAGAATCAAAGCACCAACGGAGGACGGTGACGAGACCAAGCACTTCTCTTTCCTTTCTTCATTCCTCAAGGACAGGCTTATCTTCAACCTATGCGGGTCAATCCAATCCTTCTACCCTCGCCGCACGAGGCCTAACCCCGATCCTAGGGGGTCAAGCGTATCCCAACTAAATCCTACGTCTTGGAACTCTCCAGAGAACAATTTTCAATGGAAAGGAGTCAAGTTCATCCGCAGGGAAGGCAATCCAATCGTCGGAAGAAGCTAATTGAAAAATCAAGCTCATCTTCATCATTCAACGCATATTTCATTGCGCCTCAGTCCGGAGTCCGCAGTCCGGAAGATGAATCTGTAGTCCGGAGTTCGCAGGATTCATCCGGAGGACTATCCGTAATTAAATAGAACCGTAGGACTTTCCGTAATTAACCAAAGTAGGATTATCCGTAATTAACCGAACTGATCGCCATTCTCTTCTTTGTTCTTTGAGCCTTGAACTTGAATCTCCTAGGCTTTCAGAACTAGGCTTTCTTTCGGTGGAGAAAGAGAGTAAATAATATTTGACCAGTCATTCTCAATATGAGCCTAAGATCCTAGTTTCGTTTTCTTTGAATTGAATATAGGTTTGAATCAACTCTTAAGGCTCCATAAGACAGGGATATTGTGAGAAGGAGCGGGAAGCTTGAGAATTCTTTAGCAGTCTAGAGGCATACTCCCTTTTCCTGATGATCTTTGGGTCAGGTTGGATTTCTCGGTCAAGGGGCCTATGCCCTCCAGCATAGAAAAAAACCTTCATAGGACAGAGAAAACTCTCGTACTTCTCCAAACATGATCCAAAGTTCCTTCGATCTCAAGTCCCTCTCTCGTGATAGGTAGAGAATCCGACCTTTCCTTGACCGACCCCCAATTGCTAAGTGATAGAATATTCTTCGATCATTCTTTGAGTTGGTCTAATCAATTGATTAAGAATCTTTGACCCGTCCTCCGGACTGTCCACTAGGTCCAGTCATCTGGACCTTTCTTTTTTGAACCCTTGTTTATCCACTAGTAGGTTTCAAAACATAAGAGAGAAAGTTGGAATTCAATTCCATTAACATAGAAGGAAGATAAAGGTTTCAGTCGTCCGAAGAAGTCCGACTAGAAACTGAAAGGTAGGGAGAGACCGGACAATCTGATGATATAGACTTGTGATGTCAGAGAAGAGTGCAGAAGAGAAGAAGATTTCCACTTTCTTTTAGGTTATCTAATCTTTTCTTTTAAAGGGAGAGGAAGAGTTAGTGGCTGTCTCACTTCAATCGGCAGTTCGTATGATCTCTTTCGGATCGATCCTGATGCTGGGACGGAGCCGTATGAGAGGAGAGTGTATACTCTTTCACTCCGGGAGCGAGACCAAAGTTCAAGAAGCTATTTTGAGTGGTAAACTCTGAAAAGAAAGATGGAAAGAGGGGAGTTGGCTGATAAAGATGGACAGTGACGATTGCGTAATATCAATTTATCGGCCTCGTCATCGAAAGCGGCTGAACATTTCTCTCCAATTCTAAGCTATATGGGGGGCTTGGATGGTGAGCAAAAAGAATTGATCAAGAAGTTGGTCAACTTTCGCATGAAAGAAGGTAAAAGAACGAGAGTTCGTGCTATTCTTTATCAAACTTTGAATCGCCCAGCTCAAACTGAACGCGATGGAATCAAACTTATGGTTGAGGCCGTAGAGAATATAAAGCCCATATGCGAAGTCGAAAAAGTCAGAGTAGCAGCTACTTTTTATGATGTCCCTGGGATTGTAGCCAGGGATCGTCAACAAACCTTAGCTATTCGTTGGATCCTTGAAGCAGCTTTCAAACGACGTATAAGCTACAGGATAAGCTTAGAGAAATGTTCATTTGATGAGATACTGGATGCTTACCGAAAGAGGGGAATTGCACGTAAGAAAAGGGAGAATCTTCATAGACTGGCTTCCACCAATCGAAGTTTCGCGCACTCATAATTCATTAGATACTTTTTCTGAATGTCAACTAAGTATCGTAAGTAAATTACTCCCGGTTGTTCAATCATTTGATAACCAGAGTCATTCTTTGATAAATGATCACTATGAGTCAGACTCAATAGAATTTGATCAATCCTTTTTTCTGTCTCCGTGGGGGAATGTTGAGAGTTGCATGAGGTGCAAAGAATATTGCTCATTTTAGTGGGAATAAATTAGCAGCCTCACCGGCCATGGAATGGAGCCTTTCGTAATGAGTATTTTTTAGAGGAATGAAAGAATGAAGTTGCGAGACTAAACCGGAGACTTTCTATTTGTTAATTACCTTTTATCATGAATCAGAGATCGAGCAAGGAGGAGCTAAAAAAAACTAATACGGCTCGGTAATAGGTTTCATAGTCATCTGGACCATTAACACTTTTTATTGGACAAAGAAGCAGGAAAACCATGAAAGAGGGACGGGAGGATTTGAACCTCCTAGCTTTAGTGGCCTGACCACGCCCCTCCTCTCCTTCCTAACCTCACTCGAGTGGCTTTCGCACCTCTCCTTCCTTTTCTCTGTCGAGCAATAGAGCAATTCAAACCTATCCTTCTACAACTCAGTCATTACATCGAACCTCTCCTTTACAGTCTCCCGTCTGAGAACCTGCACCGATCTCGACTTCTTCCCCTTAGCGCGCACCTTTGGACTATAGTCATAGGGAAAAGCCAACTTCACATTTGAGAAAGGCGTAAAGAACAGAACCAAGAAGGAAAAACAGAAAATAGAAAGAAAGCCTTTCCTAAAGCTGGAAGGGCCCCCCGCTCCCTTCCCCCCGGTGAAACCTCTTTCGCAAATTCTTTGCGCCTATGACCATATTATGTTAACAGTTCGTATTTCATTCATTCTATCGGTATGCTCCCAGGTACCTGTAATTGTGATCCGTTTGCCAGAACTAAGGAGTCTTTCTGTGGAAACCTTCACGAACAATCGTCATTTTTTATGGTTTTTCCGCTTTTCACAGCTGCTCTTTCACACCTTCGGATATCTGGTACCAAATCGTCGCCCCTTTCCTTATTTCTTTGATGATGGAGTTGGCTATCTTTGTGGCATCGATTGTACAAGTTCGTTCAGAGGGCTGGACGAGTGGAATGAGGTGGCTATTTTTTTCCATTAATCAGGCCTCCGCCTAGAAATTCACTTTGCGACTGAGGACGGCTCGATCGAGAAAAAAGAAGAGGGGAACCCCTCGAACCTGGCAAGGGACTCAGCGCTGATTATCTGAGGAGTGGTGAGGTTCATTCCTGTCCCCGGAGCAAAGTGAACTCGGATTTGAACGTCTATCCTAATCTTCAATTGAGAATGGGACGATTTTAGTCCATTTGCATCCCAAAATCCCGAGTTAGGGAGATTTGACGTTCCAATCATAAACCCGCAAACTCAAAATCGGCGAATGGGGAATTCTCAAACAGAATGGGACGCGCCTCAAGCTATGGGCAATGCTTATGCGAAGGCTAGGCGCAAAGAATATTGCGAAGGGGACAGGTGACGGGGGAGCCGAAGGCTGAAAGAATATTGCCCATATTGTCATCTGGACCTTTCTTTTGGGGACTGATTTATATCCATAAAGAAAGTGTATCTTTAGTTAATGAGCTCATTTTCTTCTTCTTTCTGAACTGAAAGTCAAGGCTTCGTGCCTTATTTATTCTTTCAATCAAGCGGTCGATGATCAAAGAATTTGATCGAAATTTCAAAATTCAATGAAGAAAATTGATGAATTGCATTTTGAAATTGATACTCGCGGCTAGTAATGAAGGAGAAAAGAAGAGGAATTCTAGTTGTAAGATATCTAATGAAACCGTCGCTGGAATTGAGATCTCATTCAAAGAGGGCAGATTTGTCTGGAGTTTCTTTTTGTATATTATATGGATGATCAGATCCGCAAGGACCATGATTGGGAATTCTTTGATCGTCTTTCTCCGAGGAAGAGGCGAAATATAATCAACTTGAATTCGGGACAGCTATTCAAAATCTTAGTGAAAGACTGAATTTGTTATCTCATGTTTGCTTTTCGTGAAAAAATACCAGGAGGGCTTCTTCAAAGAAGGGTCAACTATTCAAATGATATTGAGCATCTTTCCCATCTCTTCTCGAGAAAGAAGTGGGCTATTTCAAAAGAAATTGTTAATGTATAGAGTGAGAATTGAGTCATCATTTTTGTTAAATTTTGAGCATTGAGGTGTCAGCACGGCAATTGAGGGCACCTAACCCCACACAGTTTATCGTTGTCCTAAATTCTAATGGATACATTCAATTAATTTCCTTTTTTGTTTTGTCTTTTTCCAACTGCTCGTATCGTAGTCTTATAATTATGCTCTTCAATTTTTACTTTATGAAATTATCTTTCCATCGGGAAACTTCATAATTCAAAGTAATTACATTCAACGGTAATAAAAAAGGTAGAGAAAATTGTTTTAACATAATTTTATACTTTTTTATCTTGTATTTAAACTTTAAAAAAGATTAATAAATTTTTAGACTTTTAGGAGGCATTTGGAACAAGAAGTGAGTTATAATAGTCTGAAAATTATAAAAGTTTGTATATTATAATAGTTTGGAGATTATAATAGTCTGCGTTTGATATGCATAGTATTTTAGTATAAGTTATTATAGTCTGTCTCTATAAGTTGTGCTTTGGGTACAAACTATTATATTTGGAGTTTTTCACTACTCTTTGTTGACATACATATATTGTGTACCTAAAATACACAAATTTTTTTCTTAACTTTAATCTTCATTTAATAAACTTAGCTTTAATCTGCGTTTTTCACCACTCTTTTTTCTCATACTATATATGTTTCTCATACATGTATATGGTACAAGAGAACAGTCGTGCCTAAGATGTCTCATTTCACAATTAGTGCCTATAATGTGACCTTTTTATTTTTTCTTTCTCCTTTCAACCAAATTCCCCTCCCCCTCCCCCCTCACATCTAACTTGTCAACTATATTCATATATATATATTATTAACATTTTAAATTATTCCAATAACGTAGTTGGTTTATTTTCTACTTCTAATGAATTACTTTTGGAATTGCAAAGAAAGAGAAATTTGTAAGAATAATTCTTTTTTTTTTACATCAATGAAGAATGGAATCTCTGGTTTTGAGATCAATGGTAGAAGCTTTATTATGCCTATTTTTACCAACAAAATTTCTTTTTAAAAAAGAAATTAAAATGATCATGTTGATTCTATACAATAGTAAATTGTTTTCTTTTTCATAAATATATATTTTATAACAAGTTGAGGTACTTGTGTTGTTTGATCAAGATAACTCATTTAAAAAAAAAAACACACACACACAACTAATAATTTCTTAGAACATCGTCAAGTTAGCCTAGTCAAAACATAACATAGAAAACCTTTTAAAATTTGAAATTTACAACTTGACCAAGTTTGAACTAAACTAGAAAAATATTCTAAAAAAAACTAAACTAAACTATAAAATTATAACTATTTTGTTTTTTTTTACCTCAACAAATAAAGAAAGAAAAACAAAGTATTGTTATGGGAAAAATATGTATATATTTAAACGTAAGTTTTTTCAACTTCTTCTGATGGTCAATAGAACCACCTTCGCCAAAGGGGTGGATATTAGTGTCGACACTCGCAAAGTTCTACAAACAGAGCAGCTAGGGTTCAACCGCAACCACAAATCAATACAACCACCGTGAAACAAATGTCCACAATCTGGCAACAACCGAAAAACATTCTTTATAATCCACAAAAGAATAAACAAAAGGCAAAAAATCAATAAACAAATAGCAAAAACCAATGACGGAGTTGAGCGGCTTCTAATTGATCATCGTATTTGACTTTCTCTGCGATTCGGTTGTAGATTATTAGTATGTCGACGTGACAAAGCCGCAGATGACTACGGCCCATGGTTCGACAACGAAGCAGTCAGTTGTGAGAGAGGTTGTCACGCCTCGCCCCTAAAGTCACATTATGCAACCTAGTGGAGGCATGCCACCTAGACACTAAACATGTATCACTCCACGAAATAGTACGCTAAACACCTACTACGCAAAACAACTTTTTAAATCAATCTCAACACAAAGCTTCAACTTTGAGCTGAAGAGACTTTCATAACACATTGCAACGAAAATGTCACCACCACCCCACATGTGTCCTTAAGCTTACTAGGTGGTACATGATCATAAACTTTGAACTTAAACCATTACCATTAATAAGGGAATAAAACATCTTCTTAAACTTTTATTAAATTAAACACATGAGTTCTACAATTTATGAAATAATACAAACACCCTTAATACAAGAACATAACAAAGAAATCCTAAACACTTTCACGGCCTTCAACCTCTAACAACCTAGCTTGCTCACCTTCTTTGATCCAAACTTACCTCAACGTCTGAATTCAGGGGAGAGAAAACTTAAAAACATAAGTCAATGACTTAGTGAGTGATACTTTGCAAACCTTTTAGGAATACAATGCACATCAATAGTCATTTTCGTTTTACAAAAATAACTCATCACCTCATTTCAATAAATCACATAACACACATTAGTCATTTACATTTCATTGCCAAGAATATGAACCATCCCACGCATAGTCTACTTTGATGTCCTTTCACAATCATCAGCATCTCCTGAGATTTCATTGGTTCATTTCTTGTTGCTCAAGTTGCTAAGCTTAATACACTATTTTTAACATATTAGCCAGCTTTTCACCACCATGTGGTTCTTTCATGGTTTCCTTGACTCATTATGTGCACATAATTAGTTGGCTCAGTGATAGGAATATGACTAATTGTTTACTCACAAGCAAAGCATACGATACAATTAATAAAACATGAACTTAAACTCTAAAACATAATATTAAAACTTTCTTCTCAATCATGCTTTTCATAATCAATACTCAACACAAATATGCATAAAACGACATCATACTTTATAACATGATTCAATTAAAGAAAGAGCTTTAGAAAAATTTTCCTTTTTCTTTGAAAATCAATCATTGTACTAAGTTTCCCTTTTACTCACAATGCTTTGCTCAAACCCTTTTCTCGTCGCAGAGCTTCTTAATAGCACAACTCTTAAGTAATTTCTTAACGAAATCTCATAATAATACATCTTTTCTTCTATCTTAAACTCTTATTTATTTTAATTTTTAACTTGGATTAGTCATATCTTAATTTCCTAAAGCTCGCCACATTCTACATAGCCGCAAAATGCATGAAATTTACTTAAAACACTTGGATTCCAACTCCTCCAAACACTTAACTCTTCGTGATCCCAATTGGAATTGACCCGAGATCAACCCAAGATCACCAATTAAATCTTTTCTTCTCCCAGACTCAGTTGGCACAACTCCAAGTTTGCCTGAGATTATCCAAGATCGCCTTAAACTTTTTTCTCTACGTTCAATCTAGACCCAACAAGCACCGAGATTGTCCTGGAATGAACCTTCTATCTTCAATCTTGCTCGAGATTCCACATGGCTACCTAAGATTCCTTAATAATTTCCCTTTTGCTCCTAGTCCTGATCGAGCACTACCTGAAGATAACTCGAGACCCATCCTTAAAACCCTTATGTTCTTCATCTTGGTAGTCCTGCACTGAATTGCCCTTGCCATAGCAAATTTGTTCTCTACTCTCCATCTTTCCCGAGATTAGTCAAGGGTGCCTGGGATTTTCTTTCTTGTTTAGGCTCGAGTCTCATAGGAAATAACTTAAACAATCAACTTAACTCACTTAAATTAGCTTTACTTAAGCTCATTAGCTACTAAGCAAAAAGCACATACCAATGCAGCGAAATAAACACTTCTTCTCTTTATTAATTTAACACTTTACACAAAATGCAAACAGAATTCATGCTTTCTTTATATTAAGACTTAAAATAAAGACTTTAGGTTCTTTCACTCCTAACACAACTTTTCAACTCATACACCTAGCTTGCTCGCCACAACGCATATCAACTCACCTTATCCTTCATTACTTAGCCTCAACACTTGATAACATCAGGAAGGAAAACTTAAAATGTAAGTTAAAGACTTAGTGAGTGAGTGTTTAGAAATACCTTTTAGGGAATACAAATTAATCACATAATTTCATTTTCATTTCATATTCACAAGTTCTTTAACGCCTCATTTGATAAATTGACATTTGGCTGTGCTTCAATATTTGATTATTAGTATTTTATTTAAATTTACCGCACTTATGAATTACTTTTATGTTTTTTTTTCTTTAAAAGTTAGATAGGCCCAAATTAGGGCTAAATATCTAGTATTTATTATATCTTTGCAAATTATGAATTATAAACAAGCATTTGAAATTCTTTATTTAAGAACTTGGTTTTAACTTGGTTTTCTCTTTTCAGTTAAATGGAGTAAAATTGCTCTTTATTTTTGTAGTAATGACCTAAGCTTAGTATAAAGAGTTGGGTCATTACAAAGAGTGTGGTAAACGCTTGAGCTGAGAAAAGGGGTATAAAGACATACTTGAACATGCAGAATGATTCTACAAGGTGGTGACACGATATATGAAAGGTATACGACGCGATAGAACTTAACTACTACAAAACTCACAATACTTGACGCCTGCAGTTTTGATATTCTTGACAATTTTAATAAAAACTGTCAAGTAGAAAAAAAAACATCAAGAATAACCAAAAGTGAAAAAATACATGATTTTGTATTTTTTATTTGAAATACTTGACCGATTAAGAGCGTCAAGATTAATTTTAATTACTATAATTTTTCTCAATTTTCTAAAAACAAAACTTTTTCCTCTTTTTTTCTCAAATTTCCCATTTTTCACCAATTTATAAAATAAAACTTTTACCTTTTTTTTCCTCCAAAGTTCCCTTTTTTCCCCAAATTCTAAAAAAGCCCTAATTGTTTCTCTCAAAATTTTCCTCATTCTTTCTCTCATCCATGATTTCTTCATCTTTCTTCACAAACTTCATCAAAAGCTCCACGATTTCTTCACCATCTTCGAGCGGATCTCCCACCACATTCAAGCTTCCACACCTTCTTCACCGTCTTTATCGAAAGCTTCAAACAGTGACCCACCATGCCCAAGCGTCCGACAGCCCGTCCACCATGCCTAAGCTCTAACGGTTGTTCATCTACGCATGAATCTCTCACCACGCCCAAGCTTCGATGAATGTTCGTTCTCCCACCACGCACGAATCTCGAATCTCGCAACTGTGCAAATCTCCCACCACACCCGATTTCTCCCACCATTGCGCGAATCTCACACGACGGACTTCACAGACATATTTGAGACAACACTTCACACGTACGTTCGTAGACTACCTAAGTTTCGGACTGTTGATGACCCAAGTTGCAGATATTCCCTAACTCCCCTCCACCGCACACGGCTGAGGTTGGTTGAGGATGGTTCCATATTCTTCCTCTTAGTCCTCCTTCCGATCGGCTTCTGACGCTCGGGAGCAAGCTCCGGGAATGGGGATCGGTATCCAAACTAGAAAATGTGTAGGACTCACTCCCCACCAGTCAATTAGGAAGGAAAAAAGCTGCTTGACGGTAAGTCCTTTCAAAAGACGTCGACCTTCTTACTCCACGACACAAGTTGCAAACTAGATAATTGGTTTGTTATAACAGATTCTCATATACCCTTATGCAAATTCTTATTTAACTGCTTCCATTGTGTTTCTTTGTTCCATTGTTTGATGCTCTCACATGGTTTTGTTTTTGTTCTTTGTAGCTCGAGGTTCTTTGTAGTTCAAGGTTCTTTGTAGTTCGAGATTAGTTACTAACTTTACTTAGTTGCAGTTGGGAATAGATAGGGAACGATGTTTGGTTCTTCCCAACCGTAAGCTTTTCTTTTCATAATTTTGTTATCCTAATTGCAGTTTGTTTTCTGAGCAATGGATCCTTCTCTATGTTTCATCTTTGTACTGTTAGACATGATTTATTTGTTCGAGTTTGAATTCAATAGAGGAGCTTTTTCATTATTTCATTATATGTTGTGATTTTTTTAACAATTTCAAAAGGATCTTGAAGAAAGGGGGTTAGGGATTCGAAAATAGCTTTATCGTAATTGTAAAGGGATCGAGGAGTGGAAAACAAAGAAAATAAGGGGGCCAGTGAGGTCATGAGGCTGGCGGCAAAAATAGGAAGACAGAGAAATCAAAAGGAAAAAAAAAGGTGAAACTAATTGTAACCTTCTTTTTTGTTTTTCTAATCTACTAAATAAAAAAAGTTTTGAACTTCATTTCTGTTGAATTTCTTGCTGCTTTATCTTTTTCAATCTTCCTTAATCTACATTTGGAAACGTTGGATGAACTTCCACTCAGTTCTAGATTAGCTGATCTTAATTTTATCAAATTTGTAAAGAATGTGTTTAACAAACTTTTAATGCGTTGTTTGTTAGTTTTACAACATGTTATGTGTCTGTTCATGTGACCAGCAAAAGTTCATCTTGCAAAGAATACTCTGGTTGGTAACATCAAAATTTTCCTCTGGTTGGTAAAAAATGAAAAAGTGAGACAATCTGCAACCTACTACAAGTGCTCTAGGTTGTTATTTCTTTGATTTGATTTTTAAAAAAACTAAAGTTTTCCTTCGTTTTAGAACCATGGGATTGAGATGGTCATCTAAATTTTTGTTTTGCAGTTCCCAGAACTTATACAACCCACTGAGGAAAGAATGCAAAATGTCGTAAATTATATCAAGGTACTTAATTTAAGAACCTATATCTCTATCACTTTGTGTATGCATGCCAGTTTTCTTTTTGTACCTAATAATGGTGAATTGGTAAAGTTGCCTCTTGTAGTTCATTTTAGCAAAAAGAGCATTCAACACTGTTCTTCTGAATCTTTGGATGATCCTTGAGGAAATAATGTCATTTATAAAACTATAAGCTTGCAAGAGTTTGTTTCGATTGTAACATAGCTGCATGAAACAGTCCTGAATTTCATGGTCTATGAAGTCAACTTGGGGCTGTTTGGCTGTCAATTATTTTTGTTCGAGTTTGAATTTAAAAATTGATGAATTATATTCTAACTTATAGAGTGTGGTTCAAACTTTTCTGAAATTATTTATATGATACTTATGTGAAATTATTGTGGACTTCTTGTTTTGTAAGGTGGAGGATAGAGGTGAATGTCTGAGGTACACTATTAAACAAGGTATATTTCTCTGTTATTTCTACCTTCATTTGTACTTTCTTTAGTTTTATTTGCTTATGTCATTGCCTTTCTATACACTTCTGTTGTATTTTGCTATCTTCATGTGGAAGACGGTCTCTTATTTGTAGGTTGGTCACTCTGTTTTACTAAAATATCTTAAGGTATATCCGAGAGTTATTTTGAAACTTTTATCTCATTAAAATTAATTTTAAATGATTAAAGACATGATTTATAATGGTTTTAAAAACGACAAAATTGATTTTAACAATTTTAAGTTACTCTCAAACATGCCCTTAATGGTAGTAAGCCATTGACATTATTAATATAGACACAAAATTAAGGCAAAATATTAACTAGACTCAATGAGGTGTTTTCCTAATATTTTCACCGCTCAACATGTTCTTGATTGACTACCTTAATTGCAAAAATGACATTATTTATTTAGTTATTATTTAGTAGTGAGACATTGATTTGGTTGTATTAATTTTTATAGCTCCATATAGATATGATGTTGTGTTGGTTAAAGTCACTCATTTTGTAGATTAGAAGTGACTTTTATTATTCTATACACTGTCTGTGAAATCCTTTTTAGGATTATATTTATTTATTTTTTATAGGATTCTAGGTTTACATATAATAGAAAGTCAGGTAAATTTTTACCTTTGACAATCGATGAAAGATTTTGGAATGTATATGATATGACAATTATTTTTCTTTGCAGTTTAGTACTGTTATTTCTTGTTTGTCTTTTATAATGTAACTAATAATAATTGCTATTTCAACAGATTGCTTTTGAAGGGCTTAAACATAAAGTGTTTGAGAGGTATCTCTGGCCGATCTTCAAGAAAATGAAGAGCATGCCTACAAAAAGATTAGATTGAGAGCTTAAGATGTTCAAGGAATAAACGTTCTGACTAATTGTGTTTTTTATTATATATACCACATTTTGAAAATAAGTGTGGTATATGCTCTTTGTTATCTCTTAGTATTGTGATTTTTGTAGCTGTTGAATTTCTATGGCGTGCACCAAGAGGAAAATATGATGCAATCATAGTTGATTCCTCAGACTTTATTGGTATATTTGTACTTTATTTCATATTGAATTTGTACAACTTATTTATTACAAGACATTTTAGTATATTATTTAATATGAAAACTATAGACAAACTGCAGAGATTATATATTTATCCATGAAATAGATGGATATGGGCTTAGTAGGGAGTAACTATACCTTTAATCCGATTAAAATGTAAGTACATAGAGATCCTACGTTTTGTTTTTAATTCATGGACATAATTCTATTATCAAAATTCTTAGAATTAGAAGTTAAAGTTCTTAGTTTTAATGTTATTCTTACTTCGTTTGTAGATTTGAAGGAGTTGAGGATAACAATTGGTGAGACTTTGATCAGTTTAGAGTTATCTAAGAGTGTTGTGGTGCTTGGAGGAGGGTGATGTCTCTGTTTCTTATTATTACATATACTTTGTGTTTCATGATTAAGAACGATGTTCATAACTCGTTTTGTAATATGAATAAGAACAATATGTTTCTATGTTGTAAGTATGTAATGGCCAACTGTATGTATATTTTCAATGATATATATGCAATTTGTTAGTTATTTGATTGAAAGTTTGGGTTGATTCAAGAAACGTAAATAGTTCAATTGATCATGTTGTATACCATTGTTGGACTTCAAAATAGGTGCAATATAATTATATGAGTATTTCAAATTGTACAATTTTTTATTTGAAAGAAAAAAAAGTCTTGACATGCAAAACGTGTCAAGAATAAACAAATTCTTGATACTTAAAAGTTGTCAAACAAAACACCTTCTTACTCTTGACACTAGATTACTTGACGCGTAAAAAGCGTCAAGTAATCTTATATACTTGACGCTTTTTACCTATCAAGTATAATTTTACTTGACGCTTAAAAACCGTCAAGTAAAATTTTCTTATTCTTGACACTAGATTACTTAACGCATTGAAAAACGTCAAGTAAATAAATACTTGATAGGTAAAAAGCGTCAAGTACTGCCAGTTTTGTAGTAGTGCTCATAGCGAAATAATTGAAAAGACACGATTTTCCCTTTAGATCTTGAACTGTTAATAATTACAAGAATTAGGAATTGCTTAGTGCCCCGGAATAAACATTTTGTTTAGCTAAAAATGTAATGATTAATTCACATGTTATTTATATCGCATGAATTGACAAAAATGTTTAGGTTCTGATGAGACAAACTTGATTTACTCTACTTAAATAATTATATTATCACAGTATAATTATTTTCATTCCAAAAATTTATTTAATTATATACATTTATATATACTTATTCTTAATTCATTCAAATCCACCACCAATTTAATTAACCAATATCATTTAACTTAAATCAAATCTTTCACAACACGAAAATCTCAATTTTCATAATTAATTAAATATTCATCCAAAAATATTTAATTAATTCTAATTTCCACAAATCAAACAATTTTCAAATAACACCAAAATATTCCAACATAATTAAATTAAACTAAAATAATTAAATTTAAAATTACCTTGATTTTTTAATTAAATAAATATATATGTTTATTATATGTTTTGGTGAGAGAATAATAATAATAATAAGTATTATTATTATTATTAATGGTTATAAAAATCTAAGATTTTGGACATTTAAGGAATTTATTGAACAAAGATAATGAGAATAAAAGTATATGTATATATTGGTATTAGATTATATATATATATATATATATATCCTAAATGGAAAAAGAAATAATAATGATCAATATTATTATTTGGGTCTATAAATAGCATTGGAATGCTTAAATCGAAAAAAGAAAAAGAAAAAGAAAAGGTTCTTCATCTTCTTCACTAAGTTTATTATTGGAATTGATTTTGGTTGCATGCCTTTGAAAAATCCTTTTGGCAAATCTTGAAGATTTAAATAATGAATTTTTTCCATTAAGATTGAATTAGTTTCAATCTCAATTTTGAGATCGATTTAATCAGAGCATTTTTACTATCAGCTAGAGAGAATTTTGTTTTGCTAATCTCTCAAGTAAGTGATTCAACTACTGGATCTTCGTACATGAATTTAAGAGCTTGCATGTATTTACGGTTAAGCATTGATGGTAGCTAAAACACATAATACAACGATGATGACGACTAATATTATGTTGATGATGATGACTTATATGTTTATTGATGTTTATGATACATGATATATTAATCACATGGTTAAGGATGCTATGATTAATATTCATGGTATATTTATGATGTTTATGATACATGATATATTAATCACATGATTAAGGACATTGTGATTAATATTCATGTCATGTTTTTTTATGTTTATAATGATGTTACATGCTATGGATGGGTGTTCTATTAACATTGTCTATTAGGGTTGTACCCATATGGGTGTCCTTAGAGATCACTACCACCTTTTCACAGATCTATGACTGTATGCGTCGACCACTAGTCTGTCATGTTATGTTTATGAGTGGTCTAATGAGATCACTACAGCCTGACATCATAGGTGTTCCTTCGGGTCACCGACAGATGAGAGTGTTCCTTTGGGATCACTAGATTGTGTGTGTTCCATCGGATACACGATAGTTACAGTCTGATATCATAGGTGTGCCTTCAGGTTCACCGACAGATGAGACTATTCCTTCAGGATCACTAGATTGCATGTGTTTCATCAGGCACACGATAGTTTGAGGTACCTCCTCATGGAATCTTAATGGGATGTTAACAGACTCCTAGCGAACTAGTAGTGGGTCCATTACTAAGTATATTTGATGTACTTACTATTTTCTATGTTTACTATTTCAGGCAAAGGTAGAGAATCTGTAAAGCTGGTGAGTGACAGGAAGGGTTCGTGATATGCGATATGGGGACTCAGTTTTGCTTCTTCGTCTATGTATCAGTTGTTCAGTATTTTGATTATAGACATTTTTAATAAATTTTTTTGATTATTTATTTAAGTTCATTTTATTTTGAAAAAATTGGTCACATTTTAAAATTATTTTTATTGATTTTGTTGATTTTATGCCTTTCAAATATTTATTTGATAATTAATTCTATAAAAATTTTAGTTTTCCATTTTCAAGAAAGTGTATTTTGTTATTGATCTTTTGAGTAATGACCTCAGCTTAGTATAAAGAGTTAGGTTGTTACACTCTTTTGCCAAGTTGCAGCCATGCTGAGTAATCTAGATGCATTCAACAATCTTTATTAGTTTTATTACCCATAATGCGTCGTCCAATGCCAGATCACATAATAAGCAAACCGCATCACATACCAGATCACGCAGCAAATATGAGTCATCTTACTCAAGATCACACAGCATGAATAGAGCATTCTATTCAAGATCACACAACATGAATATGACATTTTATTCCAGATCACACAATAAGAATATAGCATCTTATCATAAATCACACAACAGGAATAGAGCATCTTATCCTAGATCACACAGCAAGGATAAGACATCCCACACTAGAACACACAACAAGTATGAAGCATTATATCGTGCAGAGTACAAAGATGATCTCATTTTTCCTTTAGTAATTCTCACACATTCTTCATCACATCATTCTAGTGTACAAATAATTTTATTGGTCTGTAAGTCATATTCATTGTAAGAATTGGAAAGCTTAAAGAGAAAATCATATAAATTCATGGTCATAATAGAAAACAATAACAGTAAGTTAGTCTTTCACGAATGTTCGAAACACCAGCTGGGTCAAATTACCGTTTTACCCCTGGGTTACCTCTAATCCTTAAATTTCAGTGCTCCTCTAATGAACAACTTGTTTATGGTCCAACCAATAAACAGAAACTCCTCTCGTTCCAAGAGGGTAAGGCCCTTTGTTCAAGTCTCAGAGACACCATTTAAGGAAACACCCATCTACTTACTCTAAAGTCGGTAAGAAGTGAATTCCATCTGTGTGTTGACGTGAGATACTTTTTCGATTCGAGCCCTAAAATAGGCTGATGGACTCGGAGAGTTTATTGAGGTTGTCAAGGACGGCCTAGGGGTAAGTTTGTAAATTTTTTAACATATATATACGTTGAACCTACGTATGTAAAAGACTAATTCTCAAATCTATTTCTTTTGTAGCAATGGTTCGTAGATCTAGCAAATAATCAGTTTGTTGAGAATCAAATGGTCAGTGTGTGGAAGGAATTCAAGGGAGACAACCATCGACACTTCAAGAAGCACAGCGACGCTAAAGAAGCAAATGCAAACCCACAGCCCATATTGGCCAATCGCGTGCCAGATTGGCACTTTCTTTGTGACCATTATATGGCACGACAGATTCAAGTGATTTATATCGTCTACCTTAAAATCAATTAACAGTAATTCATTTAAATTTTGTTTGGATAGAACGTTTTACACTTTGTCTGATTGTAGGAGCAATCAAGTGTTTGTAAGGTTGCTAGCGTGAAGCAGCCTTACAACCACAGGAGTGGATCCAAGTCGTTCCTTCAGCGAAAAGCTGAGCTCACTAAAGAACACGGTCACCCGGTGGACCATATTGAGTTGTTTCAAGAGACGTATGCCAGTAGGACTAGTGAGTTCATTTCACCGACAACAGAGGACACACATGTAAGTTCACCAAAACTTTTTATTACTTTCTATTTATATTCTGATGATCTTTCATAACCCCAACTTGTATTATTGTGCATAATCAAATGTTGGAACTTTAGTCCCAGCTCGTCCTAGAGGGTTCTCAACCACTCTCTGGAGACAAGATATTCGATACTATTTTGGGTAGATGATCAGGCTACTCAAAAGGTCTTGGTTGGGCTTCAAACCCAAGTCCATGAAGAGTTCTGCTTCCGCTTCTTCCTCCTTTTACGACCACCAGGCACATATTGTAGAGGTTAGCCAACTAATGGACAACCTTTAAAACGCTAACTGCATGATTGAAGAATAACGACTAAGGGAGGAGGAGGGGGACCAACTAGTGGCAAACCATGATGAAAAAATAGCATATCGTGATAAACAAATGGAAGAAACAGTTGGAAGAATGGAAGAAAACTATGCACGGAAAATGGAAGAGATGAGAAAGATGATGGAGGATATGAGTCAGCAACATAGAGGACCGTTAACACTTGGGGTACGTACTTTTCAACATTTAATTTGTGTGATTCTGCATCTGTGATATTCTAACTATACTTTTATGTCATTTGTAGGTTTTGCATTTTTCATGTGGCATTCATAACTACTGGGTTTCTTGAAGATAGGTGTAGTTTTTTTTTTTTTTTACTTTAATGTAATTTTTTTTAAAAAAATTGAACATATTATTTGTACATTTTGAACATATATATCGTACTCGATTTATTATAAATTGCAATTTCTTAATTTTTATAAGTTACTGCACATTTTGTTTCTTACCAAACGGAGGGAACCGAGAACAATATTGAACAATCATTAAAACAAAATAATTAAAATAAATTAAAATAAAAAAATTTTGTCAACACATGGCCGATGTTGGGATAGGGGACGTTCCTTTGCGTCTTGTCCATGCGTCGAGGAAAACCTTTTCCCGATGCTACGTCAGAATTGGGTATTTCGACGTATTGTAGTTACGTTAGGTTTAGCTAGTTATCGACGTCCTTTACACATCAGATTTTTTTGCATCGAAGATAAGGTTTTGCAGACATGGGCCATCATCACGTCGCCCAATGTTTTGTCGATGATAATCCTGACGTTTTGACTTACGTCGGTAATCGTTTGGCTGAAGCGTTATGCTTCCTTCGCCGACTCTTTGGTGCATCGGTGATTCCCAGGCTTCTTGTAGTGGGACTTAGTGAGAAGGTGAAGAAGGTGAAATGCAGTGTCGTACATGCATTTCTACTTTTTAAGCAACAAAGATGATGCAAATCGTGAAATAGTGTTGTTTCCTATGTTGATGTATTTTATGTGAATATTAAACTACCCATGATATTTCATTGCTTCAGGATCATTGCATGCAAAATGCTCTTCACAAATCTCTTCATCATTCGAATGGACATTATCATTGCAAGCAAAATGCTCTCAATGTCCTCACCACATACTTCTAAATCCTTGTTGTACAATTTTTTCTATTGCTTGTCCAAGTGTAAGTGAAACAATAGGTTTTCCTAGATGATCCAGGATCGAACACAGGGAATTGAAATCAAAGATTAATTCTGGAGTCGACTCATCAATCAGGTGATATAAAAGAATAACTATATAGTATGAAAGAAAATGAGCTAAGCTATATCTACTTATGTACACTAGAGACTTCTGTAAGATGATTTAATGAATGTGGTTGAGATGGTAAAAGCGTGAATGAACTAACTTGTATTAAAGAAGTGAGTGAAGGAATGTCTAGTGCTACTAGGCGATTAAACAGTATGGAAACCTTGATGCGATATAACTTGTTTAGCTAGTTTATGAATAAGACGCGCTCCTCTCGAAGTTATTAAACACCACACTTGATCTCCTTTTGGGATCCAAATAACTAATCATAACTAAACAAGGTATATCTAGAAGTGCTTTCTTATAAAACTTATAGAGCTTCTCGTTTAAGGATAGCAACAGCTCGGTGCCTAATGTCCACACTTGTTCTTCTGTCGGAATACAAATGATGAAAGTTATCTCGCCAAGGTGGAGTTTTCTCCAAACTCCTTGCGCACGTTAACAATATCCTTATTGCTTGCCCTTTCGAGTATTTGGGGATATACACTGGCCAAGTTATGAAAATAGCTTAATTAACGAGATAAGACTTATAAGTAAAACTTCTGATCAAAAACTTATCACAAACCTAAACTACGAATAACACAAGGAGAGGTGAACAGTAGAGATGTGAATGGATTGAAAAGTGTAGAAATATCCATTATATTAAAGAATGCAGGCATTCGGCCACTGTATAATATAAACAAATACAATGTAAAGAAATATAAAAATGGAAAGAATAGACAAGACATTACAAGTTAGGGGGAATGAGGAGTGGGATCTTCTTCACTCAGACTCATAAGATGAAGAAGTACTTTATAGACAGTGGAAAGGCTATCCCTTGCCACCGACTCTCTAGGTTTTGGCCCTACTGACCATAAATGCCTTACTAAAACCTTCTAAAAGGGGTCCCTTTAGACCTTTGGCCCCTACAGGCTTGCTTTTCTTGATGGTGACAAAGCTCTCTTATAGACAAACTTAGGCGAAAAATCTAATCTTTTGAACATGGTAGCGTTGAAAGCTGCCTGTAACAACCCAACTTTCCTATAAGTTGAAGTCATTAATATTTAAATAAAGGTATTTTTTTTATTATTAAAAAGTAAAATTAATTTATAAGTTGAGAAAAATTTAAATAATAAGAAAATAAATAAGTAACTAAAGTGGTAAAACAAAATACTAGTTTGGGCCCTTAAAATAAAAGAAATACTTTAAAATTATTCAAGTTCTGAAATTCTAAAAATAGTTCTTGAAACATAAATGCGGAAAAACTGAACTATTCCTTATGGCGAACCACGGTCACTTCTTGTCATTCGCCAGCTTGCCCTTGCCTTTACCTTTACCTGAAAATTAAACATTATAGAGGATGAGTATATAAAGTTATACTCAGTAAGAGACCCATACTTAGTCTCCCTATGTGTTGTTAGTCCCTTTGTTAGAGTCCTGTAAAAAAGTACCACGCTCTATGGTGCTCCCGAATGCACACTATCCAGTAGTCCCACCGGGACTAAACTGGGCTCTCGGTGAACCCGAAGGAATCACCCTAAAGGAGAGTCGGGCTGTAAGTGATCCCGTCGAATCACGTCTTTGTAATATTCAAACATATATATGGGAGGACCTTAATGGACCCCTCGTGGTATGACTCTAACCAGCAGACCAACAGAACACTATAGGCTATACATGCTCATGACAAAATTAACATTCAGCTCAACATACATACATATAATCACATTATGCATCAATAATATGCATCTCAGGCAATATGGGGAAAATCCTCTTACCAGGAGATCTGCTAAAAAAAATTCACAGGTTGGCAGTCAGTTCCTCACAATACTCAGTCCTAAACACAAACAAAACTAACATTAATAATCTTGTCAACCATCACCCTACTGTTTAATTAAGCAACCGAACTTATCAAGGCTTACCCCAAGATTAGGGTTGAATCCAACACAACCCTAAGTGGAACAATTCACAATCTCAGTTCCTCCAATATATTCGTTCCTTCAAGAAAACATAGATCCACTTAAATCCATAACTTAATTCATTTGGAACATAATAGGCAATTAATGGGAGTACCATCACAATCAACAATAGCCAAAACTCACCAAAGGGACCCAAAACAAGGAACGGCTCAGACTGACGGACACGGCTCTCGGCTCGGTGAAGGGAAAACGCTGACGGACCTCAACGGCAGCTCACGCGGCTTGGTGAATCCGGAAGCTAGCGGCTGGACACGTGCGGCTGGAGCGTGGACCCGTGCGGCTGGCTTCGACGATGAGGAGAAGACGTGCGGCTGCCGGCTTGCAACTCGAAGAAAACGTGCAGTTGCCGGCTTGCAACTCGGAGAAGACGTGCAGCTGCGGATGCGGTGTCGTTCGACGTGCGGCTGCCGGCGGAAGGGACGGTCGAAGATGAGAACGGTAGAGATTCCTTGTGACGGCTAGGGTTCTTTGTGAGGAAGAAGATGAATTGTAACTATGACAAGCATCCCGAGGGTGTATTTAAATATGTAAAATACCAAAAATAATAATAACATTAATACCATTATTATTATTATTTAATTTCCCCCAAATAACTCCTCTTTTCCTTCATCTCTTCCTATTCCCATTTAATTTTCCCTCTCTCTTCATTAATAACCCCTATATCACCTCTTTTATATTTCTCCTTAATAATTATAATAATGATAATAATAGTATTGCCAATTTTTTTCACAAAATAACACCCAAAATCAAAATAACTTAAAATAATTTTGGGGTGTTACAATATTCCCTCCTTTGAGGATCTTTCGTCCTCGAAAGTTTTTTTTTTTTTTAATCCTCAAATAACTCAGGATAATGAGTTCTCATGTCGTTCTCTCTCTCCCAAGTAGCTTCCTCAACCTCGTGGTTTCGCCATAGAACCTTAACCAAAGCAATTCCTCTGTTACGAAGCAGTTTTACCTCCCTTGCCAAAATCTCGACTGGCTGTTCCTCATAGCTCAAATTCTCATTAATTTGCAATGGCTCATAATCAACTATATGTGAGGGGTCCGCTACATACTTCCTCAGCATGGAGACATGGAACACATCGTGAACTGCAGATAATAACGGAGGCAAAGCCAAACGATAAGCTACGGGGCCAATCCTCTCGAGAATCTCAAATGGCCCTACAAAACGTGGACTTAACTTCCCCTTCTTCTCAAATCTCAGAACACCCTTCATAGGTGCTACCTTCAGGAAAACCATGTCCCCCACGTCAAACTAAAGATCCCTACGTCGTTTATCAGCATAACTCTTCTGTCTGCTTTGTGTTGTCAACATGCGAGCTCTAATCTTCTGTATGGCTTCGTTGGTGGTCTGAACTATTTCAGGACCTAACATCCGCTGCTCACCAACTTCACCCCAACATATGGGGGATCTACAACTCTTACCATACAACGCTTCAAACGGCACCATGCCGATAGTAGTCTGGTAGCTATTGTTGTAGGCGAACTCCATCAAGTGTAAATGGGAGTCCCAACTCCCTGAGAACTCCAACACACAAGCTCGCAGCATATCCTCCAGAATTTGATTCAAACGCTCTGTCTGACCATCAGTTTGAGGATGAAAAGCTGTACTGAAGTCCAATTTTGTGCCCATGGCAGTCTGAAGTCCCTTCCAGAACTTGGAGGTAAAACGGGCATCTCTGTCAGAAACTATGGATACTGGTACCCCATGCAATCTTACTCTTTTCCTTCATCTTTTCCTATTCCCATTTAATTTTCCCTCTCTCTTCATTAATAACCCCTATATCACCTCTTTTATATTTCTCCTTAATAATTATAATAATGATAATAATAGTATTGCCAATTTTTTTCACAAAATAACACCCAAAATCAAAATAACTCCCAAAATCAAAATAACTTAAAATAATTTTGGGGTGTTACACTGCCTCTGTTGTTAAGTCACATCATCTCCATCTACCATTTTGTCTTCTAGCGAATCTCTTCTTGCGTTCTGCTATGGTCTTCTTGCCTAGTCTTCAGGCGAGTTCCTTTACGATTCGCCAGCTTCTTCTTTTGTTATTAATCTTGAGTTTTAGACGTTAAAAACAAAGTAAAGCAGACACAACGTTTATGTAAAGTATATTTCTAAATATTTATGCATTTACAAAAAAAAAATCTACACGTTTTGACACATTTACCTTACATTTTGGTCCCATTATTCTACTTAAAAGGTCATAAGTTATCAAAAGCCTCCTTCTACCCCAAGTGAAAGAGCTGGCCTAAATGGGCTAAAACCTAGAAAGCTAGTAGAATGGACTAGCCTTTCTGTCATCTGTAAAAGTTCTTTTTCTTCTCTGACTAGTATTGTAAGTGAGAGCTTAAAGAGAGATTGGAGAAAGACTTCACCATTTCCACTCCCCTAACTTGTAATATTTCCCATTCTCTTTACGTTCTACTTTTTGTATTTCATATTGTACAGTGGCCTAAGGCCTACATTCTCTTATATATTGCACGTTTATTCCTTTTTAATCTGCCATCTCTTTAGTGTTCATTTTTCAAAGTGTTATCAGTAATTTAGGCTTGTGATAAGTTCTTGATAAGAAGTTTAGCTTATAAGGTCTATCGCGTTAGTTAAGCTTTACTCATTGTTTGGCAAGTGTCTATCGCCAACAGCTCAAGAGAGCAAGTAGCAAGAATATGAATAACGCCCGTAAAGAGGAGTTTGGAGACAAACTTCACCTTGTGTTTAAACCTCCATTACTTGTGTCCCGAAAGAAGAATAAGTGTGGTAACTTGGCTCTAAGAGGTTGCCACCCTTAAAAGAGAGGTAATATAAGTCTTATAAATAATCACTTTTAGATAGCAATAACTTAATGAAGCTTTATCATTTGTATCCCAAGAGGCGAGCAAGTATGGCGTTTAAGACACTAAGAGGTGCTCGCCTTAATTAGAAGCTAGTTAACTGATCTCTATCGCATCAAGGCTTCCCGCATGGCTTAGTCCCCTAACAATAGACATTCTTTCACTTTTTCTCATATGCAAGTTCACATTCCCATCTTTCCACCATTCTTACCACGTTTTACAGATTCTCTAGTGTAGATATTAGATTAGCTTAGATACATTTATTTTATATTTTATAGTTATTTTATATTGTCTTGATGAAGGAGTGAACCTTATAACTAAGATTTGATATCAATTCCCTATGTTCTACTCTGGACTTTCCAAGAAACCTATTGTTTTGCTTACACTTAGGTAAGCGATAGGAAAACTTGTACTCAACTAGAATTTAGTAATTACGCGAGGACAAGAGACATAGTGAGCATCTCGCATGTAATGACCATGACTCGTCGCGTAGAGAGGTTTGTGATATGCATCTAGCTTACATATCTCAATCGCGCAAACCTAAGATTATAAATGAAACACATGTTGAATCCTTGAAGCTAATAAATTTACTGAAAATGCAATATCTAGTCTTGTATTATTAGCAAGATACATAAGTGCACCAATTTCACTAAGATAAATATGGTATTTATGGATCGAGTTCTTCATTATCATCTTAAGGTAGAAATATATATCTTTCTTCACATCTAGTGAAAGAACTTGCATTGGGATGTAACACAGGGATAAAACGATAAATTGACCCAGTTGGTGTTACGAACACACGTAAAGGACTAACTTACTGTTATTGGTCTATATCCGTGGACACAAAAATATATCTACAGTGAGAAGAGTTCAGCTTTGAGCCTTTAGTGGAGTATACACAGAGTTAACAAATATTGATTAATGTGGTTAATGAGTTTAGTCAATTAATCTTAGATCGTTGTAGCTTTTGATTTGTAGGTCCATTAGGTCCCCTTCCTAGCTCGTAAAGGGTAATGAGATTTATTTATATTGATTGTAATTTGAAATGTTCAAATTTACTTTGGAAATTAGTATAATGTATAGTGATACATTATAATATAAAGTTTATTAAACTTTATTATATAAATTTAATTTTGGATATGATTCAAAATTAATTTATGAGGGATAAAATATTTGAATGAGTTCAAATTTTAATTTAATGTGAATTGAATTCATATTAAAATTATTGAGAGAAACTTATATTTCAATATGATTCAAATTTAATTTAAGTTAAATATAAGATATTTAATTTGACCTTCCTGCCCATCTTCCAGCCCATCGTCCAGCCCATCGTCAACCTTCACCACCCGTCCATCCTTGTGAGTGATAACTTGTAGAAATACAAGTTATTGTAGCCTCTTTTATAAAATAATGAGGCCAAAATGTAGAAGAAGCGCATCAAAATGCAAATATTGTGTTAAAAATGCATAAGTACTTAGAAATATACTTTATATAAGCGTATGATGATAGGTAGAATGTGAAGATTGTAAATAGCTTGCTTGTCTGGCCAATTTTTGCACACCCGCTGAAGTGGGGTGCATAGGTTTATATACAGAACAATTGGTGCTACCATGTCGGTGCTCTATTAATACTCTGAAAAGTTGTCGCTCTGCTGTGCAACCTAGTCTACTTGCCATTTTCTGAAATTCCCGCCACTTTCTTTTGTCTACTAGTGTCACTTAGTCCTCAACATCTATTTCTTGTGGCTAGAAACTAAGGTGATTCCTTCGCATGATATGCTTGCTCTTTGTCGCCTAACATCCTGCGATAAACAACGAAAAATCTTTCCTTTTATCATGGTTGTTTAATCTTCGGGTGTTTTATTCAAACTCTCTCTCTGTGTGATTTTCTCTAGTCACTTGAGTCTCTCTCTCTGGCCTCTTCAGGCTCCAAGCCTATTCATGCCAGTCTCTCCCCCTTTTTTCTTGGTGTAGATGTAGTACTTATTATAGGCAACTTTTTCGGTGGAAAAAATGTGCTCCTCTGAATGTGTCGACGTCGTAATTCGTCCCCTGTATAGTCACATCATTTCAACTACCATTTTTGTTTTTTTGGAAGCTTTCCTCGCTTGATTTTTAGGTTCATCGCCTGGAGTTGTTAGTTGCTTGGCATGATCCATCGCCTTGTCTTTTTGCACGGGATGTCTCGTGCGAATTGCTCCTTTTTGCTTGTTTGTTTTTCCACTTGTCCTACACTTAGACATGGTAAACGCGTAAAATAGGAACTACATTTATGTAAGTCTTATTTCTAAGTATTTTTATGTTTTTACAATATAAGCTATACGTTCAGAGCATCCCTTAGGTGTTTTAATTCCTATTATTCTACTAAAAATGGTTCTAATAACGGTCATTTATGTTTGTTATCAGCTTGCATTTTTATATGGAAGTGTGTATTTGAGAGCCATGAGTAACTAAACTCCTTGATGTAGTTACATATAGTTTTAGATTGATGTTTAGAATTTACCATGGATAAATTTTTAATGCTATTGTGTTTTGTTTATTATTTATTGGCCCATCAATGAATGTTATATTAAATTTTCAATTGAATGATTGATTAAATCTATAACATTGGATCATTGTTAATTTCTCATGGAAATAGTCAAGTTAATAATGGAAATGGCTAATGACTTTAATTAATGTCGTGTTTCTTCAACTGGTTTCAAGAGATCAGTTGTCGATTAAGTTGCATGAAAGAAAGATTGTTTTTGGGAGAAAATAATATGGACCTAAGATTCTAAACTTAAGCGTAATGTTTTGTAATTAATCTCAGCATGGTCTAATAAAATCAACACCCTAAAACACTTTAGTCTCTTGAATTCTCACAAATACATTTTTATCCGTCTTTATTGTTTTCGAAATAAAGTAGCAACTCTTGAATAGCTAAGTAATAATAGTAATTTAATCTCCTTGGAAAGATATTCAGGATTTTAGATTGTTTTCTCTATTGTTACTTGATGTGTGGGCTTGCACAGAGAGATCAATAGATTTGCAAAAATACTGACGATGGAAATTTTCGAAAAGGAATAATGCATTTTGGCAGTATCAGCATTTCCAAAATGAAAAACATCTATTTGTTTGAAAAACAAGTAATGCAAAGACATCTCATAGAGCATCAATGAAACTTAAACAAATATTATTGCTAACATAATTTCCAACATATTTTATTAAGTCTGGTGTCAAGCCCCAAAAATGACCCAACAAATTTTTCGCAAATTAAGGCTCCTTAGCATTGCCCAAGAGGAGCCAAGTAAGTCTCAAGCAGTCCAAAGACCCAAGGAAGAGAAATAAGTTCACGCCAAGCCGATGACATGCCAATATACACAAGACAGGCGCGCGCGGCCCTGTCATGGCATGGGCGCGCGCGGCACTGAAGCGCGCGCGGGAAGCAGACACGAACGCGGAGTGCACGGCACGCGCGGGAGAAGGATCTGGGAACCTCTCAAAAGTTACAGAAGATTCGCTAGCGGCCGAGAAGACTCGCAAAGCGCGCGCGCCAGACAGCCTCAGATGGCCCCAAACGGCTCCAGAAGCTTCCAGACAGTGTCATGAGCGCTCGGGATGGTGCTGGAATATTTTTGCCGACCTTGTAAGGCTGTTTATGGCTTGATTCTCGGTTGTACACATCTATAAATACCCCCAAAGGGGTTCATTTGTAATCATCCTTGGGAAATCATCAATAAAGCTCTCTTAAGCATTTCATCAAACACCTTATCTACAACTCTTGCCTACTTCTTGCCTACGAATTTCCTTCTTCTTTCAAGTGTTCTTAGTCCCATTTCTTCTAAGGCTTACATTGGTGCATCTCCAACACCTTTGTGCCGCACGTTGGTTAAGGGAACAAAATAACCACGTGGCAGTCTGGGCTACTTTAGCAACCAATCCAACTGCCAAATGGCATAATTTCACTACGTTTGCTGGCACTAGCAATGCCATAGACAATTAATTGACATTCTTTGATTTGTCAATTTTCAGTCTTTTAATTTTATTTGAATACCACTTATAAATTTGTATTAGTTTCAAATTTATTATTCATTCATATTTAAATTGATGGTATGACCATCTGTAATTGACCCATATTTCTTTCATCATTTTAGAGAATTTGTACTCCATACTAAAATCTTTTAATAAAATTAAGCTCCTATCATCTCTATTTAGCATATTACAAATCTGACAAAATTTATTAATATTATTAGAAAAATAAAAAATTAAGTTAATTTATTTTTATAAGTAACAAAGGTATCCCCTTTCCTTTCTTCTAACCTAATGTAGTTAGAATAATGCAATTAATCTTCCAAAATATAATTAAGGGACATTTTTTAAAATGGAAAAATAAACTAAAATATTTACAAGCAATAGCAAAATTTTGGATTCTATCACTATAGCATATCAATGACTATTAGTGATAGAATTTGCTATAGGTGGTAAGTATTTTGTAAAATTTGCTATTTTTGAAAAAAATTCTATACTTTAATTATAATCTCTTATGTAATAATTAACTAGAAAATTTATCTTCCTGGTCTTTTAATTCTTAATTTTAATTATGTTTTTTTAATATAAAACTATAACACATTTTAGTTCTTAATTGTAAAAATATACCATTAGGTTACATTTTACAAGATGGTTGGAAGACTTATAATTCTTATTATTAATAATTAGTGTATGGTTTATGATAAATAGCTATTATATTAAAAGGTGGTAGGTAAATTAATAATAGAAAATTTGCACAAGACATTAAAATCTTTCAATAAAATTAAGCCCATATCATATTGGCATAGCGGCGACGGGGTGGCGGAGGAGGGAGTTCCTAATCGGATTTTGCTGCCTTCAGAATACAAACGAGGAAAAAGAGAATGAAGTATCACATCGAGCTCTGATGCACTTTGTTGGACTTGAAAATTTTGTAACAATTAGAATGTAATTAGATGACATTCATAAGGTAATTAGATGACAATCAGAAGGCAATGAAATTAAATGATTATTTCAAAAGACTAACTAAAATGAAAAATAAAAATAAAAAGTACAATGTAACAATCAGATGGTAATTAAATGTCTATTTCATAAAACTAACTAAAATTGGAAAAGAAGAGTAATCAAATGACAATCAGAAGGTAATTAAGTGATACTATCTTAGTATTTTGTCGTTGTGGTTAAGCTTCCAATGGTCATTTTTCATAGTGGTAATGAGATGATCGACAATGTTATGTAGATTACAAAAATGAAGAATAATTAGAAACCGCGTAGAAATTAACAAAAAAAAAAATGTAAGGTAATCAAATGACAATCATAATGTAATAGAAAAAATCCTTAGCAATTGAAAGAAAAAAAAAGAAGGTAATCATATGACGGTAATCAGAAACTACTTAATAATTGACAAAAGATGGAAGATAATGAGATGATTATTAATAAACTACTTAGTAATTATATTAAAAAAAGGTTAGTAGATAGTAAATGATATCATATTAAATTAAATAATAATGAGATCATAATAAATCAGTATTATTAACAATTCAGATAATAATGTACCTCAAATAGCAATCAGACAATAATTAAATAGTAATTGATATCATTGATATTTAGTAGTAATAAGATGACAATCAGATAGTAAGCAAACTGTAATCATATGTTGTTACACAATTTTAACTATGAGAGCATTTTGGTCATCCAAAAATTTCAATTGGGTTGAGCTTGGTAATTTGCCATTTCTACAAAATTTAAAATATTAGGTCATAAACTTAATTTTCATTTTATATTTTGCCACAAGTACTGCAATTTCCTTGTTTTTAAATTAATAGTTGTTATTTTTTTTATATCCACAGCTTAAAGGTTAATTTTTATAAATATAAAAAACAGGCAAAGCATTTACAGTCCGTATAACAAAATAAAAAAGTCCATGAAGCTGACCATTTCTTAAAAATATTTGAGGTATGCCCTTCTTTTTCTTCTCTTCATCTTCTGCGATTTTTTTATTTCTATCGTCTTTTTCTCTTCTTCTTTTATAATTTTTCATTTATTTTTTTTTTAAACTGTTGTTTGGTTCAAGATCATGTACCAAATATAAAATTTTTATTTTTTATTTTTTTTTTCAAATTTTTATTTAGTTGTTTAGAATAGTGGGCCAAATATAAAAAGTCATGAACAAAAATCGTTGGGATATTAGATAGTCAAATCTAAACGATCATGTACTAAAAATAGGTAAATCTAAACGATCGTGTACTAAAGAATCTTTAAAAAATAGTTTAGATTTTTGTAGCCAAATTTAAACGACCAAATCTAAATGATCGTGTACCAAAAAATATTGAAAAAAATCGTTCAGATTTGGCTACCCAAATTTTAAACGAACAAATCTAAACGATCATGTACCAAAAAATCTTGAAAAAATCATTTAGATTTAGTTATCCAAATTTAAATGATTAAATCTAAACAATCATGTAGCCAAATCTAAATAATCGTGTATCAAAGAATCTTTTTAAAAAAAATTGTTTAGATTTGGGTAGTAAAATCTAAATGATCGTGTAGAAAAGAATAGTCAAATCTAAACGATCGTTTACCAAATATATTATGCGTATTGGGTGTCAATTAATCATATGACATTTTTGGTATTTCTCATTGTGGGTTTGTGGGCTTTTTCCATTTTTGAAATTGGTCTATATATTGTAAATATTTTACCGCTTTGTTATATTTTCTAAAAGACCCTCAGCTTAAATGTATGATCAATGTAGAATTTTAAAATAATAAAAATGATTAGTTGCATAACTGGCAAAAAAATCCTGAAATAATAGCATATATAGAACAAGGATAAAATAAATGCATATATACCACAAAAAATAGTAAAATACTAAAATATCGACGTCCAACTATCATTTTGGGCTTTTCTTGCCGAATTTCTCAAATTAACAACCATCACTAATTGCACCTATCATTGATAACAACTATCACTGACCATAGCATCTATCATTGATAATTGTTATTAGTGATACATAATATCAATGATAACTTTCAATTTGAGAAATGATTATCTCACACACTTCTTCTCGACTTTTTCATATTGAAAGCTATCCACACGAATAGTTAAAATTAATGCATATAGCTTATAGTTTTGATCGGTTGTTATCACTAATAGCATATATCACTGATAATTACTATTCATGATATATGTTATCGCTGATAGCTTTCAATATGAGAAATGATTATTTCACACACTTCCTCTCAATTTTTCATAATGAAAGTTATCAACTAATAGCAACAATTAATGAATATCACTAATAGCTTTTATCAGTTTTTATCACTGATAGCTATTAATGATAACTTGTCATCATTACGAGTATTTTTTCCTAGTTTTCTTAAATTGAAAGTTATCATTATCATTGATAGCAATTGATAGTTGTTATACATTGTTATCACTGATAGATGATATCAATGAAAGCTTTTAATTTGAGAAATATATTATCAGTTGATATAATTGGTCACGACTATCAGTTATAGCTTTTATCAATGATAGTCACTGAAGGGTAGAGTAACTTTCAATTTGATAAATATGGTATCAGTTGCTATAGATATCTACTATCGCTGATAACTACTATTAGTGGTAACTTTCAATTTGAGAAATATGACATCAATTTCTATCACTGATGTTGCTATCAATTGATATTCCTAATAACTACTATAAGTATTTTTTTCTATATTGCTATCAGCGTAAAATGATATCACTAACATTATTTATCAATGATTGCATTAGAAGAATATCGAGGATAACAACTATAAGCGATATCATTATAAGGATAATTTTTTTATAAATGATATCTACTTGGTAAACATATCAATTTTGAATTGAAGAGGTTTAACTAGACTATCAATTGATATTTTTTATAGCTACTATCAATTATATATTCTTCTATTACTATCACTAGTAATATCGATCAACGATAGCAACAGAAGAATATCATTGATAGCATCTATAAGTAATATCCCTAATAGGCTACTATAAAGTGTTATTGTGATTGTTTGGTTTTAGCATAAGTGAACAAACAAAAAAGAGATTAGATTAGCATGCTAATGGTAATAGCTTTGAATCACTAATAACATACTATCCATATGATAGCTTCTATCGCTAATATTATAAATGAAACTGATATAGTTGTAACTTTTGTTGAAATAATTTGTTGATTTCAGGTTATGCTATCAACATTTATACAATTTAGAAATTCAAAGTTCTAGTTATCGATGATAAATTCATGAAAAGCATATTGACATATTAGACATGATGTCAGTGATAGAAGTTATCATGGATAGCATGATATCAGTAATAGAAGTACTCACGGATGGCATGAAATGAAGGAAACTAAAGGATAAAATTGTTATTTTTTTAAAAAATGACACTGACAGCATAAGAGGAAAAAAACTGAAGAGAAAAAATGACATTTAAAAAATATTTAGCATATGATCGATAAAAAAACGTCATTTTTATAAATATTGTTCCCTTGTACTATAGATGATATTTATTTTCTAATTTGTGCTACTTTGTGCAAATTTCCAAATAAAAATGTGTACCAAATACTCCTATATAACTTAAAGTCAACGATAACGAACAAATATTTACAGTATAATTTGAAAAAGATGGTATCATAAATCTCAAAAGTTAAAAAGTTGAGTTTAGAATGTTCTAGACTCAAATACAACGAAATTTGAACCATATTTTATTAGTAAGAAAAATAAATAAATAAATAAAGAGATATTTTTAAATATAGTGAAGTTAACAAAAATTGAATATAGATGTAAATTTTTAAAAGTATTTTCTAAATATTTTCAACACTACCATTACAATAATTTTGTATAAATAATTTTGTTTAAATGAACAAAAAGAAACTCAAAATATTTAAATTATAAAAAGAAAAAAAAAAGGAGGATAATGTGAGTATGATAAGTGGTAGCAAGATTGAAAGTAAGAAATCACCGAAAACCAAACTTAAATGACAAAGACTGAAAAAGTAGGGAGGCACATGGGAGTGTCAGTCAGTCCATTAATTGCAACAAAATGTCTCCCCCAGTCTTTTCTCTGTTTTTTACCCTTTCTTTTTCACACTTTTCAAAACTGTTGTCTTTCCAATTCACACTTTGTTGCTTTTGGATTTTGGCTCTCACAACTCACAACTCACAACTAAAAGTGGACCCCACATCACCCATGTGATAAGCAAACAAACAGCCCTTATCAACCCTAAAAACCCTTTGTATAATGAAATGAGTCATCAATCCATTTTCTTTTTCTTTTTCTTTTATTTTTATTGATCTCCTTTTCAACATATCACTATTCCCCCCTTCATTTCTTCCAAATATTCTTCTAATTTAGCACTAGCACTTTGACCTTACATTCATGCATCTTTTCACCTTCTAAAATATCCATTGTTTGAGTTCTAAAATTTAAATATCTTTTTCCTAAATTTTGTAATTAAATTTATCTTTAGGAAAACAATTTATTTCAAAATTAGAAATTATTTTTATTTATAATTGACGTTCTAGAATACTTTAGAAAAGACGAGTCGGCAACCTTTGGAAAATAAAATTGTACTCTTTGTCCTTATTTATTTTTATTTATTTCCCTTTTGTCAATGTAGACATTTAATAAGCCTTTTTGAAAAGCTCGGTGCGACGGAAATCAAATAGCACTATCACTTATAAATATTTAATTTTAATTTGCATGTTCTAATAAAATAAATATTCAATTAATTTAATCTCTTATATTGATGGAGGGATGGTTTTTTTCATATCAACATTTATTTTAGGTTAAAGTAAGCATAACTTCACCGACGGAAATATATATGTGTGAGTGATTCATAAACTTTTTTTGTCTTTTCTGAAAATTTATTATTGTTATAGGTCAATTTGGATATGATGAAATAGGATAATTAATCCTATAGGCACAATAAATAAGAGTGGTGTGAAAAAAGTAAACTTTATATTTTTTTTCTCTTTAAATATTTCATTATAACTCCATACGGGATGTCTGGATCTAACATAATATCTCAAACTTAAATTTTCTGTTTTTTTTACATTTTACTGTTCTCCACCTTAATTTTTGGAATCAAAGAGAAAATTTTCTTTTCTTTGCTTTGTAGGTTCTTTTTTCATGGTTGATGCTCAGGAAATCCATCTTAGTTCTTTTTTTTTTTTATCTTTTCAACGCTGGAGGTTCATGTTGCCTCTTAGTTTCTCAAAACTTATAAACACGTGAAATCCAAAGAACAATCATATTAACCTTCGAAATTTAACACTTTTTAAGCACTAACCATTATTTATTTTTGATTTTTTTTTGTTTGTTATTTGAAAATTAATCTTATAAACAATGCTTTTATTTATTATTTATATGTTTTGCTAGTCTAATTTTAAAATTAGTAACAAATTTTGAAAACTAAAAATACTTGTAACATAATTGTTTAATTATTTTAAGCCCAAACATCATTTTATACTCTTAAACTATGAGGCTATATCAATTTAGACCATAAACTAACAACTGTATCAATTCAAACTATGAATTTTAGAGTTGTATCAAATTTGAATCATAAACTAATAGTTGTATCAATTTAAACTATGAGCTTTCATAACTATATGAATTTAAAATCTCAACTTTCATAGATGTATCAATATATGCCTTTAAGTGTTTAAATTCATACACAATTATTTGAGTGAAAAGTTAAATGGATAGACTTATAAAAATTCAAGCTTAAAATTGATACAATTATTAATTTGAAGTTTAAATTTATACAATTCCATTGTTTAGAATTTGAATCGATATATTTATTAGTTTGTTGGTGAAATTGATACAAATTTCAAAATTCAAAATTTAAATTAATATTTTCTTTTTTTTTTTCTTCTCTTGAAAAACCCTATGCCTTTGCCACAAGGTACTAAAGCGGTGAAAGAAAGAATAACCCAAGCAAATAGATAACCAAAGCATTTTAAAGGTTGATTTTCATAACTAAAATATTTACCGTCCGTGTAACAAAATGAAAAAGTCTTGTCCATTTTTTAAATATTTCAGGTTTGTCTTTCATTTTCATCGTCTTTCTTTTTTTTTTCTTATGCGATTTTTTTTCTTTCCATCATCTTTTACTCTTCTTTTGCAATTTTTCTTTTATTTTTTCTTCAAACTATTACAATTTTTCTTTTATTTTTTCTTCAAACTATTATTTGGTTCAAGATCGCATATCAAATATAAAAGATCTATTTTTTTTAAAAAAAATCAAACGGTTATTTGGTTGTTCCAAAAAAAATCGTTGGGATATTGGGTAGCCAAATTTAAACGTACAAAAAATTTGCCAAATCTAAACGATCGTGTGCAAAAAATCTTTAAAAAATGGTTTAGACTTGGGTAGCCAAATTTAAACGATCAAATCTAAATGATCGTGTTCCAAATATAAATGATGTACTAAATCTAAATGATATCTTTTTTTAAATATAAATGATCATGTACCAAAAAATATTAAAAAAATCGTTGAGATACAATCATATTCCAAATATAAATGATTGTTTTCCAAATATAAATGATCGTGTACCAAAAAATCTTAAATAAAAATCATTGACATTTGGCTATCTAAATCTAAACGGTCGTGTATGAAAGAATAGTCAAATCCAAACGATCATTTTCCAAATATATTACGATGTCAATTAATCATGGGCATTTTTGCTATTTTTTATTGTGAGTCCGTGGGCTTTTTTATTTTCGATATTATTCTATACCGTATAAATATTTTTTTAAAAGACCTCTTTTACTATTATCTTCAATTATTTTAATTTGTATTATCTTGTACGTATCACATCTTTTAAGCATAATAGATAACAGAGGTCGAGATATTCAAAACCACAAATTTTGTGTTCGTTAACACATAAAAATATTTGTTGATATATTCTCTTTTTGTAGTAGGTATCACATTTAAATGTGAACGTTGGTAAAAAATCAAATTTAAAACATTTAATTACGTCATAAAAGAATAAATAACTATTATTTTGAAAAGGATTGGAAATAAATTAAAAACGGGCTGAAGTTTTACAAATTCATGTGGCTCAAAACCGTTATAAACTTTAGTCAAACTCTAGAAAATAGAACATATGAAAAGATGATATATAATATATATTTAAAATAAGTTTCACATGGAAAGGCCTACATTTGAAGGTAGATAAGCAGTACTACATTTTGATTCAACAACTCAAATGTATGGGGCTTATTTAATATATTCGTTTTCATAGTCTAAAGATTCCTTCCCAAAACATTGAAAAATCCTCCTCTTGCTGTGAAAATGAAAAAAAAAAAAGGAAAGAAAAAAACTCATTTTAATATATTTTTTCTTTTGGGAATAGGAGCCTTTTACACATTGTCTCTTTCTTAGAGGACATATAATCAATTTTTTAAATTTAAAAGATGAAGAGAGAGAAGATTATCTTTATATGTGGGTTCTCATTTTATTGTAATTTTTGTACATTATCAATTAAAATATCAAGGTTAATAATGAATGATACTTGTTATATACAACTAAAAAAAGGCTTTAAGAGAAGTTTAGATGGTGAATTTTTAACTTTGCATTTAGTTTTTAGATGGTAGATTTTTTAATAAATAAATTAAAATTTTTATTTATTCATATATTTTATATTTATAAGTTTTTCGTAAAAACACTCAGTAGGTCTATCACGTTCTTCAAAATTTTAAAAATTAATTGGCACATTCTAAAGTTAATTGATCTATTTGATATGGAGCTGAATTTTATATGATATGATTCTAAAACTTTAATTTTGTGTTTAGTAGTTAAATAAAATTTTAAATTGTTGAATAGCATTTAAAGATTTTATCAGACATTTTTTTGTTTAGTTAAAAAACTTATTGAACAAATTAAGGGAGCATTTGGAGTGAAGAGTAAGCTAAAATAGTTTGGGTATTACAATAGTCTTAGAGACTATAATAGTCTAAGTTTAAAATGTAGAACTATTATAATTTGTGTTATTATAGTCTGCGTTTGGAGTGCAGAATTGAGAAAAGTGGAGTGTGCTATTTTAGCTCAACTCCACGTTTGGGGCATGGATTAAACAAAAACGGGATTAGTGCTATTTTACACCTCTTATTTTACGTCGAAATCCCTGCTACACACTATTTCACTATCTTGTCCGGGTGCATCTCGAGACAACTGAAAATTTTATTTTTCTTGGGGTCAATCTTGTTGGGATTTATGTCCTAAAACTCGTAGATTGTAAATACAATTCATTGATCGTTGTTAATAAAGTGTTGTTGTAATAATTGTTATTAATTAAGATCGGTATCCTTTGTTATTATTTCTCGGAGTCAATCTTGTTGGATTAATAATTGCGAGTGAGGATATCCTATGCAATGAGTTTGCATAAGATCGGACCGCGAAATAATAACCACTAGATGTAACTTCGTTAACTTGTTAGGTTTCTATTTCATTAAGATAACTTAGGTAACTTAGTCTTAATCCTAGGCGTATTATGAATTCCTGTTGGCGAGAGATTGTCCTTTGATTTGTACGTGTGGGAGTGACCAAGTTGCCGACTCAATAAGCTTATCATTTTGGGGACAAGATCGAGTAGTGAGCTGGTAACATAATTACACAAGATAGAATTCACTCTTTTCCTACTTTAGGGTAAGTAGATGAGTGTTCCCTTAAATGGTGTCTCCATGTCTCGAGCAAAGGGCCATACCCTCTCCATGGCATGAGAGGGGGTTTCTGGTTATTAGTAGGACCATAAACAAGTTGTTCATTAGATGAAGCACTGGTATTTAAGGATTAGATGTAACCCAAGGGTAAAACGATAATTTATCCCAGCTAGTGTTACGAACATTCGTGAATGACTAACTTACTATTATTGGTCTATATCCGTGGACACATAAATATATCTACAGTGAGAAGAGTTCGGCTGTGAGTTTTTAGTGGAGTGTACACACAGTTAACCAATATTGATTAATGTGGTTAATGAGTTTAGCCAATCAATCTCATATCGTTGTAGCTTCTGATCCGTAAGCCCATTAGGTCCCATTCCTAGCTCGTAAGGGGTAATGAGATTTACTTATATTGATTGTAATTTGAAATGTTCAAAATTATTTTGGAAATTAGTTGAATGTATAGTGATACATTATAATATAAAGTTTATTAAACTTTATTATATAAATCTAATTTTGGATATGATTCAAAATTAATTTATGAGAGATAAAATATTTGAATGAGTTCAAATGTTAATTTAATGTGAATTGGATTCATATTAAAATTATTGGTTAGGAGAGAAACTTATATTTGAATATGATTCAAATTTAATTTAAATTAAATATCTTATATTTAATTTAGCTATTAATTAATTAAAAAATAAATTAATAGTTTAGTTTTATTTTATTTAATTAAATTAATATAAATCTATAACATATTGGAGAGATATTCATTAAATAAGATATAAATGAAATGTTAATTAAATATGATTTAATTAATTATTAACTAATTGATTAATGGTTAATTAATTAGTAGATTTGAAATTTCTATTAATTTATTATTTTTTAAATTAATAGAATCTCATGATTCTTTTCTATTCTTTTCCTACTCGAACAAGGAAAGAGAGTTGTAAATATCTAGAAGTAAATAGTTTTCTTCAACAAATTAATCAAGAAAAAAAAGTCAATCTTTTGCTCTCTAAACATTTTTTCCATCTCAATTGGTTCCCACAAGCCAATCTCATTCTAGAAGATAGGAAAGTCTTCGACGGGTGGTGTCTCAATTTAGAGATTTGCTTTGTAGATTTAGAGACATAAACAAGTTTTTCTTTCTCTAATCTATAATTAGAAAGCATGCTTAACCTTTAAGTCTTAATAAGAAAACTAATTTTTTTAATTATTTTGTCAATGAACTGGTATTTTGGGATCCGAAATTGATTTGAGGAATGGTTCTGTAAAATTTTCCGCTGCCATGAGCTTTTATTCCTTCAAATCTCGTCCGAGATCGACTCCAAGATTTTTCCTAAACTTAAAAGTCTATTTAAAAGAAATTTCTGGAGAGTAAAATAACTCTAATTAACCCTCTTTTGCTTAATCCATAGCCCACTCTACTCCCTTCGAGTCTAAGGGTCAAGCACGCCTTAAAAGTTAGGAGAAATATTAAATAATTTTTAAAGATTATAATTTAGAGGAACAAACACAAAATTCAACTACTACTTTTATAATTTCAAAAATTAAAACTTTAGATTCTATTCAATAAGTATTTGGTTTTTAAAGTTGTAAAGTAGAGGTGTAATTGGGCTGAGTCGATTTTCCTTCAAATCCAACCCGACTCGGATTCGAGTCAGGTCAAGATAGGTTGGGTCGGGGTTTTTTTTTTCTTTCTTCTTCTTTATTTCTTTCAGAATCTGGACATTCCAAATTTTCTCCTAATTTGAAGCAAATTACATTATAGGCATCCTCTTCTTCTTCTCAATAAGCCAATTACAATAATCAAGTCATGTTCCTACTTTCTAACTAAGTGTTTCAAACAAAAGACTATTTCATGAACATGAAACAAATATAGTGATTGTTTTCTTCTTCATTCAAAACAAAATGGGTGTCTTTTTAGTGTTAGCTAACACTTGAAGCTTATATTTGTAGCATTGTGTTAGCTTGATGGGTTGATTCCCCTTTATTTGTCATCTTCCCATTTGACATCATCAACTACTTTTCCTTTGCCTTTTAAGAGCTCTTGGCTATTGAGGAAAACTAGGTATGTGTACAAAACATATTAGGTACAACTAATAAAAACTATTTAACTTAAATTCTAGCTATACCCATTAACCAAAAAATGGAACAATCTGCCCTTTATAACCCTAAAAAAACCAAATAGTTTCTGATAATTGAATCAATCCTTCAACAACCTTACATAAAAGGTAAAACTTATACTAGAAGCAATATATTATAGTGTCTTATTATGACACCATATTATTCTGTAGGTTGCTTCCAAGAAAATATATGAATTTTATGAAAGCAGTGGAGTAAATTCAAATACAAGTTCGTTAGCGATGGAAACCAAAGGCATAATATACTATATCATAACCCGTGGATAAAAAAATGAGAATTTTTTAACTTTTAAAAAAGTAAATAAATATATATTATTAAAGAAATTGTAAACTTCGTCAGTGTTAAGGTTTTTTAGTATCCAAACGAACACCTCAATCAACATCAATCATACAGATAATCAACCGTCCAACTAGTTTTCAAAATAATTAATTCAATGTTTGTTTAAATCAATGTTGGTAGGATAGCCATGAGTCTTGTTAAAAATAAATTAAGACTCTTAATATACCTAATCACATGGGTTGATTTAATAATGGCCATATGATTGTCAATCTTATATATAAGTATGTATGTGTGTGTATATATATATTTATTGAGAGAGATTCCTAAACCTTCACTATATTTAAACAGTTACCCAAAGTATTTCTTTTTCTTTGACTTATTTATTTCTTTATTAATGAGCTTGCAAACAAATTCCACATAAAAGTATATATATATATATATAAAAGAATTAATGACAACCTATGATAATACCTAATTTTTGAATGGATATATTATTTTTATAAGTTGAATTATTGTACCAAACCATGACCTCATCAAACCACACAAAGCCTGCCCAATGCTTTTGACAATACACAAGTTCCAAAACAAAATGCTATACTTAAATAGTCCATAAGATATAATTGAATAAATTAAGGAAAATAGGTTAGATCATTTTTAAAATAAACTATCATCAACTTCTTAGATATTATCATATTTTAGACAAATCCTATTTATAGCTTTGAATTTTCTGCTTTATTTCATTTTTATTTGTTACGTTTTAATTACTACAATATAATTTTATATTTAAAGTTTTCTTCAATCAATATTTAGAGAATTAGTATAAGAACACAAATGTAATTTCTTCATAATAATTCAGGTAAAGTGGAGGAATTAAAATAAAATATTTAAAGTTGATGGATGACAAAAGAAAAATATTCTACATTAGAAAATTAGTTAGTTTGTTTATTGCATGCTTTATTTGAACTGATGATATACAAAAATCAGTATTAGAGGCCTGATTTTTAAATTAATTTCAAATTCATAATGGTAATGATGTGCAGAGTTCAACGGACTAAAATAATAGTCTACTTTCTAAAAACTCAGAAATTCGATTTTTATTTTCAATTAAAATTTTAAAGTCTTAAGTGCCGTGCCATCTTCATCTTCTATTTCTATGTTTGGTTTGTGAACATATAATTTTTAAATGTTTATTAATTTTGGTTTATGTTGCTTTCAAATTTTAATTTTTGTTTTTAAATTTTAAATAAATAACTATTTTAATTCATTTTTATTTTAAAGAGATCAAAATAATTATTTTTTTAATACTCAATTATCAAAATGAACTAAACTTGAAAGTACAAGTATCAAAATGAATATATGTTTTAAATATAGAGAGATCGAAACAAACAAAAGTTAAAATATAGAAACCATGACGAACTTTTTATAACTTGTTTGGTACGGCAATACTCATATGTTCAATATTACAACAAACATTAGAGTTTAAATGACAATGGTGTTGATTTAATTCAAAGAACAAATACACACAATCTATTCATTGAAACAAACAAGTTTTCTTATAATCAGCCCAAATGTGTAAATCGTTCCTAAGTAGTTTCGACAAGGACCGAGGTTGATAAGTAGCTAGATTATGTTTAACTCCTTCGTGAACGTATCAACTTCTCTCAAGCTTAAATTGAGGGACACAACTCATTTGAGGGTTAGCTATGCACTGTGAGAATGAGAATAAATGAAATGATAGAAGTAAAGTGAAGAAATGAACACCTTGATATGTTGATTGGATGGGGAATTTGTTACAATACATATGAAGAGTGAAGTAAAAAGTATGAAGAAAATAAAAAGTGGACAGATATATAAGGAAATAATGCTTTGCCGCGAGGTATTCAACAACCCCCTTCTTAGTTTGCTAGTCAGTATGTTGAGGTTCCTAATGAAGATCCTAAAAGTTGTGTGGAGATTAGATGATGACCTTTAAAATTCTCTCGAATTTGATAATGTTCTTCTCATTCTGAAGCCAAATTAATTCTCTAACTTTTTCTTCTTTTTGGCTCACGATTCTTTCTTTTTGCTTAGTAGTGTGTGTATATATAGCTTGCACGAAAACTACAATTGAGAAAAAGCGTAGATGCAGAATCAACAGTCATTTTTTTACGTCTCTTCTTGCAGTTATTAGTGGTCCGATCCCTTCCATCCTATGTGTTGGCTTCTTCAATGATACTACAAGGATGCAACAAGGGATGCTTAATCGAGTAATATTTGCGTTTTGTCAGCTTTTGATCCATGAATTCTACAATTTCAATGCATTAGTGATAAAAGTGAGGCATTAGACCATCTTTTAAATGAGGCGTCACATATTACACATTTTACAATAATTTTCTATATGCTTCTATTTCTTTTTCTTCTAGTTCGCACCAAATTAAATATCATAACTTTAAAATAGAATAACTTATAAAAATACAAGTTATCAAAAACACGTAGATCAAAATAAACTAAAGTTAAAAACATATCAAAGTATTATTTAAACCATTTAAAAAAAAACACACACAAATAAAGTAAAATTTAATGATTGATTTTTTTTTTCTCTTTCAAAAAGTACGAAGTCCAAATCAAAGGGAAGAACCTTTAAAATCTTATGAACATGATACAATTTTGTGGGCTTTACCTGATGTTTATGCCTCCTTTTCTTTTCTTTTCTTTTTTTTTAAACTCAAAACAGGACAAATATTTGATGGAACATTTATGCATTCAGAACCCCAAATTCTAATATTTTAAAACTAATTTAATTTTGATGGTTCTTAAGGAGATTGAATGGATAATGTAGAAAGAAAACTATTGGAGGACAGACTGTCATTTTTATTTTTGTAATTTTAATCATTGTCCTTTTTGGAAGAATGAATCAAATAAGTTTTAAAAGAAAAAAAGAAAATTAAAGTTGGAAGAGGAATTATTGTATCCACAAATTAAGGCCAATAGTGTTTGATAAAAGCAAAGAGCAATATGTTAGACAGGCCACGAAAGTTCTCTTTGATTTCCCCCTATTTTAGTGTCTTGTCTACTGAGACCATTTTTCATAATATAATATGATTGACGTTTTAAATTTTATTTTAAAAAATAAATATGATTAATTCACTATTTCACTCTTTCTTTTTAATAAATTATTTACTAACTTAACTAGATACTTGACTTCATACTCAACTTTAGAATGTATCAATTAAAATCATAAAATAATAATTGAATTTGGATCGTTTGTGTATCAATTAAAACTTTAAAATAACAATTATATCTAACTTAAATCTTGATTTTTTTATGTGTATATAAATTTACATTTGTAACGTCTTGTTTTTTTTTTTTTAGAAATATATAGTTGCTATCAATTAAATTCCTAAACTTTTATAAACAAATTATTTTTAGGCTTTTATTCACAATTTTCTTTACAAATGGTTGATGTATTTAATCTAAAACTAAAACTAATGGACATTTTTCATAATTAGATATTTCTTTAAATTAATGATAGAAACATTTTCAAATATAGAAGATGAACTAAAATTTTTACAAAATATAATAAAGTTTTAGATTCTATTAATGATAAACTCTGATAGTCATTAATAGACACTTCTATCAGAACATTGATAGACGCTCGTAGAAATATATCATTGACTATATGTCTCTTTCATTGATAGAATATAAAAATTAGCTATATTTTGTAAATAATTTTACCAATTTTGTTGTATACAATAATGAATGGGGTACATGTCTCTAGAACAATGAAAATATAAGTATATTATTTGGTACATTTTTTTGGGTTAAATTATATGATATACTTTTATCCTATATTCTCTCTCTTTTTTACACTCTACAATTTTTCCAAAACATAAAGAATAATTAGGAAACGGTATATAACAAAAGCATATACTATGTCTAAGAACCTTCAGCCAAAAATATATTCTCTCAATTTCTTTAGTCATCGAAATTTTAAGTTAAATACTTATTTGAACCATTCCAGTTAGAAAGCTTAAAGAATTTAAATCTCGATTAAATGTCTTTTTTGTATGTAATAAGATATTGAAAGATGTGTTTGATTTAACTTTATCAGTAATCAATTTTAAAAATAAATTATTTAAAAAAAATGAAGTATTTAATAACCAAAAGATGAATATTTTAAAATCATCTTTGAGTATATTTGTGCATGTATATGTTAGTTTACCAGAGAGACTTCATGCTTTAATTAATTTTTTCCACAACTTTTTACTCTGTTTTTTCTTCATGTTTTAGAAATTAAATAGGTTTGTTATTGAGAAACTTTCACCAATAAAAAACATCAAACTACTTACTGAAATAAGAAAAAAAAAATTAAAAGATATTGATAAACTTCAATCGAACTCTATGATAGACTTGTATCATTTTATCATTTGTAGATATTGATAGATTTATAACCGCATGTATAAGTGATGAACTTATATCAATTTTTATCAACGTCCATCTAGAATACAAGAAAGGTAAAAAATTTTGCTACAACTTTTAAAATATGTTGTTCAATTTTCTATAAAAATACCATTATTTTTAGCATTAACATTTAATACGTGCAAATATATATCTAATCTTTTTTCAAAATGTTATAATTAAGATTAAGGGAATTTGCACCAGGTTGCAAAAGTTTTTAATAAAATTGAACCATTATATTGCAAATATAACAAAAAAAAAATCAATAAAATTGAGTCTCTAGCAAATGATATCATTAAATGGTAATCATATGACAATTAGCATTTCCACGTTTTGAACTATAATGTCATTTTGGTCCTTTAGATAAAAATATGAATAAAATGTTTATTCTTAAAAGTTATGAAAGAAAAAAACATCTGTCATTAGCACTGTTTGAAAACTTAATAAAATAAATAATATTTTATTACAATAGAAATTTCCATGATTGAATAAAATTAAAATTTAAAAAGTTGATTTTTTGTTTTCATATTTTGAAATGAAATTTAAAAATAAAATGTCAAGTGGACTCAAAAGCATCAAAACCATTAAACTAAAGAAGCCAAAAGAAAGAAGTAAAGATTCCCACTCAGATTCCATTAGCTAACTTGCACTAAACAATAACCACCGATATTTTGAGTATTTTGCATTCACAATTCACATCCCTTTACATTCATTATACACTCTCTTGTCTTCTTAGGAAGACACTATACTTAATACAAAAATAAATAAATAAAATAGAAAGTCTCTTTACTTCTATTAAATTTCAATTCGAATATGTCTATCAGAAAAAATCCACAAAACACAAAATATAGAAAACCTTCAAAATAAGAACCAAATATCATTAATATAAAAAATATTTTTTTGTTGAAGTTTTTACAATTTTGCAAAGATATCAATGAAAATTGATAATTTATCAATATTTCTGTTTAAAATTAAAACATGGGTATTTTTTTTTAACCGAAATGGGTATATATGAAAAGCCTATACCAACTCTATGCCTTAGAATCTGATGTGCATTTAAACCCCCAACAGAATAGTCAAACAAAAGAAGTTGAAGTTAAGCAAACTTACACTAAAACATCACCCTTATATTCCCAGCAAATTGCATCCACATCACATCAAATTTCATTACATCATTGAAAATTGAAAAAAAAAAACAAAAAAAACAAAAAAGCCATCTACTAATTTGAATACAACTTCTCCTCTCTCTCTCTCTCTCTCACTATTTTTCTCTCTCCTTTTTCTAATTTTTTTCCCCTTTTTTTGTGGGACTTTCTCACTCCCCAAACACTTTATACAACAAAAAGAAAAGGGTTGGGAGGGAAAGAAAGGATTCCCCAAATTCCATTTTTACCTAACAACAAATCAAAAAGTAAAAGGAAAAAAATTCCTCACATGCTTCTCAAAGCATTGAAGAAATCAAAAAAGACAAGAACGATGATATTGACAGCAGCAGAGTCTCAAATCAACAACTGATGTTATCTTTCTCTCTCTCTAGAACCTTATAGATGGAGCAGGCAGCCATTGATGGAGTCTGAACTGAAGGTTAAGGTCTCTTATTCACAAAAGGGTGAAGAAGCAGAGCAGGGGATTATGTACTTGAATACAAAAATAGGAATGCTTGATTCTTTTTCAAGAGCATCCTTTATTCATATGTTTCTCTTTATTGGGTTGAGTTAAAAAGTATTAAGATCAAGTTATTCAACTGAAGATGTTCCTTCTCCTCCACTCAATATCCATGAGTGTCCTGCAAAACAACAGTTTCCAACTCCCATAAGAAAACAAATAGATTCACTAGTTTTGAAACATGCAATGAATTTTCACTTGTTTTGGGGTTTTGGGGTTTCTTCAAATGGTTCAACATTTGCTAAAAAGATATGGAATCAATCAATAAACAGTTGCCAGAACAACCAGCTCAAGAACATAAAATGGTTTGATTCAATATAAGGATTAGACTTACTGAGAGCTTGTTCGGCTGAAAATCTTCTAGAAACATCTCGACAGATCATCTTCTTCATCAGATCCTTAGCCGCTGAAGAAACCGACCTAAAAACCCTAGTCGGAAATCTGAGATTTCCTCTAAGAACAGCCTCAAAGACCTCCGCCGCAGATTCACCGTAGAACGGGGGAAATCCGGCCAACATCGTGTAAAGAATCACACCGGCGCTCCACACGTCGACCTTCCGACCGTACTCAGATCCTCTCAAAACTTCCGGCGCAACGTAATAAGGCGTTCCGACGACACCGTACATAAATCCATCTTCATCACACCACTCAGCCGATCCGAAATCGATGAGTTTCAAATTGTTCCTGGAATCGAAGAGCACATTGTCAGGCTTGACATCGCGATGAACGACGCCATGAGAATGACAGTGGGCGAGGGCTTGGAGAAGCTGCTTCATAACGACTGCAGCTTCGGATTCAGAAAAGGGACGACGGATGATCCGATCGTAAAGGGAGAGGGATTCACAGAGGTCGGAAATCAAACAGAGGTAATGGTCATTCTCGAGAACGTCGATTAACTGAAGAATGTTGGGATGGGGAGGGAGAAGAGCCATGATTTTGGGTTCTTTGACAAGGCATTCTTTGTCAGTTTCATCGTTGAGATCGTTTTTAGAGATGGTTTTGCAGGCGAAGAACTTGTTGGAGATTGGACAAAAGCAACGAGTGATGATTCCGAACCTTCCTCTTCCGATCTCCTCGAGGATTTGGTATTGGCTGTTCACGATCATGTCGGCCATTGCTGAATATTTGTTTCTTCTTCTTCTTTGGAAAATTGGGGGATTTTGGTTTTTGCTCTCTACAAAATTCTTGAACTTGTTTTTCTCTCTCTCTCTCTCTGTAGTCTTAGGAAGTAGGAGTGCTTTTGGGGGAATCGCTTGGGAATTGGGGGATTTTTATAGAGGGGCTTAGAGGATATTGGATCCTTATTTAGAATATTCTTTCTTTTGGTATCCTTTTTACTTTTGGGGTTTATTTGCAATTTTACAGTTACTTGCTTCAATGGTTTGTTACTGCATGTGTTTGGGCCTAAGGGATTTCTAACTTTGTATTGTTGGGTTAATTCTGGAGGAACTCGTGAATTTTTCCATTAAAATATATCAATTACTTCATAACTGTTTCAGGTTACTAACTTCGTCTCAAACCTTTTCTTTATTTTTTCTCCCTTTTTTTATTTTGGTAAATTTAATTCAATATAAGAAATGGGGTAAATGTTTGGGTCCGTATAACAATTTAAGAAAATCCCATAAAACCTTATTTACCTTTATTGATTTTTATTATTGTGGAACTATTTTTTATTTCTTTCTCCTTTCCTTCTTTCCGATTTATTCACTTTCTTTTCGAGTTAATCAGGTGCTATTTTAGATATTTTTCCTCTTGAACATTCTTCCTCATCTTCGACAATATCCAGATAGTTTATATTCCTCTATCAAGATTGTTGCAGTAAGTTTGTTTTCAATAAGTTTGTTTTCAGTAAGAATTCTAAATATTGTTTTTGTCTGCGTTATTTAGACGATTATAAAATTTCGTTAAGAATTCTATATTTTATTATGAAGATAGTTTTTGTTTTTGTTTATGGTAAAAATTCTAAATTTCATTTTCGTTTCAAATGTTTAAAAGATCTAAATACTACTGTAAGAATTATGTATTTCACTATGAAGATCGATAATTTGAGCATTTCAGAATCGTTTACATTGAACTACATGATCATTTACCAATATCAACATGATTGTTTACCAATATTAACATGATCGTTTACTATATTCAATACGATCACCATGGTCAAACAATCGTGTACCTAAGTCAACACAATCGTTTACTGCATTTAACACGATCGTTTTACTGTGGTCAAACGATAGTTTAATGTATATTATTTCACTGCACGATCGTCTATTCTTGAATTGTGTTTATTATTATCGTTTTGTACATTTATTCTTTTATTCAGTGATAGATGTATATTTATGTCTATCTATTTCTTTCTATTACAATTAAATACTTAATTGTATTTATTTTTTTACAGAATACAGTGTCTATTCTTATCGTTGTTTTTTATGGAGGTCAATAAAGGAATGGATGCAATGTCTATGAGAATTACTCCGTTGCTGGAATTTTGGTAGATATCTGAATTAGGTTTAATTGTTTGGTTGGTTTAATATATGAAGAGATTCAATTGGATGAATTGCATGAACGATCGTTTATATCTACATAAACGATTGTGCATAATGAAATATAGAAACGATCGTTTATATCCACTTTTATTATATTTATGCATATGAATGCATATGAAGGGCTTCTCAAAACAATCATTTATATATACATAACCGATCGTGCATAAATATCCGACGATCGTTCAAGCTACTCTAAACGATCGTTTATATCTAAAGCTTTTCACCATCATTTAGAGTTTATTGTCTGATCATTTAGAGTTTATTATCTGATCATTTAAATTTGGGATCTTTTCGCCATTGCTTATACTAATCTACACGGTCGTGTATCATTACATACACGATCACATACCCTTTTCTACACGATCACGTATGATAATAGTTTAGTAGAAGATTACTCGTCTGCGTGTGGTCGATTAATTGAGTGTTGACTGAGTATTTTTTGTATTTTCCATTGCAGGCTTGTAGGCTTTTTTCGTTTTCAAAATTGTTCTATCTAGTGTAAAATTTTGTCGGTTTGCTCTATCTTTTAAGAAACCTCTTTTTATATAAATATTATTTTGTTATCTTTACTTAATATTTGTTTTAGCTTTATTTGATATTTTTTTTAATTTTTTGAAGGTTAAAATATCATTGTGGTCCATATATTTTAACCTTTGTTCAATTTTAGTCATGTACTCTCAAATGTTCAATTTTAGCATCTGAACTTCCAATAAATCTTACAGTTAGTCCCTTCTACAAGAGTTGTCCAATGGAAGGGGTAGGAATGGGGATGTCACTCCCTGCCCCTATCCCATTCTCCATCCCCACAAATTTTCTTGCCCTAAGGAACGGGGCGGGGATTCCCGGGGAATGTATTCTCCGTCTCTGGTCCCGAATTATCAATGATAAAAAAATAATTTCCACTGCCTCCCTCATTCTTCGTGTATTAGGAGATTCTCTGCCTCATTTGAGGCAAGCCCGGACCCTGTAGGTTAAATGGCATCTCTACCTACTACTAGTTTATGGTAGTTTTCTCATAACGTTTTTATTTTTTTTATTAGCATTTTCACTATAAACTTTAAAAATATATTTGCATATTGTGTTTCTTTACAAGAAACTTATTATCATTACATAATCAATTTTAATAACATCTACCTCGAATGACTAAATTTAAGAATTACTGAAGTACAAAAATTAAAATTAAACAAATTTCAAAATACACGGACCAAAATGATATTATAAAAATTGTTTTAATTATTGTGTATGTACTTTTAATAATGTTAAAACTAGTCTCTCAAAATCATTATTTTATTGAATTGGCTAAATAATAATAATACTTCTCATTGAAAAATATAATAGCTGAATTTTTTAAGGAGACATTTTCAAATATCAGTACTTTCCGTATTGGTTTTGTTTTGGGTTTTTATAGTTTAAAAATGGAGGAATTTTTAAAAAGAGTAGATTTTACAAAATATTTACAACTTATAGCAAATTCTATCACTGATAGTCATTGATATGCTATAGTGATAGAATCCAAAATTTTGCTATAGTTTGTAAGTATTTTAATTTATTTTGCTATTTTAATTCATGAAATGTATTCGCGCTTATAAGACATTTCACCTTTCACATTTCACTTTACTTTTGTTCACATCTTCTGCTTTGGTGGGTACTTCTATGAACCCTCTTATAATTAATTAAATATTCCTCTTCTAACTCCAAGATATGAGCTATCATTATAGCTCATTTTTCTGCATATTCTTCTTCCTTGTTTGGCTTACCCTTAATCTTTTCTCTTGCGATGTGATAGTACTTGGTCCTCGTGACATATATACCCACCCCCTATATCCTTCCTGGTGGAATATCACCTCTAATAGCTTGTGATAGTATGCTTTAAGTAGAGGCACCTCTAATAGCTTATGATAGTATGCTTTAAGTAGAGGCATCTAATGAACCATTCACATTTCATGAAACAAGTAGCGTATCCTATAAAAATGATGTAATATTGATAACTTGTAGAAATATAAGTTAATGTAGTCTTTCAAGTAGAACAATAGAGCAAAATTATGATATGATAAAGGTAGCAAAGTATATTGAAATAAGATCAACGCAATCTACGAGTCACAAAAGATAAAACATTTGTTTATCATAGTTTTTATTGTCTTCACACACATTTTCAGTACATAGAAGCAAAAAGCGAAGTGAAGCAATAATCTTAGGTAGCCATTGCGCGTGCCATCCAACTAGGCAACCAATGAAAAGATACTAGGCAATATGAATTGCTAGAAGACAAGAAGAGTTGGTGGGATTGAACAAGAAAGACGAAATGGCATATTCAGTGTCGTATGGTAGTGATTAGAAGCCAGGGAATTAATGGCGCATCAGACCATGTGCAATCCCATCACAAAACACCTATAATTACGAAAGCATCTACGTCATTTCGGGTGTTTATGAACGCTAGTGAAAGAAATATAACTTCATCCCTAATGTTTCTTTTCTTTGTTTTAGGTGAGAGCTTAGAGTGAAAGTTGTAAAGAATCTGTCATGTCCTGTCCAAGATCACTTCCTGCAATCAAGTGGAGGCATGATCACCTAAACACTCAACACATATCTCCCCATGAGATAGCACGTTGAACGCCTAGTAAGTGAAATTAACTTAACAATCAATCTTAATGCGAGTTGAGAAACCAATTGAAAACACAAATACATCATTGATAATGGGTAAAAGAGTATAGTTAATAAGAGTACAAAGTTCCTTCAAACTTGAGAAAATGCACACTTAGTTAATATTGTAGTATATGTTGTTACGAGAGTTACTAATAGAAGGAGCCACTATAGGAACACATAAAGGCATAATATTGTAGTTTGGTTCTCTTGTTGGAACAACATATAAGTGTTACTTGAGACTTAGTCTTAGTAATCCAACATCTGTGTAACGCAATTGCAATATTTCACTAAGTAGGTTCACTGCACGTACTGTGCTCTCCATGTCTTTCGGTATTGCATGGTTAATTCTGAGCGATATGTCATGGGTCATGATCATGGTTGAATCCAAGTTTTCCTACTATGTATCTCTTTATCGCATGAAGCCTAAGTCTTCGTTAAATCCAAGCTTTCCTACTACTTGCCCAAGTGCAAGCAAAATAGTAGGTTTACCTGAGTGATCTAGGGTCGAACACGGAGAATCGTCTCAAGATATTAGTTCTAGAGTGTTACTCATCTGTTAGGCGTTATGATGGTTGTGGTAAAAGAATGTATCAAAACAACTTTAAGAGATGTTTAAGGGACAGAAAGAAGGAGAGGCAACGTTTTCCCATTCCAAGAGGTTTTAGATGGGTTCATCCTCTGAAACCAAGTCTACACCTTTATCCTCTAGGTTTAAAAAAACCTAGAAAAATCCAAAAAGAAGGGAAGGGGAGGCGTTCTGCTACTGCTACTAAGGGCAAAGGGAAGGCTAAGGTAGTCGAAAAAGGGAAATCTTTCCTCTACAATGTGAATGGATATTATAAGAGAAATTATCCCAAATACCTTGCTGAGAAGAAGAATGAAAAGGAGGGTAAATATGATTTATTTGTTTTAGAAACATGTTTAGTGGAAAATGACCAAAATGTCTAGATTCAGGAGCCACTAACCATGCATGTTTGCTCTTCTTTACAGAAAACTAGTTCCTTTAAGCAGCTCAAGGAGGGTGAGATGACTCTCAAGGTTGGAATGAGATGTGTCATTTCAGCTTGTGCAGTGGGAGATGTTAAGTTGTCTTTCAGAAATAGACTCCTATGTTTAGAAAACTTGTACATAGTTCTTAAGATTAAAAGGAATCTTATATCTATTTCTTGTTTTATTAAACAATCATATAATGTATTTTCTTTAAATGAAGCGTTCATTTCTAAGAATGGTTTACAAATTTGTTTGGCTAAGCTTGAAGACAACTTGTATGTATTAAGACCTAACGAAGCAAAAGGAATTTTAAATCATGAGATGTTTAAAACTGCTAATACTCAAAATAAAAGGCAAAGAATTTATTCTAATAATAATACCTATCTTTGGCATTTAAGATTAGTTCACATTAATCTCGATAGGATTGAAAGATTGGTCAAGAATGGACTTCTAAATGAGTTAGAAGATGATTCATTGCCTCAATGTGAATCTTGTCTTGAAGGAAAGATGATTAAAAGACCTTTTACTAGAAAAGGTTATAGAGCCAAAGAGTCCCTAGAACTTATACATTCAGACCTCTGTGGTTCGATGAATGTAAAAGCTAGAGGAGGTTTTGAATACTTTATTTCTTTTATAGATGATTATTCAAGGTATGGGTATTTATACTCAATGGGGCATACGTTTGAAGCTTTTGAAAAGTTCAAGGAGTATAAGGCTGAAGTTGAAAATCCATTAAGTAAAAAAATTAAAATACTTTGATCTGATTGAGGTGGAGAGTACATGGATTTGAGAATCCAGAACTATATGATAAAACATGAAATCCAATCCCAACTCTCAACACCTGGTACACCTCAACAAAATGGTTTATTAGAAAAGAGAAATAAAACCTTGTTAGACATGGTTCGTTCAATGATGAGCTATGCTCAATTGCCTAGTTCTTTTTGGGAGTATGCAGTCGAGACTACAATTCATATCTTGAACAATGTTCCCTCGAAGAGTGTTTCTGCAACATCTTTCGAGTTATGAAGAGGACATAAACCTAGTTTAAGTCACTTCAAAATTTGGAGCTGTCCAACACAAGTGTTAGTAACAAATTCCAAGAAGTTGGAACCCTTTTATTGGTTACCCTAAAAAAACCGAGATGTGGTATATTCTTTGATCCATAAGAAAACAGATTGTTTGTATCAATAAATGCTACTTTTTTGGAAGAAGACCACATGAGAGATCATAAACCATGAAGCAAATTAGTATTCAGTGAAGCTACTGATGAATCAACAAGGGATGTTGATGAAGCTGGTTCCTCATCAAAAGTTGATGAAACCAACACATCAGGTCAATCTCATCCTTCTCAATCATTGAGAATGCCTCGACGTAGTGTGGGGGTTGTATCATAACCTAATTGTTACTTGGTTTTAACTAAAACTCAAGTTGTCATACCAGATGATGGTGTTGAAGATCCATTGTCCTATAAATAGGCAATGAATGATGTAGAAAAGGACCAATGGGTTAAAGCCATGGACCTTGAAATGGAGTCTATGTATTTCAATTAAGTGTGGGAGCTTGTAGATCTACCTGAAGGGGTGAAACCTCTTGAAGAAAAATAAAGATTCAGCTGGGAAGGTATAGGCCTTCAAAGCTAGACTTGTAGCAAAAGGTTATACCCAAAGGAAAGGAGTTGACTATGAAGAATCTTTTTTCCTGTTGCTATGTTAAAGTCAATAAGGATACTCTTGTCCATAGCCACTTTTTATGATTATGAAATATGACAAATGGATGTCAAGACTGATTTTCTAAATGACAATCTTAAAAAGAGTATCTTTATGTCTCAGCCCGAGGGGTTTGTAACGCAAGGTTAGGAGCAAAAAGTTTGTAAGCTGAGTTGATTTATTTATGGGTTGAAACAAGCATCTAGATCTTGGAACATTAGATTTGACAATGCGATCAAATCTTACGGTTTTGACTAAAATGTTGATGAACCTTGTGTATACAAAAAAATCAACAAAGGTCTAGCTTTCTTAGTATTTTATGTGGACGATATCCTTCTCATTCGGAATAGTCAGTAGATATCAGTCCAACATAGGGTTAGACCACTGGACGGCGGTTAAAATTAATCTCAAGGTCTTAGGAGAACGAGAGACTACATGCTTGTGTATAGAGCTAAGGATTTGATCCTTATAGGATACACTGACTTTGATTTCCAAACGGATAAGGATTCTAGGAAATCCACGTCGGGATCAGTGTTCGCCCTAAACGGAAAGCTGTGGTATGGCGTAGCATCAAGCAAGGATGCATTGAAGACTCAGGATGCATTGCAGACTCTACTATGGAGGCTGTCTACGTCACTGTTTATGAAGCAACAAAAGAAGCAGTTTGGCTCAGGTAGTTCCTGCATGATTTGGAAGTTGTTCCAAACATAAACATGCCCATCACTTTAAATTTTGATAACAATGGGACATATTGCTGATCCATTTACAAAGACTCTCACGACTAATATGTTCAAGAGTCATCTAGAAAGTCTAGGTCTACGAGATATGTGTACTAGGTAATCTAGGGCAAGTGGGAGATGTGTAATGGGTATGAGTATGCCCTAGTTTATTGTATTTGTATATATACGTTTTATGTAATATACTTGTACATTTTACCAATTCCAATAATAGAGGATTACATTATTATGTACATCCCATAGAGACTAGAGTTTTAGTCTAAGTGGAAGTTTGTTGGGATTTATGTCCTAAAACTCGTAGATTGTAAATATATCTATTGATTGTTATTAATAAAATGTTATTATTAGAATTTCAATAAATGTTATTGATTATATTATTAATTTTGTTTTAATAACTCAAATCAAATAATCTAACATCTTAAGTTGTTTGATAAGTCTTGAACAATATGTAGAGACATATAGGGCTCAATGTTCAAAATCCACGTAAAGGGTCTATAGTATAAGGATAAGGCTAGGTACCTTATCCTAGTAATACTATGGATACGACTCAGTTTGTATTTGATACAAATATAATGATCCAATGCATTCATGTAGGTGACTTGCGAGTGAGGGTATCCTATGCAATGAATTTGCATACCGGACCACGAAATAGTAACCACTAGATGTAACTGCGTTAACTAGTTATGTTTCTATTTCATTAGGATGACCTTGGTAACTTAGTCTGAATTCTAAGTATTATGAACTCCTGTTCGCGAGGGATTGTCCTTTGATTTGTACGGATGAGAGTGTTCAGATTGCCAACTCAATATGCTTATCATTTTGTGAACAAGATCGAGTGGGGAGCTGAAAACATAATTAAACATGATGGAATTCACTCATTCCCTACTTTAAAGTAAGTAAATAAGTGTTCTTTTAAATATTGTCTCTTGGACTTGAATAAAGGGCCCTACCCTCTCTATGCCACGAAAGGGGTTTTTGTTTATTGGTTGGACCATAAACAGGTTGTTCATCAGAAGAGCACTGGTTTTTAAGGACTAGAAGTAACTATGGGTAAAACGGTAATTTAACCCAGCTTGTCTTACGAACACTCATGAAGGACTAATTTACTGTTATTGGTCTATATCCGTGGACACAAAAATATATTTATAGTGAAAAGAGTTCGTCTATGAGTCTTTAGTAGAGTGTACACATAGTTAATGAATATTGATTAATGTGGTTAATGAGTTTAGCCAATTAATCTTATATCGTTGTAACTTCTGATCTGTAGATCCATTAGGTCCCCTTCCTAGTTTGTAAAGGGTAATGGAATTTATTTATATTCGTTGTAATTTGGAATGTTCAAATTTTCTTTGCGGGTTAGTATAATGTATGGTGATACATTATAATATAAGGTTAATATTTTAATCAAATTTTATTATATAAATTTAATTTTGGATATGATTCAAAATTAATTTATAAGGGAAAAAATATTTGAATTAGTTCAAATATTAATTTAATGTGAATTGGATTCATATTAAAATTATTGGTTGTGAGAGAAACTTATATTTAAATATAATTCAAATTTAAGTTAAGTTAAATATAAGATATTTAATTTAGCTATTAATTAATTAATATTTTAGTTTAATTTTATTTAATTAAATTATTTTAAACTATAAGATATTAGAGAGATATTCATTAAATATGATTTAAATGAAATATTAATTAAATACAATTTAATTAAAACCAACATTTTCTTTTAAAAAATAACAGAATCGTTAAGAAATGAGCTTTACATTTAATTGCATCACTACAAGAAAAATGACATACCATGACAGGTCACTATAACGCAAATTGAAAGGAGAGAAGAAAAAACTATCATAAATGCCAAAATTCGTATTTTTGGTGGGAAAAAACGTTATTTTCGAATTTCACTTTTCCGTGATAGTTATTTGTTGTCACAAAAGGTAAAACATTAAATAAATTATTAAAATAAAATTTATTTAAATTTACTAAAAAAAAGTTTAATAAACACTCAAAATCTTAATCTCACACAATCTCCAAACACGATAATCCCTCTCACAACGTCTCCAATCGCCAAATGCCGCCGCAATCCCTCATGTTATCTCAACTACATGCCCTAGATGCCACGCTAAACGCCAAACAAAAGCTCTTTCTATTCTCAATTTGTAAGCTATATTTTTTCTCTAGATTTTATATATACATTATTGATCAAGTCTCAGCGTCTTCATCTTTGAATCAAGAAGATGATAAGGAAGCTCCAAAGCTGGAAGAACAACCTCATTTCCAATCTCCTAATTCAAACTTCTAAACCTCAATCTAATTCCCTTTTCTGTACTAAAACCCTTTACCTCCCCTTCTCTTCCACTCCTCCGCCCCAATCAACCATTCTCCGCCACAAAATCATCAACATTTGAGACCCTAAAATCTCAGTTACTCTGATACTGGAGAAGTGGGTTGGCAATGGCGGAGCGATTGGGCAACTAGAACTTCAATATCTTATTTACCTCACGAAGAACTCTCGCTATTTTAGTCACGCATTAGAGGTTCGCTTTCCCTTCTATCACTTCCTCTAATTCCTTAACTGAATTCTTAGTGTGTCACTACAAGAAAAGGGCGCTCTCTTGATGCACAAAATTGTTGGAAGATATACGAAAAGCATCGGAAAATGCTTCCCGACGAATATTTATTCGTCGGGATACAAATCGAGAAAAATGTATCGAGAGAGAAACTCCCAACACACAACATTCAGAGTCTAAAGTTTCTAGATATCTTCTGACGTAGTATGAACGTCGAAGACGCTGTCAAACTAGCGTCGGGAGATGTCTAGGAACTCTCGATGCTGAATGTTGTGCGTTGGGAGTTCCTCTATTTTTTTTTAAAAATACCTTCCATTATTAAATGGAAGGTATATACATCCACCCCTAGACTTGTATACAAATAGTACAAAACATTTATTAAACTGCCCTCAGCATTACATTTTTAAAATAAATAAATTAATTAAATGATAATAAGGAAATAAAAGAGCAAATACAATTAAAAGATCATTCATTATTAAAATCAAGTTCACATTAATTGAGGACAAAAGAATTACCTTATAGGGATCTTGTAATTCCTTGAAGTCGTATGGACTTTTTCGCTCATCAACATCTATAATTCTTTAAAACTAAGATGAAAATATTGTTGGTTAAAGCATAACATTTTTCATAAAATGCTTGTGTATCAACTCATATGCATTCAAACATCAAGCATTCAAATGTTCAAACATTGAAACAATCTCAGTGTATCTAATATCTTGTAGCAAAATCAATCTCATCAATATCAATGAGTAATTTCAAATCAAATCAATATCTATGACCTAGCTGCAATGGAACGTGGACGTAGCCACATATGGGTACCGCTACACCTAATTATTTATGTTCTTGTATTGTTACTCCATGTAGAAGAAAGAAGAGACAAAAATTAGAACCATAGAGGAACTTTCAGGTGTTAGTTTCAAAATTCAAAAAATCGAAACTTTGATGAAAAACATTGTATAACCCAATTTGGAGGCCAAAACTGACGTTTTTTGGGATGAAGGAGGGTCTTTGGCAGCTTGCGAAGGACGTAGATCTCGAAAAGTTACATGGAATAAAAAAAAATCCCAATTCAGACAACTATGCTCAAAGTTATGGACTCTCAAAGTTTAAATATAGTTTTATGTAATTTTGAAGGGAATTTAATGTCAAGATACGTTAATAAAATGGTACCTTATGATAATAGATGTAAAGATCGTGCAAAAACGCATCAAATCAAGTGGTCATATGTATAAAATGAGTTAGTATTGATATATGGAGATATGAAGCTTGAAAGATAAATGATATACATAAACGAAAAAGAACTAAAAAGCTTATAACTTGGAGAAGTTTATTACTAAACAAAACCAATAACTTATTAACTAACTAGTAGTCTTAGTAGCAAGTTGAACAACAAATATTGATACAACATCTCACAACAATAAAAACATTCCACAACATTCATCCATAAACTAATTCTAATTCAACACTCCTAGTTACAAAATCAAATATAAATCCAATTCAACCACAAACTAACTATAAATTATAAAAGCAACACTTTTCAATCAAACTTTAACTCAAATGTACACAACAATAACATTCACCAACAACATTCATCCACATACAAATTATTTAGGGCAAAATCACCTACAACCCAAAAAAAAACCCCCCCCCCCCCCCCCCCATTCAATATAACCTACTCGGATTCAATATAATTCCAAAATTCAAATTTGAATTCAAACTCAACTTCAATCTCAACTTCAAACTAAACTTCAATCTCAACTTCAATTTGAAATCCTAATAATACTTCAAATTTGAATTCAATACTTTACGTACAACTAATTCAAAATCTAAATACTAAAACTATTTTGAAATCTAAAACCTAAAACTAATTTGAAATCTAAATATTAAAACTAATTAACTAAAACAAAACAATAACTAAACTAAACCACATACTGGAATGAAGAGTGACGACGGCAAATGACGACGAATGGTCAGAAAAGAACGGTGGGGTGGATCTCTCTCCTTGTAACTACCCAAACTTTTCAGACCTTGTCTAAGTCGTTACTTTAACACAAAACAATTTTTTGACAAAAGACATAGCGAAGTTTAGTTGAAACCATAAGAAATTGAAGAAAAACTTTAATCGGGCCCTATTTCAAAATATAAAATTCTAAAATATTGTTTACAAAAAAAAATAACCGTTTGTAAAGTGAGTTCAATCAAAAATATTTAAAACCATCAGGGGAAGCAGTTTTAAAGACAGTCCTCTATGGTAATCACGACTCCTTCTTGTCCCTCGTCAGTCTGCCCCTCGAGTTACCTTTGCCTGAAAAGTTAAACATAGAAGGGTGAGTATTAACATACCCAGTAAGAGACCCACTACTGGTCCCGTTAGGGGAAAAATAAATTATTAGCATCCTAAGGTGTACCCTGCACAGTCACAGTCTTGTGATCCCGTAGGATGCACATAATCAGTCTAGCGTCCGAGGGACGCATAAATCAGTCTAGTGTTATGTAGAAACACGTATCAGTCCAGTGCTCCCGAAGGATGCACAAAGGGTGATAATCCCGTAGGGCACCCGCAAGGTAACTACCCACTAGGAAACTAATAATTTACCCCTCAGTCCCTTCTATACATGTTAACAGTCGTTTACAATCCAGTTAACGTCCTCATCACGTAAACTCTTCACTTAACCTCGAACAACCATTTCATTCCAATTTAACCTAAGGCCAGTCAAAACATATCAGTATATCAGTCAACGAACTAAATACTCATAACATCCTCCTCGGTCTACAAGGGGTATGACTAATTAGCACGCAACAACGACATTGTATCCTCAGTCTAAACAACCATCCATCAATTCCAACCTTCCCCCTATATAAATTACATCTACTGTTTTCAGTCATTCAACAACCATATGTGAATATTTACATAGCCAGTCAGTCACCACATACACTTGACACCAAAACCACATAAACCCATACATAAATATATATTTTCTTGTCGAAACACAATCTTAGTTAAACATCAGGCTCACAACCAAACGTATATAGCATACCCAACATTCCTACTCAATTCCAATATAATCATACAGTCCAACACATCTCAAAGTTATAAGTGAGTCCAGTAGGAAGTCCCTTACCTTAACTTTACTCTAACCCCTTGATTGAACCCACGTTTGCCATCAACCTAAACATTAAGATAATTACCCAATATCTCTTTCCAACACATCATTCATTTAAAAAAATCAACCCAATGTGACTTTTCACAACTTACCCAAAGATTCGCAAATCGAGCTCCAACTAAAACAAATGTTGTCGTGAACCCAAGGAAATTAAGCGTTACCTTCAACCTAAGATCGAACAACGGTCAACAATTAATCCAACCAATAACTCGAATTTGTTTTGAAACAACTACAATCCATAACTTAAATTTGTTACCAACAAAACCACTTCGACAAAATACCGTAAAACAGAGGCAGCGACACTCCACGGGGCACGGCTGTCGGCCCGCGAAAACTCTACGTGTGGGTCGGTCGTCGGTCGGCGGTCGGCTAAGGGAGGCGTGGCGGCTGGGTTTGACAGATGGAACCCGGCGCAGACGGACAGCGGTTGGGCAGTGACGACGGCGGGACGCGAAGATCTGGGCGGACGGTGCGGCGGCTTCGCGAACTCGAACGGACGGCGGCTGCGGCTGGGCTGGGCTTCGTCGGACGGACGGAAAAAGGGGAGGGGCGGCGGCTAGGGTGAGCGGAAGAAGAAGAACAAGAAAAGAAAAGAAAAGAAAAGAGAAAAAGTAAGAGATGGGGGGGTGTCGCACGCGGGAGGAAGAGAGGGGCGGGGGGGAAAGGAAATTTTTAATTTCCCCCTCCTTTTTTTTGTTTTATTTAATAATAATAATAATAATAATAATAATAATAATAATAATAATAATAATAACTATTATTACTATTTCTTTATTTATTAAATCCCTATTTCTTTTCTTTTCCCTCAATTTTATAGTATACAACGCCCAACAAATTTTAAAATCTTTAAATAATAAAGTAATTTGATTGAAATAAAATACCTCGAAATTGGGGTGTTACACTTCTTCTCGGTTCAGTTCTATGAATTACAGAACTGAAGTGTGTTTTTATATGAGAATTCTCAACGCACATCGAAAACATCAGGAGACACCCCCTATTTCTGACATCATAAGTAAAACATCAGAAGTAGTTTTCACCTCTCCCGACGTTTTACTTATGATGTCGAAAATGTATAAACTTTTCTCGACGCCATACAAAGAGACGTCGGGAAAAACATGAGAATTAAATTATTTATTTATCTTTTCCCGATGTCTTGAACTACGGCGTCGAAAATACTTGTCTCGACCAACATGTATTTTTATGCATCGGGGATGGACCTTGTTCCGACGTTGCTTTTGCCGATGCCTTTTTCTGTGTCGGAAGAGCTCCGATTTCTTGTAGTGTGTTGTATTGCAATATAGCTTCCTAGGTTAAAGGAAGTGGCTCTTTTCTAGTTTTGAAATGAGTTTTGGTATCTTTTCTTACCTTAATTTTGGAAATAGGGTTTGTGTAGTGAAGTTCCTGATGGTTTTTTTTTTTAGAAATTGTTAGCAAAACTATTTATAGGATTTGGGATTGGATGAATTATAAAGATATTGCAGTAAAACAAATATTTGATATTGAATGTGCAATGATTAAAACTGCTGAAAGATAAGGACACAGAAAGTGAAGTTCGTTTAATTAAGTATGATGTTTGTCTATTTTTCCAAACTTGTAGCTTCATAAATATTCCTGTGTTGATATGAGTTTACTAGTTTTGTTAAAATGAAGTATTTTTACAAAATAATGTGTTAATGTTGCTTACACCTAGTTGAAAACGACAAGAAAGATTCGTAGCCATAATGTATGAGTTAGACACGTCATTATAAGAAATATGAGTTGCAATGACACATTGATTTCAGGCATTTCATTACATAGCCATTCCATTGCATCAGCTGGCAATTGAAAAGAGGACAATCAAAGAGATAAGATATGGATCTACTTTCCAATAGGTATTTGATCTACCAATTCTTTTTGCTGTTCAGTTTTATCATATGTTTTAATTTACCATGTGAAAGAGTAGTCTTAAATAGTGGTGAAACCTATGTTTCTAATTATAATGAAACTTCTTTTATGGTTTTTCTATCAATTTAGGTATTGGGATACCAAGGCAGCCAAACCTTGTACATACGCAACAACTTCCTGATCGCTGTTATTCAATGGCAGTGAGACATCCCCTAATGGTAGTTGGTACTGCAGATAGAAATCTCATAGTATTTAACTTGCAAATTCCTCAGGTATTGTTTTTGATTTTTCGTATCAACTCCCTTTATCTCTGCATCTAATGTAATAGCTGAAGTTGTTTATTAATTTAAATTTTTATATTTGTTTACATGGTCTTTCTCTCTTCTTTTAAATGTTATTTTTCTTTATATCTTTCATATTTCATGTCTAATATTGTTAAGTGATGACAGAGTAACGACAATTTTTTCTTTCATATCTTCTTTTATGCTTTCAGGTCAAGTAACGGATGGAGTAACGTCACTTTTTGCTGGTGAATTGGTACGTCACTCATAACATATTATATGTGTACTATTGGTTGCTGCATCATTCAAAACTTGGGAGACAGCTATGTTCCATTTCTTCCATTTCTGACGTTCCATTTTTTTTCTAATGTGCGGAACGTGGAGGATTGAGATTGTAGATTGTTGTAGCTACAATATGGATAAACATTTATTAGTTGTTTTGAATGACTTATTTCTTGTCTTCTCTTAAAAATTACATTCTAGGGTAAATTACATGGTCCTAAGTTTATGTTTAGTGTCTATTTGATCAAAAAAAAAAAAAAAAATTGCCCATGTGGTTTGGAAATTAATTCTAAATGGTCCCTTGAGCAGTTGACCGATTGGAAATTCCATATCATGTTGAAGTGTTATGACTATCATCCAGCTATGGTAGTTTTTTTCTTAATTTTACTTTATCCTTGCTTAAATCATCATTTCTTTCTAAACATGTTTTGATAAGGAACATATTTCAACATGTTAGAAGAAGAAACATATCTGATATACTTTTTGGTAACTACTTTTTGTCATGATGTAACTGTTAAACGATGATTTAATATTGATGTTGATTTGGTTGACATATTTGGTTCTATTTTGTCCTGGTTATGTTTTGTCTATGGGTATTCTTTTAAAGGGACACATTTTATTTTGTCCTTGTGTGCATCGTTATTTTAGTTGATATGTTTGTTTGCTACCATTCATTATTGTAGTTTTTCACCATTCTTGTTCAAATAACAATAGAATAGTTTACATCTACAATTGCATTGCTCGTTTTGAAGATATTGAGTCAAATCTTTAGTTATTTTTGCTTGAAGAAATGTCCATTCTAGTAGATAATCATTTTGCATTTTCTGTTTTCATCTTTCCTCTTCATATTAAGAAGATCAGTGAGGTTCTTTCTAGTTTTGATTGATCGATTAAACTAGATAATCATTCTATCATCTTCTTTCTTGATCTTTCCCCTTCATGTTAAGAACATCAGTTAAGTCATATAGTTTGTGTTGACCTACTAGGAGTAGTTTATGTTCCCTCTGTTATAATTTACTAAATGAGATTATTCGACTGTAGTTATGTTTCCTTCATTTTTAGTTTTCTTTGTTCATTTTTTTTTTATTGGACAGTTTACATGGGGAATTGAATTGAGGGCTGAGGGGAATTAAGGGCTGGAGGGTGGGGTAGGCTAGGGAGGATTAAGGGCTGGGGGGAAATTAAGGGCTTGAATTGAGTGCTGTATGATAGTTTTAGGTGTACATACTTTCTGTTTTTTATTTACTTGTAAATTGTTTCAAACCCGATTGAAGTATTTTGATCCATTATGGCATGTGAATGATTAGTGCTTTATGTCTATTTTCTATATGTATTGTTTATATGTATTAAATTGTTACATTATTTGGTTCATTCACTTGTTTATTGTTTGGTAGGAAGTATTTTAAATCCATTATGGCATGTGAAATATTAATATCACTCACTTGTGGATTGCTTGGTAGGAAGTTTTGTGGGATAATCCTTTGTGGGATGACTAGGTATGAATTGATTTAGTGTAGAAACTTTCTGCTTTTGTTTACTTGTGAGTTGTGAATTGATTTGCTTTGGAAATGTTCTTTAGTCATACTCTAAAATGAGATTTTGTTTTCTTACTAGGTTTTGAAGAATCCATTATTGGAGCAGTGAAGCCATATTAGAGCAATTGATTAATAGAAGACTTTTTGTATGGTTGGTAGCAAAACTTTGATTCCAATGTACTTATTTTAGGCTTGTTGGTAGCAAAAGATGTCACTGTTTATTCTTTTTGTATGTAAACTACCATTTACCAAAAAATGATTATTAATTAATCGTATTATACGAATATTACGAAGTATATGATAACGTATATACATTGAAGTGTTAAACAATGTAGAGTATCTTTGTTAGAATATCATTTTAAAACATACAATTCATAACTTCATTTTCTTTCATATGCAAGGATTATTGAAAAATGGAAGAATTGAATAGGAAATCATAAAAGTTTTATTAATCAAATTTAAGGGGTTTTTCCAAAAATATAACAAATAGAAAAAATATTTACACTCTATAGAACAATTCTGAAAACAAAAAAGCTCATAGCCCCACAATGAAAAATTCCAAAAATGTCGGTCAACACACGATTAATTGGCCACACGTGCTCTGTACTTTCATAATAATGGGTAAAAAGACTTGAAATTTAAACGATCGTGTTGATCATGAAAAACGATCGTAGTTATTGTGGTAAACGATCGTGCTGATTATGGTAAAAGATCATGTAGTCCAATATAAATGATTGTTAAAAACTTCAAATCAAACAATGGTGTTGACCATGCTAAACGATCGTGTTAACTATGATAAGGGATCATTTAAATCAGGTCAATATAATTGCATAATTTGTTTTAAAAGATGGGAAAAAAGCTTCAAATTTAAACGATCTTGTTGACAATGGTAAACACGATCATTTCAATCATGTCAAAATGATATTTAAACTATTTTGATATTCTCGAATCTGAGAAAGATAAAGTAGCTTCAAAGAATATTGTCGAAAATGATGAAGATGAAAAAGGATATATAAATAGAAAAATAAATGATTTAAAAATAGAAGAAATAAAATGTGGTCGAGAAGATGAATAAATTACAAAGAAGAAAACGGAAGAGAAGTAATGAATCGTTTGCAATATTTAAGGACAAATCTAAAAATTATAAAAATATTTGATTTTTTTTTTATACAAACCTTAAATATTTTTTAATTTTGTTACATGTAAGTAAATTATCCTAAATTTAACACATTTATTTATAATTTTGTTTATGTGATTTCACACTGTTTTAATATAATCCATCGTAAATAGCTACTAACATCCCAAAGAACAAAAAAATTCATTTATTTATGAATGCTTGCGTTACTAAAGTGTTTGGTTATTGGCCCCAACAAAATTAAACTATGACATCACTAATTTACATTCATACTTATCTTATAAATGATGAATGAAAGGATAATATTGTGATCAGAAACAGTTGAAGGAATATTCAAATTCAGTCAGATTTGTTGACAGCTCCTATATTTAAACAATGTTGTACCTATAAGGTTCCTACGTCCACTCATCATGTCACCGTCTCAGTAAGCTCTAGGTGGAAGCCATGGGATGGTTCGTCTTTATATAAAGAGAATATAATTATAAAGTTGAAGATAATATATTTTGGTGTTGTCGAAACAAAAATTATAGCCAAGCATATGGGATACCTACAGAGAAAAACTTTGCTTCAATTAGTTTAATCACTGAAAACTAATCCCTTTTTTTGACTAATGACAGTGAAATAAAGTGAAATAAAGTGACAAAGCACAGCCATATATTTGTTAGTTCTACTGTACACTATAATAATTCAACATTTTATGGTTAAGTTATTAAAATACTTTCAATTATGCAGTTGATTTGTTTAATTATACTTCAGACTTTTAAAAGTTAGATTTTTTTATTTATTTGGTCATGTGAACAAATCTAAACACTAAAAAGAAGTTGACACATAACATATGTGAAACTATATATGTTATCGTCTTCTTTATTTCAATCCTTTACACATTTCTAACTTTTTTTTTCATTTACCATAATCACTAAATTTTACTTATAGTATCACTTTTTTCCACTTGTTATTTGGGTTAAAACCAAGCTTTCTTTTCAGTTTATACAACAGAGGATTGGATTATTAATTGATTTTTTTAGATGGTAAAAATATATTTACAGTTCAACAAAACTTTCAGACTTCTATCTAATAGGTTCTTAGACATTTTGTTTTGTATCAGTTTAAATGTCCCTAGAAGCATAATTTAAAAGTTGATATGAACTAAACTTAAACTATATTTATATATCTGGTAAAATTCCTCTTCCTCTCACATGGAAAATAAATGCTAAGAATGATGGTTGTTCCTTCTTCTGCCAAGTCTTTTACATATGGGGGAAAATTTAAAGAAATGTTAGAATCTTGATCAATTTTAAACCATTGCTTGTTTGTCTTCAACAAGCATTACCTTATCTTGATAGTCTATTAGATGAAATAGCTAGCTAAAGAAGAACTAGGTGGATTGGAAGGTCTAATGGTTTAATTTTCTTGACTTTCCCATCTCAAGTGTGGATAGCCTCTCCATTTGGCATTGTACATGTTTCTTTGGGGATTATATTTCCTTGAGCCTCTAATTGCATCGACTTTCTTAGTAACCCCGGGTCATTTGTTAGATGAGTGCCCAAGTATTCCACAAGCTCGAAAAACAATAACTTGTCGTTTGCTCCTTTAGCTATATGTGTCATAAGAGTAGTCAAATTAGAAAGTCGAGATCTTAATTCATTTACCTCTTTTGAACTTGAAAATTATGTGTCAGATGCTCTAGTCCCAAAGTTTTGGGAGTTATCCCTCGTGGTTGAGTCAAATCATTAGCTTCCAATGGAGTCTTGTCGAGAAGAGCTCCAAATTGGACTATTGGTCCAAAAACCGGATGTTTACAAAGTGAGTTTAATTCTGCATCAATTGTTTTTTTTCCACTGACTAATATTTTCTCTGTCGAAATTCTTCAACAGATTTTTGTTCATAATCCTCATTTTTGGATATAATATCAAGAGCAATAGCATTATGTACCAAAATGTTGTCAACAACTACATTAGTTTAGTCCCATCTTTTTCTTGTCATAACATAATTTATTGAGATCTCATTATTACCCTTACTTGTTTTATCTTCTTCAACATTTCTATCAGAAGTCAAATTTTGGATTTCTTCTAGAACAACCACATTCTTAATCAAGTTATTGACTCAATTCCTTTTCTAAGGATTTTTATCTTTGGAACCTACTGGTCTACTACGCTTTTGGCGTGTTCCAAATTTATTAATGGCAACATGATGTGTTGGGATATCAATCTTTGATGGGACATTTGCAACTGCTATATGTGATTTAGTTACTTTCTTTACATCTACAAATGCATCTGGTTACTGATTTGCTATACTTTGCAAATGAATTATTTTCTAAACTTCAATTTCACATTGATCTGTACGAGGATCTAAATGAGACAATAATTGATATATTCCATATAATTTATTTTTCAATTTCTTAATTCCTCACCCTAATGTTGAAAAATTTGTCTCATTAAAATGACAATAAAAAAACGTGAAGTAAATACATCACCCGTCAGGGGTCCATGATATTTAATAATTGATGGAGAGTCACATCTAACATATATTCCTAGCCTCCTTTGAGGACCCATCTTAGTACGTTGTGATGGAGCAATTGGAACATATATTGCACATAAAAAAGTTCTCAAATGAGAAATATTTGGCTCATGGTCATATGCTAATTATAATGGTGAGTACTTGTGATAAACTTTTGGCCTAATACACACAAGTGACGCAACATGCAAAATAGCATGTCCCCTTACAGATGTAGGGAGTTTAGATCTCATAAGCAAGGGTCTAGAAATTAATTGCAAATGTTTTATAAATGATTATGCTAAACCATTTTGTATATGAACATGAGCTATAGGATGTTCTAGGGGTGTAAGTTTATCGTTGGGTTGGGTTGAAAATTTTTCTATTTTCGGGTTGGGTTGGGGGTTGAAAATTTTGGTTCAACCCAACCCAACCCGAATTAATATATATATATATATATATATATTATTTATTTATTTAATAAAAGTAAAGTTAGGAGTATTTTGTTAAATGATCATGTAGGAAGTTAAATGATCGTATGAAAAATCAACTGATCTATAAGAAATAAACGATTATTTGCAAGTAGAGAGCTAAATGATCGCATAAGAGGGTAAATGATTATTTGAAGGTAGAGAGCTAAATGATTGTGTAAGAGGATAAATGATCGTTTAGAAAGCTAAAGGATCGTTGAGTTGAAAATGAAAAAAAAAAAAAAATACAACCTTAAACCCATATTTTACTGGTTGGATTGGAAAATTAATCTAGGTTATTGGAGTTGCCAACACAACCAACCCAAAAATATGGGTTGGGTTGAGTATGTCTCCCAACCCAACCCAACCTGTTTACACCCCTAAGATGTTCAACACTTATCCCAATAGGCATACAATAATTATCAAATGTTTGAGATGTAAATTCACCAGCATTTTCAATAATAAGCACACATGTGTCACTTGATAAAAAGCACACATGTAACCATCTGCTAGATGCGTCTATTAAGACCATAAAAATACTTAAATGGTCCACTTGGTGGGTTAATGGTCCATAAATATTACCATGGTTCTTCAATGGACGTCCATGTAAATTTTTAATAATTTTTCTCATCATTTTGGATCCTGGATGACTCAATCGATTATACCAAATTGCAAATATGTCTGGATATTCATGAACTTCAAGTTCATTGTTGCATATGTTTCAATCACTCGTATATGAGCATAATATAATCCAAAAGATAAAGCAAACAACTTTTCTAGTATATGTGTCTTATATCTTTAAAACTCAATAGATTTCTCTTTGATTGACTAGAGAACAATGCATTAGTAATTGTGAATCTTGTTCCTCTAGGCAAAATAATATTTGCTTTTTCAAACCCTTCAGTCAAGTTTGCAGAACTTGATATTGTATTGACTTTTGCTTCCAGCATTGTCAGTTTGAAAAAATACTTTTTATTTGTAAGTATGTTGTGTGTGGTTGCACTGTCTGCCAGACATAGAACTTATTTGTTCATTTTTGAATTACCCAACGTATGAAAATGATTTATATTTCTTTATTTTAAAGGAAATAATTACAATAAGTAAAATATACTTGTATATTAATAAAAACAAAATATGAAGAATGATAACAAAACAACAATATTATTCTAGATATTTTCAAAGTCAAAAGAAACATTTGTTGATCCACAAATTGTGTCAATTTTCTCTTCAAGAGTTTCAAAGAAATTTGTCACATCCAAATTAGTCATGCTGGATGGATCAAATATATCATTATCTTGGTAGGCACAATTGACTTCTACATTTTTTCTTTTTTCTTCTCTAGGGAAGCTTGATATAGGTCAACTAAGCATTTCGATGTACGGAAAACACATGACCAATGCTCAGCCATACTAATCGGTAGCATATTTCTTCATCACTTTTTGAATTCTTATTTTGTTGAGCTTTCACTTTATGATCATCATTCTGTGTGGTTCTTTTGAAATTTGGATTAGAAAAACGACCACCACATAAATAATAATTGATTATTCCTCTTCCACAGTCTTTACCACGACCACGACCTCGTCCATTATTAAAATTCACAACATTCGCTTTAGGGAATGGTGTTGTTCTAGTTGGTCGGGATTCGTGATTTTTCATCAACAATTCGTTATTTTGTTCGGCAACAAGAAGACATGAGATGAGTTCAAAATATTTTGTAAAACCTTTCTCTTGATATTGCTGCATGAGCATATTTGAGATATGAAAAGTAGAAAATATCTTTTCCAACATGTCCATATCAGTAATTTTCTCTCTGCATAACAACAATTTAGAACTGATTCTAAATAACTCAGAATTGTAATTACTTACTGATTTAAATCTTATAGCCTCAAATGTATCCAATCATAATGAGTTTGAGGAAGATGAACTAATTTTAAATGATCATACTTGTTTTTCAATTTATTCCACAACGTATGAGGATCTTTTAAGGTTAAATATTTTGACTTTAAATCCTCGTGAATGTGATGACGAAGGAAAATCATGAGTTTCACTTTTCGTGATTGATTGTTGCATCTTCTTCTTTAATTGTATTTTCGAGATTCATGATGTCTAGATGTATTTCAACATCAAGAACCCATGACAAACAAGTACTATCGTTAATGTGAAGTGCCATAAATTCTGGTTCCGTAAGATTTGCTATCATAAAATATTATAGTTATATTAGGAATTTAATATGTATTAAATATGCAAAATAATATTTATTTTATAAATTATAATGAGTAGGGAAACACCGACATACCATTAGGACCTACCTTCGACGGAGGAGCATCCAAAGCTTGTGCTGATAACATGTTGTAAAAACGAGGCACAACCGAAACACGAATATAAAAAAATATAATATTTAAATAATATAATATATAAATAAAAAAATTAAGAAATAAGAAAATTAATAAATTAAGAAAATAATTAGTAAAATCAAAATATCAAAATTTTCCATTTTCTCCCTTATTTGGGTATTTTTCCGATCTTTGTGTATCATTACAAATCTACCAAAGTCTTTTATTTATAGAAAAAGTGACAAATGAGTGCTAGATTACTTGGCCACTAAAACTATGGATGCTTGACACATACACGAAGGAGGTGGTTTTACTATAACACTATATATTTCTCTAATATATATAATAATATCTAAATGATTACGAGAAACAGAGATAGAGAGAGAACATGTGTCCATTAACAACTTTTTATTATTATGTTCACTTTTTTCATGCTTTTTCAATATGTATAATAAAGTTCAGTGGAGAACATTGTGGCATCCAAATTATTTTACTTCTATTTATTTATTCCCTAGATTTAGCATTGCTTTAAGGATATGAATCTGTATGTGAAATTATTGTTTTTAATAGGTACAAGAAAAATATCAATGTCCATATCCCCTTTTATTTTATGTATTTTTTTAATAGCAGTGGGATTTGGTGGTTTGTTATTTTGTTTGGTTGAGTTGATGATTTTGCCGGACACTGTGAAGTACAATTGCAGGACACTCCACTTTTTCTCCCTCTTTCCCATAGCTTTTGTCTAATTTTTTCAATTAAGAATATAAAAGAATATGAAACAAAACAAAACAAAAATCAAAATTAACTAAAGAAAATAAAATGAGAATCATATCCTTTTGGTACTAATAAACACTTCTTTTATCTCAATGATATTAATATTATTATGGGTTAATGGAATTTACTCTTTTTTTTTTCAAAGAACCATAAATAATTTTAATTAGAATAGTGATAAGGTTTTGAGTTTGATTTTAATTCAATCCTAAATATTGAATAGAGTTTTGAGTTTGGTTTAAAAGTAATTTGGCTTCAAATTATTTAATCTCAAATATGCAATTAATATACATTTTTCAGTGTTTGATGTTAATGCGAATGAATTAATTTAAAAAAATTATGAAGGTCTACAAAATATATTGTCCTATAAATGTTCATTCACGAGATTTCAAAGAATTTTAAAGTTAATAGATTGTTTGAAATCCTAACTGGGTTTAAAGTTGAATTCCGTTTTGAACTTTTCTCAAAACACCCAAACGTAAATGGTGCATAATTAATTTCATTTTCACGGTGATACATTAGGGCAGAATGACAATATTTGCTCAAATCCTTATTTTGCAAACCTCCAAACATGTTTATCATTTCTACCTTTTTCAAGTCACACATTCAAACCTCTCTTCAATTTTCTCTAGTCCAGAAAAAAAAAAAGAAAGAAATTAAATTAACCTCTCAATTTTGCAATTTACTTTTATTTAGTTCTAAAATTTTATTACAATTCCGAGGAACCCTTCCTCATTCTCTCAAATAGTCAGGCCAAAGGTCTTCCAGCCTAGACCTCCTATCCAGGGTTATTTCACCAAGACAGCAATGGTGGATCTAACCATTGAAACAGAATTCGATGGACCCTCTGTCCAAGAAGTCTGTAATCAAGAGTTCACAATAGTCTACATTGATGATGTCTTGGTATTTTCAAACACTAGATCAACATTTTAAACACCTACAAGTGTTTCTCAATGTAATCAAATCCAACGGTCTTGTGGTGTCCCAACCAAAGATCAAATTATTTCAAACACGGGTAAGATTTCTTGGTTATGATATTAATAAAGGAATGATCAAGCCAATTCAACGATCTCTGGAATTTGTGAACAAATTTCCAGATGTTATACAAGACAAAATGCAGCTACAACGATTTCTGGGTTGCGTCAATTACATCGGAGATTTCATCCGGGATCTCCGCTCAATCTGTCTGCCACTTTATGACAGACTGAAGAAAAATCCAAAACCATGGACGGACGAGCATACTCGAGCAGTCCAATCAATCAAGACTTTGGCCAAAAGCATTCCATGCTTATCTCTTGTGGATGAACATGCCAAACTAATAATTGATACAGATGCCTCCGAAATCGGCTACGGCGACATCCTGAAACAGGACCTTTACGGTAAGATTTCCATTGTCCATTATCCTCTGGAGTCTGGAATAGCTCACAGAAGAACTATTCCACCATAAAAAAGGAAGTACTAGCAATAGTGCTTTGTGTTCAAAAGTTCCAAGGAGATCTAATCAACAAAGATTTCCTTATCCGGACAGATTCAAAGGCAAGCAAATACCTTCTTCTTCTGAAGAGGACTCGGTTTGAGAAGATGTGTCATCTTCTGACCTTATGGCGTAAGGAGTACATTTCAAACATTGAAGAAGAAATTCATCAATTTATCAATCGCATCGTCAGAAAAGAAAAGCAAATCGAATTCCTTCAAGACGAAGTCAAAACCTGCAAGATGGCTTCACAGATAAACAAGCCATCAGTTCAACTCAAAATACAAAACTTCCAAAAGAAGCTTGAAAAGGAGGCTTGTTCAAGTCTTCCAAATGCTTTTTGGAATCGAAAGAAACATATGGTGACTCTACCATATATTAGTGAATTCAAAGAGGACCAAATCCCTACCAAGGCTCGACCCATTCAAATGAATAAGGATCTGGTCAAAACCTGCACAAAAGAAATAACGGATAGTCTTTAAGGTAAAAGACTTTCAACTTGAAACTCTTGCCCTCATTGATTCAAGGGCAGATCAAAATGTCATCCAAGAAGGGTTCGTTCCTTCAAGATATTTTGAAAAAACAAAGGAGTCTTTGAGTGGAGTGGAGTCTTCTCTTTCAAATGTTTCTTTTATGATAATTAGTCTCTCTTATGATTTCTGATCTTGTGTAAATCATTTTAAGATTGGGTATCTCTCCTCGACTTTGTCTATTCAGTGGTTTGAAACATAAATCTGGTAAGAGTTAGTTCTTCATGTCTTGATAAAGGAGTGGTGAACCTTCAAGATTAGAACAAACTCTTCTAATTTTTATGATATAACCATGCGGATATTCAAGTTTGCAGAGGATTGATTGATCAAAGATCTTAATATGATTTAGAACATAATCTATTTTCATAAAAGAAATTAATGTCTGAAAGATTCCGAGTTCATCGTCTGGAAACTGATGGATTCTCTCTCCCCCCATGATTTCTAAACTTCTCACTAAGCTCTCTCCTCACTCTCCCACCATAGTCGACACCACTACTTTCTCTTCCTCTTCAATTACTTCAAAAAACCCAAGATTAGGCGATGATCTCTCACAAGCTATAGCCAATCATAATTCAGCCGAAGCCCATCTGGCTCAGGTTGAAAATAGACTCAAAAATTGGTCTATTCCAAAGATGGACCCAAGTCAGGTATACAAAATCAATACCTTCAATTTCTCTCAGCAAGATATTATTGTCATCACCGAAGAGAACGTTGCAATGAAAGATGAATTCGCTGCAATCAAGCTTCTTCCTGAAGAAACCCTCTTCAAGGCAAATACCTCCACATTGGATGCGTTCAAGTCGCCTTAAAACCTCTCTTTACAGAAGGACTAGATGTACCGGTCTACCTTGCTCTAAGAGATAAAAGGCACCTCAGATTCGCTCCCTCTCTTCTAGGGATTGTTCAATCAAACAGTTTATTTTAACTGCAAACCTGGTCTTACTGTCTCTCTTCAAGATAGAAACATCATGGATTCTTTAAGTCTTGATGTTCATTCGCAAGGACTTGAACTAAAAGATGGATCACTTCCTTTCCCTCTACTTCTCTCTCTCTCTTCCCCCCAATGGAGTAGCTCTCTCTCTCTGAATCCGGAGGTGGAAGGATGGTGTTTCTAGGAGTTCTTTTATACGCCCTTCTGATGTTACAACTTCAAACAAGCGTGCTGCTTCCCCAGCCGCTTCCTCCTCAAAATCTCCAATTTAGAGGAACCCTTCCTCATTCTCTCAAATAGTAAGACCAAAGGTCTTCCAGCCTAGACCTCCTATCCAGGATTATTTCACCAAGACAACAATGGTGGATCTAACCATCGAAACAGAGTTCGACGGACCCTCTATCTAAGAAGTCTGTAATCAAATTTTTCCTCATGACTTTAACTTTCTGCCAGAGGATCTTTCAAAAACAAGGACTTTTTATGAGTATATTTTAGTCGATTCCAAATTTGCTGAAATCACTCATATTCCTGACAAAAATGATCCTTCAAAGATCTAATCCAAGGAGGGATTCCGTTGCAAGATTGAAAAATGTTTCTTTTGGTTTAGTTTTTAAAAATTAATTATAATTATAATTTTTTTAATATATAAATAATTTTCAAATTTTTAAAAAAAGTTAAAGAAAATTAATTGTTCTAATTTAGTTTTATTTTAAATGATTTTAATAAACATTTCAAATCTTACTGTTTGCTTAGGACAAAAGAGAGATGAAGATGTGGAGCGTTCGCGACGAAGGAAAAAAACAGAGAGAGAGATGAGAGAAGCCAAAGCAAATATGGAAATTTTGTGTTTACTGGAAAAATAGAAATTTTCTAGATTTTTTTTCTTAAATTAATGATAATTAAGCATTAAAAAATGAAGACGGTAAAGAAATGGAGGCCAAATTTTAGACTCGCTGATAGAGCACAATCATTATTTATCATTGATAAATATTAATCACTATTTATCATTGATAGATTGTTATCACTGTTTATTTGTGATAGACAGTGATAGTGTCATGCCCCGCCCTAGTTTCCTCTATGCAATGGAATGGAGACGTGACTGTCTAGATTGTGTATGCAATATTTTCTGCGAAGTAATGCGTAGATTGCCTAGTAAGCGAAATTAAAATGTAACTGAAAAGAAATTTAATGCAGAATTTTGAACTTAGATGGATCGCGAGAACTTCATTAATATTTCAATTGCAAGTACTTCGTTGATATTTCAATTGCAAGTACTTCTAGTATTGCTTACAACATTCAATACAAAACCATTACACATGACTACAACATCACTTGAAATTTCCTCGCCTAGTGTGTGGGATCTTTTCTCAAATCACCTTAAATAAATCAAGTTTGTCTTATCACACAAATCCTTGCCAAAACAGGCGTTATAGCAAATGTAAGTCAACTAATACATTTCAGATTTAACACTTATGCAAAATGTAAAGAGGTTTTCAACATCTCAATTTATCAACAACTCATAAATCTCAAGGAGTGGATCGTTTATTAGTCATCACAATTCACATCGCATTGTATGACTCTTGCATACTACATATTCCATCTCACATAATCATTATGTATATTCTATTAAATCTTTGTACCCTTTCCTTAGCTCAAGTGTTTACCACGCTCTTTTGTCAAGTTGCAGCTGTGCGGAGAAATCTCAACGCATTCAGCAAGTACCATCAATTCCAATACGCATAACGCATCTTCCAATGTCAGATCACACATCAAGCAAAGGACATGATCTCATACCAGATCACACAACAAGTATGAGACATCTCATACAAGATTATACAGTAAGTATGAGACATCCCATTCAAGATCACACAGTATGAATAGGATATTCTATTACAGATCACACAGTAAAAATAGAGCATCTTGTCCCAGATCACACAGCAAAAAGCATTACATCGCATAAAGTACAAAGATAATCTTATTTCATGAAACATTGGTTTTCCATTTTTTCACATAACGCCAACATCATCAATGACACATGTTACATATTTTAACATAACAGCCTCATAAGGCTTAGAGGAATTGTATTCAAAACATTTCATTCATTTAAAAGTTCACCCATAAGATACTACCCTACATAGTCCACCACTTCTTTTTCAATTCCACAATAAGTCAAATTCATTCATAAATCACATGCATTTTGAGAATTGGAAAGCATAAGGAAATTAATGCACATAATCATGGTCTTACTAGAAATAGATTTAAGGATTCAAACACGTTTTAGAAATCCTTTTTATTTGAAAACATTTGTAAAGGAAAAACCACTCATAGTCACAGTTGACTAACTCTTTAGCCTAGCTTCCTCGACCAAGAATTCCCTTGCACTTCTTGAAATCTTTGCTAGAAATGTGTTTGTTCTATGTACGTCTTGAGATCTTGGATACTCTTCTAGCTCTTTCTTAAACAAGCTTAGGGTAAAAAGCATCTTCAAATCGGCCTGAATTCCTTAATTTATAGATCTCTCCAATGATTTTCCCTATGACGGAATGATTACCCTTGTTGGCGGCGAGGAGTGGTGCAATCTCAAGACTCCATGCATTTCTGCCCAACCTTTATCCTGAAATTAGATTGGGCAGCAGGGTATAATCAATCACCGACCTATTGACATCAGGGTCACATATCTGTTTCTTGATGAAGTAGCTGAAATTGCCTAGTTGTTTCGCATAACCCTCTTTGCGTAGGGACCCTCCATCGCATAATCCTTTTTCAAAAGATGTTTTACTATCATAAATCTCTTTACATAGTATCCCTACTGCATGACATTCATCGCTTTGGTGGTACGCGATCAGGGCCTTATAGATAGACTATTATCAATGTCTATAGATGATAGTGTTCTATCATTATCAATTGATACTGTCCTATCACTTCTATCATTGATAGACTGTCTCTCAATATCATAGACAATGATATTATAGTACGTCTATGATTGATAGTGTTTTATCACTATCTATCATTGACAGGCAGTCTCTCAATACAATATGTTTAATTAAAAAATAATGATGATGATGATGATGATGATGATGATGATGATGATGATGATGATCTGATGAAGAAGATGAATATGAGGAAAATCTGATAGACACTGATAGGATGTTGATAGAAGTCTATAAAATTCTATCAGTCATAGAAACTGATACAAGTCTATCATTGATAGAAGTTATTAAAAGTCTATCAGTGTTTATTAGTGATAAAAATCAATAGAAGCTTATCACTAATAAAGGTTGATAGAATTCTTTCATTATCTATGAGTGATAGAAATTAATCAAAGTGTTTTAGTGTCTATCATTGTCTATCCATACTATTAGTGATAAAAATTGATACAAGTCTATCACTTATAAAAGTTGATAGAAGTCAATAGAAGTCTATTACTGTTATCACTCATAAAAACTAATAGAAGTCAATCGCAAAGAGAGATTGATAGAAGTTTATCATTGTCTATCAATGATAAAAACTAATACAAGTTTATCAGTATTATCAATGATAGAAACTAATTGAAATCTAACATTGATAAAGGCTTATAGAAGTCTATTCAATATATTAACTAATACCAATTTATTAGTGGCTTGAATTTATTAGTGTAATCAAATTCATAGTACACTTATCAAATGTATTCTCATCGATAAGTGTTTGACTTCCACTCAATATGGTTTATAGAACATTTCAAATTTGAGTTTTTTAAAAAAATATTTTTTCTAATCAACGAACAAAAAAATTCCTAAGATAAATTTCAATTAAATTTCAACTATATAAAAATTTTAAATTATATATTTCAACTCAAAAGACATGGACATGTAAATTGCTACAAGAAAAATGGATTTTAACAATGCAAAATTTGCGTCGTAAAGAGCTTCAACGACACAATTTTTTGCGTTATTAAAGACCCTGTCAAGATAGGCTATTTGACGCACTTTTGAAAAAGTGTCGATGAATATGTGTAGATAACACCAATATATTATCATTAATACTCTTATATTGATATTTTAAATTAAATGTGTCACCATTATCTATAACTCAACATAAAAAAAATGTCGTTCATGTGGTAATCTCTTTATTCATGACATTTTTTTGTTATTGACGACATTTATTTCATGTCATGTTTTAATATTTGGTTACACATAATTCGTGTCAACAAAAGTGCTACAATAATCATGTTTCTATGTAATAAATGCTTATATATCGACACTTTTTTAGCATCGTTATTTTTCAGCTCAAAACACATGTTTTCTATCATATATTTACTTATTTCAACATTTGTTTGCTGGAAAAAAAATTAAAATTCATGATTCAATATTATCCACATATGTTTAGAAAGATCATGATATTCATAATAAAAACAACAAAAACAACATTATGTGACGCTTATAATTTAGAAATACTTGATGTTTCTAATAAAAAAATGTCAAGTAAAATAAAAAACGTCAAGAATAATGAAAAAGCATATAAATGCATAAATTTTCAAATGTTTTTTAGTACTTGATAGTTTAAAAGCGACAAGTCTAGTTTTATTTGCTTGACATTTTTTAAATGTCAAGAATTATCTATTTCTTTTCCCCATTTTCTTTAAAATAATCTTTTTCCTCTTTTTTCTCCAAATTTTTTTCCTCTCTCCGTACCCATAATTTTTTTTCCTTTCTTCTTCCCTTCCCACACAATTTCCAAATCGTATACTCTCAACTGCGCATTCTAGCTCCCACTGTCACACATTGGTTGCTCCAGTTCCCTCCATCATCGCAAGTTCGTGACTCTGCTCGTGTCCCCACCCCTACTGACGTGACTCAAAATGTTGGGTTAACTTAGTTTTTTGGGGTTAGCCATACATATATATTTTGTTGATATTGGATACAGGTGAATCAAAATGTTGGGGTAGAACAATTTGTTCATATGGGAGATTTTTGAGTTATAAGTATGTTATTCTAACACTTCAAATTTTTAGGTATTTTTCACAACTTAATTGTCGACTTTTATTAGAATTTTAAAGATTTTGGGTGTTATATTATTATGGTTTTGTATGGAAGAGAATTTATTTGATGGAAAAGTAAAGAAATTAAAAAAAAATGAAAGGTATTGATAATTATGATATAATAATAATTATAATATATTATTATTATTGTTATTATTATATTTATTTTTTCTAGAAACAAAAAGAAAAGGAAATCGCGTGCCCCCCATACTTCTTCCTTCTTCTTCGTGCGTTTCACAGTTGCCAGCTGTCCTTTATTTTTCTTCTTCTCTTCTTTTCAGTTCACCTGTAGTCGACGTCAATCGCTCACGCTCGCGTCGTTGTGTAACCAGTAGCCTTTATTGTCGATTGATATTTCTTCATTTGTCATCGTTAGTCGAAGCTGAAGCATCCTCATTCCTCGTAATTTTAACAGTCGTTCATCGTCGAGCAACCATTCGCTCAGATCTGTGTCGTCCACGAAGTGCCGCCGCCATGCCACGTCTTCGTTTAGCGTTCACGAAGCGTCAGCTACCGAGTCGCGTCGATTGAGTCGTATGCTCTGCCACTCCAAGTCGTCTGACTCCCCATTTTTCAGCCTTGAGATTTCACAATGAAATCCACCTCCAAGCCAGCCATTCGGATTTGTTTTTGCATGCGTCAATTTCATCTATTCAGAGCTGCTTCTACCTTGCCGTGAACTATTGGGTTTATGTTTGGTAAGAACGAATTATGGGTTTATTGTTTTCATGGCTAATGATGAATGCTGCTATTGGATTTAATCATTTGGAGAAATACTTGATTCATGAAGGTACTAATTGAAGTCAGCAAGTAAATCCTTGGAATTCCAATAAGTTTGGGTTCGAGTTTGATTCTCCATCTGCTTGGGTAAGTTGTCAAATTCACATTTGGGTTGAATTGGATGGATGAAGTTATTTGGGGAATTGTTTGACTTTCTGTTTACTTATGTTTAGGTTGCTTTGTTGAATTTTAGTTCGATCAAGAAGCTTAGGTAACATTAAGGTGAGGGCTTTCTACTACTGGACTCTATAATGAACTTGGAACGTATTGATTGTATGGATTTTACTCAGATGGGTTGACTGATATGTGACTTTAAACATGATGATTGAATTGAGAACATTGAATTAACTGAACTGAGGTTGGTTGACTGTTATGTTAACATATAGATAATGTACTGTAGATTAAATTGACTGAACTAAGGTGGGTGACACTTATGTATAAGTTTAATTGTTTGAGGAATCGTTATGCTAATGTTTGATTATGTACTGTTTTGGTTAATTGACTGTATATGTGTTGAATTGAAAGAATGATATGGTAGCTTCAATTGTAATTTGAGTTGATTGTTTAAAATGTTAGAATGGACTGAGGAGAAATTGTTAGATTGATCTATAGGGTAGTGTACCTTAGAGGTGTCCCACGGAATCACTACCGGTTGTGCATCTTTCGGAGCACAAGACTGATAGGTGCATCCTGCGGAGCACTAGACTGATATATACATCGTTCGGAGGCATTGGAGGCATTAGACTGATCATGTGCATCCTACGTTGATCACGAAACTGTTAAGTTGTAGGGTACTCTCAATAGGAAGTTAACAGTTTTGTCCCTAACGAGACTAGTAGGGGGTATCTTACTGGGTATATTTATACTCGCCGTTTATTGTTTAACTTTACAGGCAAAGTTAATACAAGAGGAAGATCGACAAGGGACAAGAAGGAGACGTGATTGCCATAGGAAAACTTTCTTCAAAAATTGCTTCCACTTACAGTCTTTAATATTTTACTTAAGTATTTGTGACTGAAATGAGTTCCATGTTTAGAACAAATGTTTATTTCTTGGTGACTTTATAAACGATACTTTCGAACCTTTTTTTTTTTTTTGAAATAGAGCCCAAATAAAGATTCTTTGATGTCTATTTGACTTTTAACAGATTTACGAACTTTTATGTTTAAACGAAGTGTCTTGGTATTAAAGTAATGACCTCAAATTAGTTTGAAAAGTTTGGTTGTTACAGTTATGGCCAACTATATGTATGGTTCAATGATATATGCAATTTGTTAAATATTAGTTGAACATTTTCAGCTCTGGCAGGCTTGCATATGAAAATGTTGACATGTCACACCCAAGCTTTATGACCTAAAATGAAAAGCAACAAACTAATTAATAAATACAAAACATAAATATAAGATAAATTGGGAGTATTTGCACATACGACCATAGCAAACAACGCCCTGGACAAGTATGCCCTTGACATTCTCCCCCACTTAAATATTTGATGTCCCTGTCGACTTGCAAAGCTGGAACTCTTCAAACTTCTGCTTCCACACTTCAAGGTCTTCAGCACGTTCTCAACTTGTTTCTTCCACGAGGAGGTTCTTCCACTTTGTTAGGAATTTATCTATCCTCCTCATGGGTCTTCTACCTTTCCTCACTCTCTCAACAAGGACTTCTTCCATTTCTGCTAGTACTTCGTATCTTTGGAACCGAATCTATTCAGATCGCAGTTTGATGAGGACCTAATCTCCGACATGAAAGTCAAGGGGGCGATGCTTCTTATTTGCCCACTTTTTCAGTCGCTTCGAGGCTTTCTCTGTACAGGCTCGAGCGATGTCTATTTTTTGCTTCCACTTCTTGGTAAAGTTGCGAGCTTGAGGACTCTTCTCTACATAGGGAGGATCACCAAGGTGTGGCAGGACAGTTTTCCTGCCACAAACAAGCTCGAAACGGCTTCTCTCAGTTGACAAACTCATTTGAGTGTTAAAACAAAATCTGGCTACATTCAGCAACTGAACCCAATTCTTTTGTTCTGTCTTATCGACCTTATTCAAACTCACACCATTCTAATCGGGAGAGTCTTTCTGCAAGGATTCTCTCAACACGTCCCCCATTGGGCCATCAATTTGACTCGCCTGTATACGAGCTAACATGCACACAATCGCACGATCATTTTTCGGACTAAGGGTATCAGCTACCAGGTTGATCGCTTTTTTCTTATGTTCAGCCCAAAATCAAGCCTGGGCAAGACTTTTTGCCAACTTGCTTGATTGGAAGCCAGTTTCGATTGAGTACAGAAGTGGCCGGTAACACTATTGTTTGTTTTCTGACATAAGTGGATCCCCGTGAATACAATCTCCAAGCCCTCAGACAGTATACCATGGCAAGCGTTTCTTCTTCAAACACCTTACAACTCTTTTTTGTGGCGCTCAGCTTTCGACTCTCGGATGCGATGGGGTGTCCATTCTGTACAGAACACCATCCAACGCATATTCAAACACATCGATCTGAACTTCAGCAGGTTGGGTCACATCAGCGAACCCAAGAGTTGGCCTTTCCATCAGCGCTTGCTTTAAGACATAATTGTCGATACACCACTATAAATTTCCATTCTCCTCTTCCCGTAAAAGGATTTGGGCTTCGTACGGAGCTATTACAGGTCTAATGGATGATGAACTCAACACCTCATTCGATTGTTTTTAAAGTTCAGCTAACTCTGGTGGTGCCATACGATAAATATTCTTTGGAGGTCGTTTTGTCCCTTGTAGCAGTTCAATTCCAACATCAACCATTTTTTATGGCGATACAGTTTTGGGTAAACTGTCAGGCATTACATCTCTATGCCTCTCTAAGACACCCATAATATCTTTGGGAGTTATGTCCCGTGGGCTCCCAATGACTAAAGCAAAATATCCATGAACATTGGTTCATCTCTATCAAGGTCCTCCTTCATTTGTATGGAAAAAATCATTTTTAATCCTTTGGGTTGGCAAAAGTCTATTTGAACAACGGTAGGGATAGATCCAGTGATTACCAGACATTTGGCTAAAGGTATTACTATCACTTGATGTTCAATGAGGAATTCCATTTCGAGTACTACATCAAAGTCATCCATCCTTACAACCACAAAGTCTACGGGGCCGCTCCATCCTTTCAACTTTATCACCTTTTGTTTCATGACCACTCCAATGACGGGTAAAGTCGTAGAGTTGCCAGCCTTCATTTTCTCCACCGAAGATTCAATCGTCTGGCTTCTCTCTCTGTTATGAAGTTGTGAATCACACTAGAGTCAACCATAGTGCTCTTTACTGGTTTCTAGTTGACCCAGGTGTCAACATACATTAAACCCCCTTTCACATGTCTACTTGTCTCCTCCACTTTCTTTTGGAGAAATGACAAAAATCTCAATTTCCTTCGGTTTGACTCAACTTATCATCTGAGTCCGAGGCCAAAGAGGCTTGGAAGGCATTGAAGGTAGTTCGATTAAGACATTCCCTAGCCAGGTGTGGTCCCTTACATATGAAACAACTGAGAGGATGATTTGATGGGTTCTGGTTATTAGGTTGTAACAACCCAACTTTCCTATAAGTTAAAGTCATTAATATTTAAATAAAGGTAGTTTTTTTTTTTTAAAAAAAAAAAGAAAATTAATTTATAAGTTGAGAAAAATTTAAATAATAAGAAAATAAATAAGTAACTAAAGTGGTAAAACAAAATACTAGTTTGGGCCCTTAAAATAAAAGAAATACTTTAAAATAATTCAGGTTCTGAAATTCTAAAAATAGTTATTGAAACATAAATGCGGAAAAACTGAACTATTCCCTATGGCTAACCACGGTCACTTCTTGTCATTCGCCAACTTGCCCTTGCCTTTACCTTTACCTGAAAATTAAACATTAGAGAGGATGAGTATATAAAGTTATACTCAGTAAGAGACCCATACTTAGTCTCCCTATGTGTTGTTAGTCCCTTTGTTAGAGTCCTGTAATAAAGTACCACGCTCTATGGTGCTCCCGAATGCACACTATCCAGTAGTCCCACCGGAACTGAACTGGGCTCTCGGTGAACCCGAAGGAATCACCCTAAAGGAGAGTCGGACTGTAAGTGATCCCGTCGAATCACGTCTCTGTAATATTCAAACATATATATGAGAGGACCTTAATGGACCCCTCGTGGTACGACTCTAACCAGCAGACCAACAGAACACTATAGGCTATACATGCTCATCACAAAATTAACATTCAGCTCAACATACATACATATAATCACATTATGCATCAATAATATGCATCTCAGGCAATATGGGGAAAATTCTCTTACCAGGAGATCTGCTAAAAAAAATTCACAGGTTGGCAGTCAGTTCCTCACAATACTCAGTCCTAAACACAAACAAAACTAACATTAATAATCTTGTCAACCATCACCCTACTGTTTAATTAAGCAACCGAACTTATCAAAACTTACCCCAAGATTAGGGTTGAATCCAACACAACCCTAAGTTGAACAGTTCACAATCTCAGTTCCTCCAATATATTCGTTCCTTCAAGAAAACATAGATCCACTTAAATCCATAACTTAATTCATTTGGAACAAAATAGGCAATTAATGGGAGTACCATCACAATCAACAATAGCCAAAACTCACCAAAGGGACCCAAAACAAGGAACGACTCGGACTGACGGACACGACTCTAGGCTCGGTGAAGGGAAATCGCGGACGGACCTCGACTAAAAGAGGCTTCGGCTCGGACGCGGCTTGGTGGAGACAGACGCGTGAGGCTGGACGAACGACTTGCGGACGTGTGCGGCTGGACGCGTGGAGAAGTTTCGTCGGTTGTAGGATTCGCGGCGGTCGTCGTCGTGCGGAGGAGTTGCGTCGGTTGTAGGATTCGCGACGGTAGGAGACGCACAGTGAAGAGGGGCGGCGGCTAGGGTTTTAACATGGAGGAAGGTTGAAGATGAAGTGCACAACAATAGCCAAAACTCACCAAAGGGACCCAAAACAAGGAACGGCTCGGACTGACGGACACGGCTCTTGGCTCGGTGAAGGGAAAACGCGGACGGACCTCGACTAGAAGAGGCTTCGGCTCGGACGCGGCTTGGTGGAGACAGACGCGTGCGACTGGACGAACGACTTGCGGACGTGTGCGGCTGGACGCGTGGAGGAGTTTCGTCGGTTGTAGGATTCGCGGCGGTCGTCGTCGTGCGGAGGAGTTGCGTCGGTTGTAGGATTCGCGGCGGTAGGAGACGCACAGTGAAGAGGGGCGACGGCTAGGGTTTTAACATGGAGGAAGGTTGAAGATGAAGTGCACACAATCCAAGGAGTCCTATTTAATAATAAATATATTATTATTATTTCCCTTCCCTATTCCTATTTAATTTCTCTTTCTTCATTAACCACCCATTCCATCACCATAAATTTGCTCTTTTTCCAAAAATTCCAAAGTACTCCTCTCTTAATAATTATATTAACCCACATTATAATTATTCTTATTCCTCCATGATTTTATATATACACATAACCATATTTACTCATAATACCTCCAACTTTACAATTTAAATCCACCAACCAATAAATCCAAAACCAATTTTAACAATAGAACTCCAATTTCCATAAATTAACCACTTATCCTTCCAAAATACTTAATCTCCATAATTTAAACAATTTCACAAATAACACCCAAAACTAAGCAAAATAAAATGATAATAAAAATAACCTAATAGTTTTGGGATGTTACATAGGTCCTCGCCAGGTGTTTCCCGTGTTGGGTTGTGAGGGCTTGCAGTTTTCACCAGGACGTCTGCTCCACTGATAGCTTTAGGAGAAATCGATCGATTACTCCTGTTTCTTCCAGGTGAAGAACTTTGGTGACATTCAGGCATGAGGTGAGAGTCACTAGACAGATCAAACAATTGTTCAGCTGCTGCATATTCAGGCATGAGGTTTTGGCCCCTTTGTTCATATAATTTGGTCTTTGTCCATGGTTTCAAGCCTTCGACAAAACAGAAAACTGTCTTTCTATAACATATCACGGATGTCCAACATTAACCCTACGAAGTACTTCACAAACACTTGAATAACGTCAGTGTGCTTTAGTTCACGTAATTTTCAACGAGCAAGAATTTCATCATTCTCGAGGAAAAATTGTGAGCGAAGCTCTTTCTTCAAATTGTCCCAAGTGCCTATCGTTCAACGCTCTTCTTGAATGTCTACGTATTGAACTTCCACCATAACTTTGCATCTTCAAATAGATGCATTGTTGCGAATGTCACTTTTGCTTCTTCGGTGACTGTGTTTGCGTCCTTAAAATACTGTTCAGGATCAAAGATGAAATTCTCTAATGCCTTTGCATCCCTCACTCCACAGAAGGGCTTGGGTTCAAGGATCTTTATTCGACCAATTGGGATTGCTCCTCCAGCTGGAGCATGGTTTGCATCGCTAGCTTGGTCAGGTTCACCTTCGTGTTTACCTCTGGGATTTCATTCCTTACGACATCGAGTGTAGCTCGAAAATTCTCTGACATGACGTTTATCATTTCCAACATCGTCTTTTAGGAGTTATCTAGCTCCATAACTCGTTCTTCCATATGGGCAGCAGAGTCTGTCGAACTATCTCCACGCTCATAGGTAACGTTTCCAGTTCTTATAATTTGTGATTCTAGAATGTCAACTATTGTCAACAACTCTTGTATGGGTAAACCGACGAGATGACTGAACACCCCATCAACAACATTGGCTTTCTTGGAAATTTAATCAAGCCAGGATTCCAAGAAATATATGGAATCAGAAACTTCCACCAAGTAGAGCATCTGCTCTTCACGCTCTACTAGTCGTTCATTTTGGGCCTTGCTCGTTTGATTCATTGTCGATATCTTTCTATCTTAACCGTCAACAAGCCAATTTAGCTCCGATACCATTTGTAACAATCGCAACCTTTCAAACTTGGAACAAGCGATTGTGCGACATTTGTTCTCACTCAATCAACATGTCAATCGATCAAAATCCAAAAGTCGCGGACAAACTCGCGGTACGATGAAGCCTCTCTTCACGTTCTTGAGAAAATTGTTTATAAAATGTGAGAGAGAATTAAATTCATTGAAATTGTCGTTACAATGTGGAATGAAGACTATCAATTGCAAGAAAAAAGGTTTACTTGTAAAGAGTGCGACAATGCTTGGGCGAAGATTAAACTACGATGTCTCCCTTGAGTACATTTTGAACATTTTCAGCTCTAACAAACTTGCATATGAAAATGCCGAAACGTTACTGTAAACCCCAAATCCTATTCAACTTAGATATTTCAAGATTTTGGAAGGATTAGTTTTAAGTGGAGATTGAGGTGTAATTAGGAGCTTAAGTGGTAAGTCTAATCAAGATTGAAGTATCAACGTATTTTCATGCAAGGATTCCTATAAACAAGCAACTTCAACAAAAGATTTCTCATAACTCACTAGACCAAATTCACTCAAATTAGTCTTAAAAGTTTAGAAATTGAGTTTAGTTTTTTGAGAAGGGTATATGTGCATTTTGGTTGCGAGAAGGTTGGTGTTTTGGTAAGAGAAGGCAAAAAGGTCAGTTCTCAAGTGAATCTGAGCAAAGTGCACCCCCAGAAGGCTACAGAAACAATATTTTGGATCATTAATTTGAAAGTTTGAGGCAAGAATATTACGACATTTTTCAACAACTTTATAGAAGAAAATATATTAATTTGAGTTATGAATTTATAGTTATTAAGCTCTAAAGTGGAAGTAAGGTTCTGGCCGAAAATGAGTTTCTGGGCAATGAAGATTGTCGGCCGAGAGACAAAGTAAGACTAGGTGAGTTGGGCATGGCGTTTCAAATCAGATAGGTTTTTGGGGGAGGAGGTTGCCGTTGGACGCATGACTTGTGCGTAAGGCGTGCGCGCAGTAAAAGGCATGCGGGAAAGATTACCGGAGACACCAAGCATGCGGCCAGGTCAGACACCCAACATGTCTGTGAGTGGGCATTCCCAGCGCGTGGAAAACCTCTTGTGAGGTTAGTGCGAGCAGCCTAACGCATGCACCCAATTCCCTGCCGCCCATCTTTGCGCACCAGCCATGCCAAATGGGTGTCTTTGGGTTGTTTTGATGTTTTGGGAAATTTTAAGTAAAGTTATAATGTTTTTATGATACAAGGAAATTAAATGGAATTATTTCACGTTATTTCACGTCAAGAGGAGATCAAACAAATTTATAGACCAAGGGTTTAAGCTACTATTTGTCAATGATAAAATGAATTTAAAGTTGATTTCTGAAGCTAATTATCTATTAAATGTTTTAAGCATGCTTTGATGTATGAATTACTTGAGTTTACTGTTTTAGCATAATGTTTCCATAGCATGAGATTTGACATGTTTGATAAGTATTTAGGTAAAGAATGAATTTTGAATTTTTTAAACTATACCGTACGATGTATATATATAGCAACCCTTTGGGGGATATGGCCTGTGCACAGAGGTTCTTATGATAAAGGTTATCAGTAGATACCTATGTATGCTATCACTAGGACAGATTATGAGAAGAGGGTGCTACATTTCTTGAGATAAAGATCTGTAGTTTACCTACCTCATTGTACATAGCTATAACAAGATGAGGGTCGTCAGAGGGCCCACGTTGTGTTTCATATGGTATAGGAAGTATATTGACTTTATTATGCTAAGACGACATTTTAAACTAAATTGTTTTGAAAAATATGTTTGGATAAAACCATCACTCACTGGGCTATTTTAGCTTACTTTTTCCAAAAGTTTTCCCCATTTTCCAAGTAGAGGTCGTGATCCGCAAGCTTGACCGTTGTCTTCAAGGCTGCTGTGCAAAAGTTGTGATCAGTTTAGGTACTGAGGGTTCGTTTTAGTTTAAACCTTATCATGTACATGATTTTGAATAAGGTCAAGTGCAGTTGTTAAATTTATGTTTGGCCAGTAAGTATAGTTTGTAATCAATGGCATATAGCCTCAACTACTTGTTAAAAAGTATAAGAAGTTTGTTAAAGGTGGTTTCTCATAATTTTTTCGCTGCATAAGTTTTAAATTACTTAAGTTGTTTAGCCTTATAAAAGACTAATATTGTTTAAAAAGGGAGCAATGTCGGTTAGCTTCACGCCACATCTTGGGCAGAGCAAGCAGGTGCTCAGGGCGGGGTGTGACAATCACACCCAAGCTTTATGACGTAAAATGAAAAGCAACGAGCTAAACTAAATATAAAACATAAAGATAAGATAAATTTGGGGTATTTGGCATACGACCATAGGCAAACAACGCCATGGACAAGTATGCTCGTGACATTTGGCGCGCAGGTCCAGAATCAAATGTCTGGAAATTAAATGATTGTGGGCTTATTTGATGGAGTTCTGATGCCTGCAAATTACAGATGCATGTGTTTGGGGTGTAGGAATTGAGTGCAGGAATTGGTAATCTGAATTTCTAATGCTTGTTTTTGGGCTGCTGATTTTGAATTCCTAGAATTAGCTAATTTGTTTTTTTTTTTCAATTGTACATTCTAAATTTATCAGGTATAAAATTTTTCATTGAGTTTTTTAATATTTTGTACCTATAATCAATTTCTTGACTTATTGATTTTCATGACAATAATGTAAAAACAATAAGGTTGAACATTTAATAACAATAATTTTGATTATAGTTGCATTAACATGAATGGTCTAATTAGAAATATCACAAACTATTCACAAAATATAATAAGTTATGTAATTGGATGGAGTTTACAAAAGTTTTAGTTAAGAAAAGCATTAAAAAACGTCTAATAGCTAGGTTTCAAAATAAGCATAGCAAAAGAGTCATGCAAAAGTGAAAGTCAAGTAGAGTTACATTTAGTGATTGTTATGATTGCCTTCCTATGATGCACATGCAATGTAATATTTAAAAACATTTTTTTTTCTTAAGTCAATCCAAATGAGTCCTAAGTCTTCTAGTTAAAGTGACAAACGAAAAATAATAATAAAAAAATGTATATTTAAATCCTAAATTTTGTACGCTAGGTATAATATACTGTTAAAATTTAAAATTATGTACAATTGTGTGTTTTAAAATTTAATTATGGGTCAAATATATGCAAATTTTTAAGCTTTTGCTATTTATTTTCTTCAAGTTTTACGAGAGGAAAGGGATTCATATTTTCCCATACAAAAAATGATAAAACAAAGTTGAAAGGAAAGTTCTAATGTGTTCATTTATTTTTATTGTTTGAACAAAAAATGTACCATTTTTCATTTTTTAATTGAGTAATAAAAAAATTATTTTTCTTTTACATATATAAAAAAATAAACAAATTCTATATTTATTCGCTCAAAACAATAAGAAATTTCATTAACTACATTGACTAAAAAAATCTTATTTAATACATAAAATTATAAACAAATTTTTACAAGTCTGATCTTTTTGAGTCAAACCAATTCAAATTATTAAAATGTTTAATTTATTGGACTTGTCATCCAAAAATTATAGTAATAATTTTAAAAAACGTTTTAAAATGGAAGTAAAAGTAGTAGCTTAAATTTGGAAACTAAAATTTTTTAATAAAAAAACCTTCCGTTTACCCCATTTGTTAAGCCCATGATTTTACATCATGGGCCAAACATGGGCTTGACAATGCCAAGCCCACCTAATGTCGAAGGGCCAAACACCCCCCAAAGGCTTTACTTATGTGTACATTGTGTGAGTTGTGTGCCATTGTTGGACTTCAAAACACGTGTAGCATAATTATATGAGTATTTCAAATTATACAAATTTTTATTTGAAAAAAAAACTTTGACATGCAAAATGTGTCAAGAATTAACCCAATTGTCAATTTTTTAGTGTCAAGAAAATCTTTCATTTGACAAGTAATAAGTGTCAAGGTTAAATATTCTTGACCAACAATAAATGTTAAGACTAAACAAATTCTTGAATCGTAAAACATGTCAACTGATCTCATATTCTTGACATTTATAACATGTCAAGTATATTTCATCTTGATAGTACAAGGTAAAAAGAACTCTTATTCTTGATACTAGATTACTTAACACATTAGAAGTGTTAAGTAACAAATACTTGATTTCAAAAAAGTGTCAAATAATTCTAATTTTTTATTTGTAGTGATGATAAACTTGTAGGGAAAACTTGACTTGGAACATCCTTATCTGGGTTTCCAAGTCATATGAGGTAAATGTGCATGGCATGCTTTTGGCACGTGGTTGGTTCCGAAATTAACCCTTTTTTTTCTTAAGCCCATTTCACTCCATTGGCTCAGTTGCTTGTACATTTAGTAGTTTTTTTTCTTTTCGTTAGGTCACTTCTACCCATTCAACATAAAAATCACTTTTTGTAAATACTATACACACAAACTATTGTGATGTGTTACATTGAATCTTGAAAAGCTAATTTGGGAAAAGTAAAATAAAAGAAAGAGAGAGAAATAAGAGTTTGTGAGAAAGAAAGGAAGATGTGGAAGTGTATTAGAGGAGGACAAAAGCCACGCCATGGTACGGAATAGAATGGGTAGGGAAACAAGGGAATGAAATACAAGTGTCAATAAAAGACATATATGATCGATGTGGACACAAAATAAACTAAACTACCAACCGTTGCTTCTTATCCAAAATATTTTTTGGTTTTTTCCTTACATTTGGTGGGGTACCCAATTTCAATACAACAAATACAAGTTATATCAAATTATTAATGAAAGTTTGTTTTGCTTTCTTTGAAAGCTACTTGGAAAGAATCTTTTGTCTATTATATTTTCGTTACGTTCACTTTCTTTTTCTTTTTCTTTTTAAATTTATTTTTATTTACTTCAACAATTGCAATATAGGAATTAAATCTAAACGCATTTAGGTATAAACATCATACCAATATCATTGAGCTAAACTAATTTTAGTTTTTTTTTCAATTTGTTTCGAAAAGAATTTGTTTGTTTTCTTTTAGATGTAGGTGAATGAATTAAGCATATGAACACTTAAATTAAAATGGTAGATTAACTAGTTGACTTAGGTTCATATATCATACTAAAATAAAATGATTTAAGTTTAGAAATAATTTAGATTTAAATTGTTGTAGACTTGTCAACTACAAAGATATCCTAGATAGATTTTAATCACTAAGAAGTGTAAATCTTTTTGTTTTTAAGGTTTCAATTTTGTTTTGTAATAAGTTTCTCTAATAGATTGTTATCAATAGAAAATATTCGATATATCTCTAAACTTCTTCGTGATTGAAATTCAATTTATTAGATATTAGTTAGAGATGTAAGAAACTCATAAATGCGATAATAAAGATCACGGTCTTTATTAACAGGTAGTTGCATAAGTGTCAAATTTATTTGTTAAAATTAGAATCATATCCTATGTGTTTATGGTTTTGCAAAAACGACAAGATCCTTAAGTCCAACCCAATTGAAATGTTCGGATGATCAAAATGTCCCTTACAATTAAAAATTTATGATTGCATCTTATTGTCATCTGATTAGCATAAAAAACAGTCATTTAATTTCTAATGATATTGGTTGTTATCTGATTGTTTCATGATTACAATGATATACTAATTGTTACCTGACTATTGTCTAATTATTGCATAATTGTTATTTGATATTTGTTAGAATCTTAGAATATTTATGGAAAGATTATGGAAATATTTTTCTTTTTTATTCCCTTGTACCTATTGTATTATTCAGCAGAAAGATAATAAAACTGAAAACATTGTGGTTTTTCTCTCAATTCTTGGGTTTCCACATAAGTATTGGTTTCGTGTTTATTGCTTTCAATATGGTATCAGGGCGAAGCAATAACGAAACCTTAGAAAATATTTTAGGAAACACCCTGACCAAAACAGAAGCCACCACCACCGCTACTGTCGCCGCCGTCGTGGACACCTCCACTGCACGCGTCGTTGTTCGTTCATCTCATCGCCCATTCCGTAAAAACTCAACTTTACTAGAAGGTTGAGGTCGTTACTATTTAAATAAGTATAGTTTTTTTTTTTTAAAGATAAATTAATTTATAAAATGAGAAAATTTAAATAATAAGAAAAATAAATAAGTAATTAAAGTAGTAAAACAAAATACTAGTTTGGGCCCATAAAAAAAAAAGAAATACATTTAAATAATTGTACCAAAGTTCTGAAATAAAAAAAAAAACATATTTACTGTAACATAAATGCGGAAAAGCTGAACTACCACGGTCACTTCTTATCATTCGCCAGCTTGCCCTTGCCTTTACCCTTACCTGAAAATTAAACATTTAAAAGAATGAGTATAAAATTATACTCAGTAAGAGACCCATACTTAGTCTCCCTATGTGTTGTTAGTCCCTTTGTTAGAGTCCTGAAATAAAGTACCACGCTCTATGGTGCTCCCGAATGCACACTATCCAGTAGTCCCACCGGGACTGAACTGGGCTCTCGGTGAATCCGAAGGAATCACCATAAAGGAGAGTCGGGCTGTAAGTGATCCCGTCGAATCACGTCTCAGTAATACTCAACATATAAAAGGGAGGACCTTGATGGACCCCTCGTGGTACGACTCTAACCAGCAGACCAACAGAACACTATAGGCTATACATGCCATCATAAAATCAACATCTCAGCTCAACATACATAATCTCAGAAACACACATATAATCTCATCATGCACTAATAGTACTGCATCTCAAACAAAAAGGGGAAAAATCTCTTACCTGGAGATTTGCTAAAATAATTCACTGGTCGATAATCAGGTTCTCCCAATACTCAAACCTAACCACCAGTAAAATTTAAAATCAATCATTCTGTTAATTATCACCTACTGTTTTAATTAGTAACCAAGCTTATCCAAGCTTACCTCAAGATTAGAATTGAATCCAACACCGCCTTAGCTGGAAAATTCACAGTCCAATTCCACCAATTTCACTTGACCTTCAAGCAACCATAGATCAACTTATTCCAAATACCATCTCACTTAAGATAAAAATGTTTAATTGGGTGTACCAAACCCATACAAACTCACCCCAAAAAGGCTCCAAACAAGGAACGGCTCAGCAGGACAGTTGGCTCGGGCGCGCGGCTTGTAGAGGAGAAGAATGCGTGCGGCTGGACGCGAACGGCAGGCGTGTGCGACTGAAGACGGACGCATGAGGCTGCGGCTTGCGACTCGGAGAAGACGGACGCGTGCGGCGGCGGCTGAACGTGTGCGGCTCGGTGACAGAGACGTCGGCTTCGCGTCTCAACTGACACTAACAACTCTGATGGATGGACGCGACTCGAACGTCAACGGACGCGTACGACTTGCAGCTGATAGATGGAGACGCAAAGCGGAGAAGGAACGCGACCACCAACTCGTTCGGCTCGACGAAGACGGACACGTGGACCTGTGCGGCTGGAACCCGTGTGGCTGGATGACCGTCGTCGTGCAGCGGCTGCGTCAGTCGTGGCGTTCGCGGCGGCTAGGGTTTTTTTTTGTGAGGAAGAAGATGAATAGTATGGCACGCATCCCGAGGGTATATTTAAATATATAAAATACTAATAATAATAATAACATTAATACCATTATTATTATTATTATTTAATTTCTCTCAAATAACTCCTCTTTTCCTTCATCTCTTCCTATTCCCAATTAATTTTCCTCTCTCTTCATTAATAACCCTTATCTCACCTCTTTTATATTTCTCCTTAATAATTATACTAATAATAATAATATAATTTCTAAATTTTCAACCATTAACCCCACATCTTTCCAAAATACTTAATCTCCACAAATCAAAACCATTTCATAAAATAACACCCAAAAATTAAAATGTTAACAAAAATAACTTAAAAATTTTGGGGTGTTACAATATTCCCTCCTTTGAGGATCTTTCGTCCTCGAAAGTTTTTTTTTTTTTTTTTAATCCTCAAATAACTCAGGATAATGAGCTCTCACGTCGTCCTCTCTCTCCCAAGTGGCTTCCTCGATCTCGTGGTTTTGCCATAGAACCTTAACCAAAGGAATTCCTCTGTTACGAAGCAGTTTAATCTCCCTCGCCAAAATCTCAACTGGCTGCTCCTCATAGCTCAAGTTCTCATTAATTTGCAATGGCTCATAATCAACTATATGTGAGGGATCTGCTACATACTTCCTCAGCATGGAGACATGGAACACATCGTGAACCGCAGATAACAACGGAGGCAAAGCCACACGATAAGCTGCGGGGCCAATCCTTTCAAGAATCTCAAACGGCCCTACAAAACGTGGACTCAACTTTTCCTTCTTCTCAAATCTCAGTACACCCTTTATAGGTGCTACCTTCAGAAAAACCATGTCCCCCACGTCAAACTCCAAATCCCTACGTTTATCAGCATAACTCTTCTGTCTGCTTTGTGCTGTCAACATGCGAGCTCTAATCTTCTGTATGGCTTCGTTGGTGGTCTGAATCATTTCAGGACCTAACATTCGCTGCTCACCAACTTCACTCCAACATGTGGGGGATCTACAACTCTTACCATACAACGCTTCAAACGGCACCATGCCAATAGTAGCCTGGTAGCTATTGTTGTAGGCGAACTCCATCAAGTGCAAATGGGAGTCCCAACTCCCTGAGAACTCCAACACACAAGCTCGCAGCATATCTTCCAGAATTTGATTCAAATAGCTTCTGTATCGGTAATGAAAAAATCAGGATAGCAGATGGCTCTTTAGTCCCGATTGCTAGTAAAGGACAAATAGTTCTCTTTGACGGTTTCTCTCTTCAGAATGTTTTGCATGTGCCTAAGCTTTCTTACAATTTTTTATCTATCAGTAAGATCACCCATGAGCTGTATTGTAAAGCTACTTTCTTACCTGAATTTGTTTGTTTTCACGACTTGAGTTTAGGGAGGACGATTGGCACTACTTGATATACCAGAAGACTTTACATCCTTGATGATGATATAGTATTTCTAGGACTAGTTTACTGCCTTCCTATTTCAGTACTTTTGAACATGAGTTTATGTTGTGACATTTTTGGTTGGGTCACCCCAACTTTACTTATATGAAATATTTGCTTCCCCATCTTTTTCCTAAAATTGAAGTCTCCTAGTTATCTTACAATGTGTTCATTCCGAAAAAATAACATCTGGTTTCTTTTCCCTTACAACCATATAAACCCACACAACTGTTTACCCTTATCCATAGTAACAAAGTATTTCCTGGACGACAAGTGAAAATATTTATAACCACGCTGGTGAAGAAGATACCCAACAAACACACATGCCTGAACCCGAGGGGTAAACTTGGTGACCAGATCTAAAGAAGGTATTTTCGTGTCTCAGAGAAAATATACCCTTGATTTGCTAACCAAGACAAGTATGTTGGGATGTCATCCTACTGATACTCCTATTGAATTCAATTATAAACTTGGAAACTCTAATGATCAAGTTCCACTAGATAAAGAACTATATCAGTACCTCGTGGGTAAATTGATTTACTTATCCCCTACTCGTCTTGATATTTCCTTTTCTGTGAGTGTTGTCAGCCAATTTATGTAGGTTCCTTATGAGAAACACATTGAAACTGCCAACAGAATTCTGAGATACTTGAAAACAAAACCTGGTGAAGAGCTGATGTTTAGAAAAACAAACAAAAAGACCATTGAGGAAGATATATACTCGAATTGGGCAGGATTTGTTGTTGATAGAAAGTCTACCTCCGGTTATTGTACCTTTGTTTGGGGTAATCTTGTAACTTGGAGGAGTAAAAAGCAAAATATTGTAGCCAGAAGCAGCACTGAGGTTGAATATAGAGCTATGAGTTTGGGAATATGTGAAGAAATTTGGCTCTAGAAAGTCCTGTCGAATTTTCATTACGAATGTGAGATACCATTGAAGCGTTTTTGTGATAATAAAGTCACTATTAGCATTGCTAACAACCATGGATATAACTAAACATGTTGAGATTGATCAACATTTCATTAAAGAAAGACTTGACAATGGGAGCATATGCATTTCGTAAATCTGTTCGAGTCAACAGGTTGTTGATGTTCTTCCCAAGGGGCTTCTCAGACCAAACTTTGACTTTGTGTTAGCAAATTCCCTACTCTTTTTAATTGAGAGAATTACTTATTTCCATTTCTTGAATTTCTTGCTTTCTACTTGCAATTTCATTGCCAATTCCATAAAGATTGAGATTCTTTTCAATTCTTTTCATGTTCTTTTCCTTGTGACAATCAACCTCTTCCCACCATCCCTCCTTACTACTACTTTCTTTTTTATTCTTCAAATTACTAACTTTTCTTTTATATATTTTTTGGTTGAAGTGCTTATCGTGATTTTCCTTGGGACATGACCCCACCTTTTGGTATATTACTGATAATTTTGTTGAGATAGTTGGGTAAAATTTTCCTTAACGACTTTTAGTTAGAAATTTTTTATACCCAATTCTTTTTGTATCATTGGCCTATTGCACAGATCATTTGCCTCTTTTCATCCACATTCAAAATTTGTCTAATCTATGGCAGTTTTTCTTCTTTCCCCTTGAACCATAACAACGACATTGAAAGGCGATGAAGACCATCTCCAAAACACTTGTTTCTTTGAGGCCAATTTCCATCTCAAAAACGTTATCCACCATCCCCTCCTTCCTCATCTCCATTGAAAATCGTTCTTTAAAAGTGCTTTGTGCCTACCTAGCATGCACTTTCAACTAGTTAAAGCAACTCCGTAAGGGGGTGAAGTTTTTGCGTTCTATTTGGAAGCACCTGGATCATGGATACAAGGTTTCATGCAAGTTAGATGCTGCTATAGACAATCCATATCCAGTCGAAGACGACAAGAAGAAGTAATCTTCAGTCTCTGAGAAAAAGAGGTTGACAAATAGTCGAGACCGAACTACATATGAGTCCAGTCTTAGAGTTCAATTTGATAACGAGAAAATAATAATGCAAAACGGTGGAAATTGTAATTTGGAGGATGATACTTGAAGTTAAAAAAAACCGATAAAGGGCGTTAAGAAGATTGGGAAAAGCACCACAAAGGAGTCATTGACCGTGAACACAATCCTGTTAATATTTTCTTAAAAGAAAGAAGTAAGAACAACGAAGAAGGATGATGGAGGCGAAAGAGGTCCCCTAACTTTATAGGAGATGCAGGAAAAAGCCTACCGATTTATCGACTTATATGTTGCACACATGTTAGACAACACTGGAGAAGCAACTTATCCAACTGCTACAATGTAAATGAATGAAATAAGTGGGAAAAGTAGGTGATCCCAACTATTCCAAGTAGCACTGGGTTATCAGTCATCTAGTGAAAAATTGCATAGTGTTGAAATAGTTAATTCTAAGGTGGGTCATGACAAGAAAATAAAGCTAGATTTGGATGAAGTAGCCTAGGTAATCCATGCAACACTGGCAATGATGTCAGATGTTTCTCCATCAACATCTCTTTTAAGCAAAAGGAAAGCTTGGTCACTTTTGGAACCTTTCAGCTTGTAGTAGAAACAAAAAGGACCACTGAAAAGGACGATGAAGAGTGGATAGTTTTGACTCGCTGAAAGAAAAGACAACTAAATCTGATCCAAAAAGCGTCTCACTTCTACTGAAATTATAGAAGAGGGGAGCATGCTCCAAAAAGCTTAGAGGAAAAGAAGGACCTGAAGGCCTAAGCTTGTAAAGAAGAAGGATGATGATCTTCTTCAACCTTGACATTAGTAATTTTGGCAAAATTTCTTTCGGTAAACTTTCACTATAATCATTCAGATCAAGTACTTGGAATCATTGTGTGTCATGCTATCTACGTAACAAAGGGTGAGGATATCCTTTTAGGTTCACTAATAGAGGAGGGAGAGTCAAAGAAATTTTCATGTTCTATGTGAATGGCTTATTTTCACTAAACCAATATCATCCTTATTGATGCATTGTTAGATTCAAGACCATCAAGTAAGTGCTTTGACCTCTATGATGCGCACATGTGCTTGTTGCTACACGTCTTAAGGCTTCTTAGATGAGAATCTGATGCTGGGATCAAAATTTAATAAGAGGCTCTTGTATGTTTCTGGATACGTATGAAAGCAAAGGATTGATTAGATTGTCATTGATAATTCGTCAGTTGCCAATATAATGTCGAAGTCGATAATGAAGCAGTTAGGCATCTTAAGGGAGGAATTATCAAACAACAAGTCAATAATTATCAAGGCTTCAACTAGGCCAACCAATGATCGATAGACATGTTATGCTTACAATTGGGCGACCTAAAGTCTAACACATTGTTCCATGTTATAGACTTAAAGACCACTTATAAGTTGTACTTGGTTGTCACTAGATTCACGAAAATGGGTGGTCGATGTGTTCTCTTGTTGGAACAATATATAAATACTACTTGAGACTTAGTTTTAGTAATCTAACATTTGGGTAACGCAACTGCAACACATCACTAAGTAGGTTCACTGCACGTATTGTGCTCGCCATGTCTTTCTATATTGTGTGGTTCATTCTATGTGATACGTCATGAGACATGATCATAGCATAGAGTGCTCACAATGCACTTCTTTATTGCGTGAAGAGTAAGTCATCGTTGGATTCAAGTTTTTCTACTGTTTGCCCAAGTGCAAGCGATGCAGCAGGTTTATCTGGGTGATCCATGGTCGAACACGAGGAATTGTTTCAACATATTAGTTCTAGGGTATTACTCAACCATTGGGCACTATGATGTTTGAGATAAAAGAATATTTATAATAAAACTAAAGTTATTTACACTCACCACAGACTCATGGACAGAGGGGGTAAAGTATGATAAAATGGAAGGTTAAGTGAATTAACTTGCATGCGAGAGAAAGGTGAAGGAAGGTCTACGCACTATTAGGCAATTAAGCAATGTGAGAACTTTGATGCGATATAACTTGAATAATGAGCTCATGATTAAGGCGACCTTCTCTCGAAGTGTTTAGACGCCACACTTGCACACCTTTCGGGATGCAAATGACCATGCTTGATTAGGCAAGATATATCTAAAAGTCTTCACTTATAACACTTATAGAACTTCTCGTTTATGGACAACAACCTCTCAGTGCCTAATGTCCACACTTGTTCGCCTTTTGGGATATAAATGTTGGAAGTTATCTCGCTAAGGTGGGGTTTGTTACCAACACCTCCTTGCGCACATTAGCCTTATCCTTGGTACTTGCCCTCTTGGGTAGTTGGCGATTGACATTGGCCAAGTGGTGAATATAGCTCAACCAATACAATAAGTCGTATAAGCTAGACTTATTATCGAGAACTTACCACAAGCCTAACTACTATTAACATATTGACAAGAGAAAGGTTAAGAAATGATGGATCAAAAAGGTATAAACGTGTAATATATATATAAAGAATGTAGGCATTTGACCATTATATAATATGAACAACATATATTACAAAGAAATGCAAAAATGGAAGGAAAAAAGAGTGGCTTGAAACACAAGTTAAAGGGAACGAGGGATGACTCTTCTCCTCTCAAAATCCAAGCTTTTGTGTTACACTCTGATCGGAAAAGATGAAGAAGTGTTGTACATCGGATGGCTAGGCTAATCCTTGCCACCAGCTCTCTAGGTTTTTGCCCTTGTAGACCCTATTTTTGTCCACGTACGCCTCTTGTCCATTCACGTGTCTTTTATGTGTGACGGTCCATTCAGATGTCGCTCTCTGTCTTGGTGAAGATGAAGTGCTTTTATAGGCAACTTTAGGCGGGAAACTTCTGTTTCTCTAATCTTGTCGACCCCGTTTTAGGTCCTAGGAAGTCACATAACTCCACCTACCATTCTTATCTTGTAGTGAACTTTCCTCTCATGATGACATGGTTCCTCGCCTGGAGATGTTAACTGCTAGGTGAGTTCCTATCGTGTGACCTATACACGAGGTGTCCTCTGCGATTTGCTTCTTTCTTGTCCACTCAACCTGCATTTGAACATGATAATCGCGTAAAACAGGCATGATGCATATGTAACTTATATTTCTAAATACTTATGTGTTAACAACATAAGTTACTCGTTCTGATCATCTTCTTATGCGTTTTGACCTCATTATTCTAATAAAAATGGCTATAATAACAAACATTTATGCGCGTTATCACACCCCCAAATTTAGAATAATGCTTGTCCTCAAGAATTGCTCAATATTATGCTTGTCCTCAAGCATCGTTTCGTATTATGCTTGTCCTTAAGCACCATTCCTCGATAAAGACTCACCTTCCCCTTTTGCGTTTCTATACTTCTCAAAATGCAAGCAAGTTTTATTCATTATTCAGGGTTGACTCCCGTCGCGTACTTCTTGCTATGAAAGTATTTCTAAGTTCAAAATGCGGCAAGCTTCATAGTCAAAATGTCCTTGTTCATTCCCTACAGTAAATCTTATTTTTAACTTCAGAAATGGCTAAAGTTTTAAAAAAGTTTTCGAATCCTTTTAATTGGCGAAATGATGCTTTTTATTATATTTACATCAGACTTGGCATTGAGTAGAAAATCATACATATTCTATGAGTTCGTTTCTCTCCTCAACTGTAACTCTTATCGCCTCTTATTACTCAACTCTCTTATTTTTACTTTTGAAGCTATGCTTCTTATTTTTGCAGGAGAAGGCAACAACAGAGTCGTTATTTTAATTGAGTAAACACGGATTTTTGAAAAATTTTCACTTTTGTCTTAGTTTTAAATTTTGTTAAAACCCCATATAGGCATGCCTTTAGAAGTTTTCAAAAATGTTTCAAGAGTTTTAACACGGATCTCGCACACCCCCAAATTTAGATGCTAGCAAAGTCCTCATTCCTAAAAATGAATGATAAGATTAGTCTCGAAAAAGTTTCACAAAAGTGGTTTGAGGTCAAACTTGCGGGCCTAATAAACTGGAGAAATATTTCCTAAGGTTTCTTAACAAGTTAAACGCCTAAATAACAAATTAAACTTTATTTCACATACTTTATTTCACTGAAGTATTATTGAATCGCAAAGACAAATTGGAATACTACAAAGCAGGGAGCCAAGCTTGCGACAAGAAAGATTTAAACACATGGGAATTTGTTGGGACAAATATTGAACCCTTTAAAGATAGCCTATTCTCGCATTCTTTATACAAATTTAATTATTTCTATACTTTTATGCAGAATATGAAGTAGACTCCGATACGAACCCAATGACACGAAAATCACCTAAATCGGAGTTCAAACGAAGGAGAACGGGCAAATTAATCATGAGGGGCATTTTTCGTAAATATTGAAGAAGATTGACACGTGGCAGCCCCTCAGTGGTGTGCGTCCAGCCTCAAGGTTACGAGTTCGAACCGCACCAGACGCAAATTTTTATCCTGATTTTTAAAGACGAAAATGACGTATTTTAAGGCATCCGCGCGCATCCAAGAGGTCACGAGTTCGATCCCAAAAGAACGCACGAATTAATCACCTCATTTGAACCTTCAATCCGTGTCTTCCCATCTCAGCCTGTCTCCGCTTGACACGTGGCACGATCTCCTCACGCGCGCCCCTTAGCCACCCGAGTTCGACTCCCACCTAACGCAAACAATTTTTTCCTCCATTTTCAATGGCAAATCTTAATTATTTGCCAAATTTTCGAAAATTCTCCATTTTTTGCGTGCATTTTAAGTAGGAATGGGCTTCAGAATGTAATTTTGGGCCCATTTGCTATAATCCCCCTCATTTTCACTATAAATACCCCTAATTTCACATTTTCAAAAATATACAATGTACAATACCCTCCAAGATTACTCTCAATTCCCTCCAAATTCCAATTTCTCTACCCCCTCTCTATAATTTTGATCTTCAACCATTTTTCCAGAAATATTGAAGATGGAAGGCTAATCTTTTGAGGTAAATTGGGCTTAGGCATTTCCAATCTTTGAGAATTTGATTAATTAGATTTTTTTTATAATTAGGGTTTGATTAGTCTTTGATTTCCATGTAATTTTTTGTTAGAATCAATAATAGATTGCATCAAGAGTTGGATGTTTAATTCAATTTTATTGAATTTTGTAATCTTGATTCTTGATTTTATGAATTGTTGATTCAATGTTGTAAGCAATTTACCCCTAGTATTTCAATTGATGCAAGATTAGTTGATTTGCTTGCGTATATACAAAAGTTCCATGATTTTTCATTTTATCTCTCCCAATTTTAGAATTGTGTAATGCCTCTTTTGGATTTCAATTGATCTTGATGATTCTTGGAATTAAATTGAATATTATTTTTTATGTGCACAAATTAATTTCTCTTTGATTCCTTGAATATAAAGTTGTTGATCCATCTTGTGTTTTCTTTAAAGAAAAGAACAATGGGTTTAGTTAGAATTGCAATGATCAAACTAAGCCCTTGAAATTCTTTACTCTTTTTTTATTTGATTCAAGAATTCCTTCCAAGATCAAGCAATTTGATCTTGCAAGGAAATCTTGAATCAAAATCTCTTTAAAGCTATGCATAATTCAATTTCCTTACCTTCTTTGATTCAATGATAAGATTTGAATTAAGCCTAACCCATTCCTCACTTACTATCTTGGAATTCAATATCTAGTATCTCTTTCTTTTTTTGTGAATTGTTTTGCATACCAAACTCCCCTTCTCATTCCCTCCTACAATTTTCCCCAATTTGTTTTCAATACTTTTATCTTCCTAAAATTACTAATCTCTATATTTCCAAGCATTTCATTCAAGGAAAAATCCATCACTCCCTTGGGTTCGACACCCTTGCTCGCTTCTATCTACGGTAAAATCAAGGGTAACTATAAATAAATTTTGGTCAAGGCGTTTAGGTGAGTACCCTTCATTGATAACGATCTTACCTACTCTTTGCATAATCTTTTTGCATGTCAATTCTCGCCTCGTCAAAAAATGGCGCCGTTGCCGGAGAGTGACACGGCATAGTATATCTTAAATGTTTGCTTACAATTTTTTTTTTAGTAATTTTAGAAAAGCATATTAGATTTATATTCTTTCTATAAAAAAAAAAGAAGAAAATTCGCATGCTATTTTATTTTTCTTTGCTTTCTCTAATGCATGACTAGGTTGTCAAATGCATCTAGATTAGAATTTAAAGAAGACATAACCTTGCATGAAAGAAGACTAAGGAAAGAAAAGAAAAAGTTAGTAAGTTCATCCTTAGAGCCTCACATTTTCACATTTGAACCATCCCTTGAAGAACCCCTAGAGCCTTCCTTAGAGAACAATTTAAATAACCTAATGGGAGAAGAGGCACCCGAAAAAACACTTAGGGAATTATATGAGCCCGATATTCACCAAAGACCAATAGGGATAGTAATTCCACCTACCACGACCAATTTTCACCTTAGGTCGGATTTAATCTCAAACTTACCTATCTTTAGAGGATCCAATGGAGAAGACCCACATAAACATCTTAGGGATTTTTCTTGGACATGTGACCTCCTTAGACCACATGGGGTAACCGAGGAACAATTGAACCTTAGGGCATTTCCCTTTTCCCTTGCCGATAGTGCCAAAAGATGGCTTATAAACTTAGAGCCTCAAACCATCACCACTTGGGAACAACTTAAGAAAAGGTTCTTAGAAAAATTCTTCCCAATAACTAGAGCCCAAACGGTCTTAAAAGAAATCTATGGTGCTAGGCAATCCAATAAAGAAACTTTGTTTGAATATTGGGAGAGGTATAATGAACTTTGTGCAAGGTTGCCTTACAACCAATTAAGTGAGAGAGACATTGTGCAATATTTCTATTCGGGGTTGTTACCATCGGTTAGGGACTCCATAGATGCCGCTTTGGGAGGAGCCTTGATTGATAAAACTCCCTCTGAAGCTAGGAGGTTAGTTTCTAGAATGGCCGAAAATTCTCAAAACTTTACTACTAGTAGAATACTTGATATGAACTCTTCTTTGTCTTGTGATAACTCTGTTAAAGAGCAAGTGAATCTACTTACTAAAATGTTTACTTCTTTTGTGAAAGGAGAGGTACCCAAAGTAGTTTCATGTGGAGTATGTGGCTTGCTTGGCCACTATAATGACCAATGTCCTGAGATAAAAGAGGTAAGTGCCTTGGGAGGATATAGAAGGAATGATTCACAGAGTAATGCTTACAACTCTGGATGGAGGGACGATCCAAATCTTAGATGGGGTCCACAAGAACCCAAACATAACAACACTCCTTCACCATCATCATCAAAAGGTACGTACTTAGAAGAGATAATTTCCAAGTTAGCTTTTAGCTCAAATAGCTTTAAAAATGATTTTGAGAAGAATCTAGCTAAATTGAGTGAATATACCGTTAGTTCAACTGGAGACATTAAAAATGATGTGCAAAACATGAAAGCATCTATCTCAGAATTAGGAAACAAGTTAGACCAATTGGCAATCCAATTTCTTAAAATGGAGAGGAAAGGCAAACTTCCCGCCCAACCAAGTCATGCTAATGTAAGTGCCATCACCTTGAGAAGTGGTAAGGTTTTAAAAGAAAATGATGATGTTCCTTTACCTCATTCTAACCCTAACTGGAAAAAAAGTGATTCAAATAACAAAGAAGAAAACAAGGTACATACTAACCCTTCTCTTTCTAATGCTTCTTCTTCTAACAATGATTCAAACAACCATATTGATAATCCTCCACCTCCTTTTCCTTCTAGGTTATCTCAACCAAGGAAAGAACTCAAGAATGATGAAGAACTCCTTGAAGTTTTCAAGAAGGTAGAAGTGAACCTACCCCTCTTGACGGCAATCAAAAGCATACCAAGGTACGCAAAATTTCTTAAGGAGTTATGCACTAACAAGAGGAGAAGTAGAAGCCAAGAAAAGGTAACGGTTAGTGAAAATGTCTCTTCACTCATAAGAAGAATCTTCCGGAAAAATGTGTTGACCCGGGTATGTTTTCACTTCCTTGTACTATAGGAAATAGAGACATATCTAGTGCCATGCTTGATTTAGGTGCTTCCATTAATGTCATGCCACTTAGTGTTTTCAAAGACCTAGGATTGAATGGACTTGAAAGGACTAGCATTTGTATTCAACTTGCTGATAGATCTTTTATTTCGCCATTAGGGGTTGTAGAAGATGCCCTAGTTAAGGTAGGAAATCTAATATTCCCCGCTGATTTTTACATAATTGAAATGAACAATGAATTTGCACGTACATCTCCTACCATACTTTTAGGAAGACCATTTTTGAAAACCGCTAAAGCCATAATTAATGTTGATAAAGGTCTTCTTAGTGTTGAGTTTGATGGTGATGTCGTGTCTTTCAATATTTTTGATGATATAAAGTCCTCTAATGATCATGTTTCATTGTGTGCACTTGATACTTTAGAATCATTAGAAACATTAGAAGAGCATGATAAACTCAATGAGCTTATAGACCAAGCAACTTTAGAATATGTTGATAATGAATTTTCTAAAGAGAAAACTAATGATGATGATGATCTTTCAATCTTCCTAGACTTTGTTACTAGTATAAATGATGAGCATGCTTTAGTTGCAACACATAAACAACATGCTTTAGGTAATAATTATGCATCTAGTAAAGAACTTGATCTAGGAAGAGACAATAAAGATGAAGATGAACAAACTTTGAAAGACATAGGCATTGATAATGAACAAGACCCAAGCATCCACATAAGAAAATTAAAAAAGAAAGATTTAGAAAATGATCCTTGTGAAGACTATTTGCATAAAGAATGTGAGAATTTTAATTCCAATTCTAATGAACTCACTCTACCTTTGCAAGAAAATGGGATAGAACTTAAGGTTCTACCTTCTCATCTCAAGTATGTGTTCTTAGGAGAAAAGAATACATACCCCGTCATAATATCAAAAGAGCTTACCGAAGAACAAGAAGCAAGGTTGCTTGAAACCTTAAAAAGACATAAGCAAGCCATTGGTTGGAGTCTTGAAGACTTGAAAGGTATTAATCCATCCTTTTGTACACACCGTATCCATCTTGAGGAAGGGGCAAAGAATAAAGTTCAACTACAAAGACGCCTCAATCCTACCTTGAAGGAAGTTGTCAAGAAAGAAGTCTTGAAGCTTAAAGACGCCGATATCATATATCCGGTACCGCATAGCACTTGGGTAAGTCCTATTCATGTAGTACCCAAGAAGACCGGTATGACCATCGTGGAAAATAGCAAAGGTGAGTTCGTTCCAACTCGTGTTTCAAATAGTTGGCGCATGTGTATCGATTATAGGAAGCTAAATGAGGTAACTCTTAAAGATCACTTCCCTTTACCCTTTCTAGATCAAATGATTGAACAATTAGGAGGAAAATCTTACTTTTGCTTTCTTGATGGATTCTCTGGATTTTACCAAATACCCCTTGCATGTGTAGACCAACATAAAACCACTTTTACATGTGAATTTGGAACTTTTGCTTTTAAAAAAATGCCTTTTGGACTATGTAATGCTCCTGCGACATTTCAAAGGTGCATGTTAAGCATATTTACAGATTTCATAGGAAAATGCATAGAAGTGTTCATGGATGATTTTACAGTTTATGGGAATGATTTTGATTCTTGCTTGAATAGTTTAGAATTGATCCTAAAGAGATGCATAGATACTAACTTAGTGCTTAACTTTGAAAAGTGTCATTTCATGACCTCTCACGGTATAGTACTAGGACACTTAGTATCATCTAAAGGAATAGAAGTTGACAAAGCTAGGATTGACGTAATCCAAAATCTGCCCTACCCCACTTGTTCAAAAGATGTTAGATCATTTTTAGGTAGTGCCGGTTTTTATAGAAGATTCATAAAAGATTTTTCTAAAATAGCTTTGCCTTTGACAAATTTACTTCAAAAAGATGTCCCTTTTGTCATAGATGACAAATGCATGCATGCTTTCGATACGTTGAAAAATAAATTGACTTCCTCCCCTATCTTACAAACACCTAATTGGAACTTACCATTTGAGATAACGTGTGATGCAAGTGACTATGCATTAGGTGCAGTACTAGGACAAAGAATAGATAATAAATTGCATGCCATATATTTTGCATCTCGCACCCTAAACTCTGCTCAAGCTAATTACTCCACAACTGAAAAAGAGTTTCTGTCCATAATCTTCGCTCTTGATAAGTTTCGTAGCTACATAATAGGATCAAAAATAACTGTGTACACTGATCATGCAGCTATCAAGTATCTCGCAAACAAAAAAGAGAGCAAAGCAAGGATTATTAGATGGGTACTCTTGCTCCAAGAATTTAATTTGACAATCAAGGATTGGAAAGGTATGGATAATCCCGTTGCCGATCACCTAAGTAGAGTCGTTAAAAAACAAGACGAAAATCCTGTAAGGGAACACTTCTTTGATGAATACCTTTTTAAGCTAGAAATACACACTCCATGGTACGCTGACATCATTAATTACCTTGTGACCGGTAAACTTCCTTCCTATTTCTCTTATAATCAAAAATGCAAATTAAGAAGTGAGTCAAAGTACTATGTTTGGGAGTTTCCTTATCTCTGGAAAATAGGAATAGACCAAATAATTAGAAGATGTGTAGCTGAAAACGAGCATGACTCTATCTTATCTTTTTGCCATGAAAAAGCATGTGGAGGACATTTTGGTCCTAAGCGTACTGCTAGGAAAATTTTAGACTCTGGATTTTACTGGAAAACATTGTTTGCAGACTGTTATGCATACTGTAAAGCATGTGAAAAATGTCAAAAATTTGGATCCATTTCCAAAAGAATGAAATGCCATTAAAACCAATTCTCCCTTGTGAAGTCTTCGACATTTGGGGAATTGATTTCATGGGCCCATTTCCTTCCTCCTTTGGAAATCTTTACATTCTTCTTGCAGTAGATTATGTTTCCAAGTGGGTCGAGGCAATCCCCACTAGAACTAACTCTTCTTCCACTGTTTCCTCTTTCCTAGTTGCAAATATTTTCTCTAGATTCGGTACTCCTAAAGCCATAATAAGTGACCAAGGAACCCACTTTTGTAACCGAACCATCGAGACATTAATGAAAAAATACAGAGTCCAACACCGAGTTTCAACTCCGTACCACCCTCAAACAAATGGACAAGCAGAAATTTCAAATCGAGAGGTAAAATCCATTCTTCAAAAAACTGTCAACCCTAATAGAAAAGATTGGAGCCTTAGATTAAATGATGCACTATGGGCTTATAGGACAGCTTACAAAACACCCATAGGCACAACACCATTTAAATTAGTGTTTGGTAAAGCATGTCACCTTCCCGTAGAACTAGAGCACAAAACTTTTTGGGCTATTAAAAAGTGCAACTTATCTCTTGAAAAAGCTGGCAAGAATAGAATGTTAGAGCTTGGTGAGTTAGAAGAACATAGGCTTGATTCTTATGAGAACTCTAAGATCTATAAGGACAAAACCAAACTCTACCACGATAAGAAGATCCTAAAAAAAGAGTCCAAAGTAGGGGATAAAGTACTTCTTTATAACTCATCCTTATCTTTCATGCCAGGCAAACTAAAATCCAAGTGGATTGGCCCATTTGTTGTTTCTAATGTCTTTTACCATGGTGCAGTTGAGATTAAAAGTGAGAAAACAGGAAATATTTTTAAGGTAAATGGGCATAGACTCAAAATCTTTATTGAGGGAGAACCTACATCTTCCCAAGTATGCAAGATTACACTTCTCCACCCCACCTACACATGAGTTGGTGAAATAAATGGTCTAGCAAACGACTTGAAAAATTTGTGCTTCCTGGAGGCAGCCAGGCGTCAATTTTATTGCTTTCTTTAATTTCTGTCTTTCTTCTACTTTTACTTTCTAGTTTCTAGCCTTTTTTGCTTTCCAATAAAACTAAGAAAATTTTCTTCCTTCCTTTTTTTTCATGAATAAGTCTTACCCAAAGCACACCCTACAATAAAGAGGAGTAAAATGCTTTCTCCATGCAAGCTTTCCACCAGCCAACCATCAAGAATCATCCAGGGAAGTACACTGTTCCCCTTTCCTTTCTATTTTCCTTTACTTTGCTTTCAAAAGCTTTGAGGACAAAGCAAATTTTTAAGTGGGGGGTGGATTGCATGTTTCTTGATAATTAGCTTAACTTGCATGTGTATGAAAATGAGGCACCTTTTTCAAAAAAAAAAAAAAAAAAAAAAAAAAATTCAAACTTTTTTACAGAAAATTGCATATCTGCCCAACCCTTGAGCTGAGCTCGGGTTTGTAAAATCATCACATTTAGAAATAATTTTCATATTCTGGATATATTTCTTAATACTCTGAATAGATTGAGAATGAGTAAAGAATGACCTGTTATCATTTTTTTGTTTTAAACCTCTTCTAGCCATACCATATTGAAATATGAATGCTTGAATGACAATGGTATGCTTGCTTTGATTGAATGATTGCATGTATTATACAATAAATGCATGGATACATTTCTAGCCTTGTCTTCTTTGTTGCGTTATTATGATATGTCTATGAAACACTCAGTCCAAATCTAGCCTAGATAGAGTTCAAATAGGATAGGAGCTTCTCTTTAGAAGTTGAGAAGGCTTTAACATTTTTGTCTTGTCAACATGATTTAGGAACCTCTTGCCTAGCCAAATCTAATCATTAGGACTGTATCTTTAGTGAATGCCTCTGACATGAAGTCGATTCACCCCTTCAAAACTCTAAAAACACTTCAATTCTTTATGTGCGACGCTTCAGATAAATGAGATTTGAATTTTTGAATTTTCCCCGCCTTCCATCACGTGAAACTCGCGAGTTTTCCACTCAGCACAAAATTTTCTAACTACCTTAAGTTACCAAGCGATAAAGAAATGTGGTAAAGAAAGCAATAAAAAAATGAGGTAAAAAATAGGGCGAAATAAATTAAAACTAAAACAATAGCAATGCACAAAATAATGCGTTTTGAATAAATGACATGATGTGTAGATATATACAAAACGCATAAATGCATTTTAAAGGTAGTTAATAGAAGGCATTTACAATAATTCCATAAATAATTTATTACATTGCTCTCCTTCAATGTATGGCTTGAGTTGTTGCCCATTTACCTTAAACACAGTTGTTCCGTTTAGTGAAGCAATCTCTACAGGACCATGCGAAAAGACTTGCTTGACCACAAATGGTCCAGACCATCACGGACGAAGCTTACCCAAAAATAGGCGTAGACGTGAATTGAATAGCAACACTTTTTGTCCACTGTGGAATTCACGTTTACGAATGTGGTTATCGTGCGATGCCTTTGTTTTTGCCTTATAAATTTTAGCATTCTCATATGCTTGAGAATGTCATTCTTGCAATTCATGCAATTATATTAACCTTGCTTCTCCTGCGGCAAGATGATCAAAATTTATCTTTTTACAAGCCCATCGCGGTTTATGTTCCAACTCTAATGGTAAGTGGCAAGCTTTTCCGAAAACTATCGTGTAGGGTGACATCCCAATTGGCGTCTTGTACATGTTGCGATATATCCAAATCACATAAATCTAGGTGATCTACCCAATCCTTGTAGGAGTGACTTACCACTTTTTCTAAAATTTTCTTAATTTTCCTGTTGGATACTTTTGCTTGACCATTTTTTTTTTGGGTGATAGGCGGTGGTTATCTTGTGATTTATGTTGTACTTCACAAACAACTTTGTGATGATACACTTAATGAAGTGGGACCCTTCATTGCTGATAATGGCTCTAGGGGTTCCAAACGTCGTAAAGATGTTCTTTTTCGAGAATTTGCTTACTGTAATCGCATCATTCTTAATGTAGGAGATTACTTCAACCCACTTTGAGACATAGTCTACAACCAGTAAAATGTACACGTGGGTGCCAGATTGAGGGAAGGGTGCCATGAAGTCTATTCCCCACACATCGAAGAGTTCAATTTCTAAGATGGATTGCTCAGGCAACTCATCCCGATGAGACAGATTCCCAGTCCTCTGACACCTGTTGTTTTTGGCTACAAAATTCCTCGCATCTTGAAAAAGAGTAAGCCAAAAATACCCACTTTGTAAGACTTTTTCGGCAGTCTTTTGTCCACCAAAATGTCCTCCATATGGTGCTTCATGACATTTTGTTAATATGTCCGTTGTTTCATATTTAGGGACACACCGCCTTAATAGATGGTCTGGACCTAATTTGTAAACTAAAGGTTCATCCCACCTATAAAAGCGCCATTTGTGAAACAACTTCTTTCATTGCTGACTGTTGAAATCTTGCAGCCAATCCTTACAAACGAGATAGTTTACTATGTCGGCATACCAAGGTTCTTTTATCTCAACGCAAAAGAGTTCCTCATTTGGGAATCTTTCTTCAATACCTTTTTTCTCGTGTAGGAGTCTACATTCTTGAGACGCGATAAGTGATCAGCCACTTGGTTCTCTGTGCCCTTGCAGTCCTTGATCTCCACATGAAACTCTTAGAGTAATAAAATCCATCTTATAAGGTTTAGCGTCCTTTTTCCCCATGAGGTATCTGATCGCAGAATGATCAGAATGTACCATAATTTTGGAGCCAATGAATAACCACCACTAACAATTCATTCTTCATGATGGTATAATTTTCCTATGCTTCATGAGAGTTTTACTTAGGTAGTAAATTGGATGGATCACCTTATTCTTCTTCTAACCCACCATAGCCCTTACCGTCACATCACTTACATCGCACATGAGTTTAAATGGTTGAGACCAATCTGGAGTGATGGGGATAGGCGCTAAGGTCAACGCATCTTTGATAGCTTGAAGCTTTTGGTTGCACTTGTCATCGAAAATAAAGGGTTGATCGGCACACAACAGATTACTCAATGGCTTGGTGGTCTGGAAAACCCACGAATGAATCTTCTATAAAACCCAACATGGCTCTGGAAGCTTTTCAGTGCCTTAACATCACAAGGCAGTGGCAACTTGCTAACTACATCCATTTTTGCGGGGTCTACTTCTAGTCCTGCGTTGGAAACTTTGTGCCTAAGCACAATTCCTTCTTTCACCATGACACTTTTCCTAGCTTAAAACGAGTTATGTCTCCTCACACCTCTCAAGCACTTCCTTCAAACTGTTTAGGCATTCTTCGAAGGATTCACCAAATACGGAGAAATCATTCATGAATATTTTAACTAATCTCTCAGGAAAGCTCGAGAAAATAGCCATCATGCAACTTTGGAATGTTTCTGGTGCATTACATAGACCAAATGGCATCCTGGGAAATGCAAATGTGCCATAAGTACAGGTAAACGTTGGTTTGTGTTGATCCTCAGGTGTTATCGTAATCTGGTTATAACCAGAATAACCATCCAAAAAGCAGGAATATTCTTTTCCTACAAGCTGATCTAATATTTGGTCAATGAAAGATAAGGGGAAGTGGTCCTTCTTAGTAGCCACATTCAGCTTGTAATAATCCATGCAGATTCTCCACCCTATGACTGTTCATGTTGGGATTAATTCGTTCTGCTCATTCTTCACAACAGTCATCCCACCTTTCATTGGAACGCATTGGACTCAACTGACCCATTCACTGTCTGGGATAAGATAAATGACTCTTGCATCATGCCATTTAATAATTTCCTTTTTTACAACCTCCTTCATCGCAGGATTTAACCTTCTCTGGAATTGAATGGTGCTTATTTGTCTCTCTTCCAGTTTGATCTTATGCATGCAATAAGATGGACTTATCCCTTGGATATCACCAATGGTCTATCCTATCGCCTTCTTCTGGTGCTTTGGCCTGTTCAATAATGTTCATTCTTTTGTGCCACTTAGCTGTGTGGAGATAATGTTCGATAGAGTGCATTTTCTCCAAAAAATGCATATTTTAAGTGATGCAATAGCGGCTTGAGCTCTAGTTCTGGTGGTTCTTCAATTCATGGCTTTGTTTCTTTTTCACCTTTGTTTAGCAAGACCAAAGGTTCAAACTTCTTTTCACCAGTTACGACATTCACTTATTTAAGTAAACTTGACTCTTCTTCAAAAAATTCTTCAGTGCTAAACAACTCTTGGTATACCTCTTCCTTGCAATAGTCCCAACCAAGGTCCTCTATTGCGCTGCAGTTTTCAACATCAGTGGAGAATTTCATCGCATTGATGACATTAAATTTTATTTCCTCTTCATTCACACGCATGGTCATTTCTCCTTAGTGGACATCTATGAGTGCACGACCTGTTGCTAGGAATGGCCACCCTAAAATAATCGGTACCTCCCGATCAACTTCCTAGTCCAGAATGACGAAGTTTGTGGGGAACAAGAATTTGTCCATTTTTACCAAAACATCTTTGATCTTACCCTCTGGCTTGATGATGGATATATCCGAGAACTAGAGCCTCATTAGCATTGGTTGTACCTCCCCTATCTCTAATTTCTTGAAGATGGACAAGTTCCTTCCGCTGCATAGTGTCACTACCTCACACTTTTCTTTTCTGAGTTTCCTCCTTGGATCCATATCTCTATATTTTTGGAGGGTTTCTTTTTGTCGCTCAGATATATCGCTGGCAATTTGTCCCATTTGTAACTCCAAATTTTTTATGGATGTAGCTTGGATGAAGAAGAAGATTGGTTACGTATGTGTTAGTTGAAGCGCTAAGTTGGTTGTTGTGACCATTCATGATATTGTCTTGGGCGTTAGCCAGACACCTCACCCTTATAGTTTAATCGATCACCTTGTCGACGTTGTGCATTATGCTCTTGACCCTCAAACTAAAGTTTGGATGGTTACTTTAACCTTCATTGTAAGTGTTGGAGTACAGGTCATGTTTCACATAGGCGACTATCTCTTTGCTCATAGGGCATGCGTCCGTGTTGTGCGGTCCACCACATCCTACACAACCCAACTCAGTTGCCTGATGTGCTGCTTGAAGAGAACTCCCAGCAGCATTGACTTGCGACAAAGCCATGGACTGCAAGAGTTTGTTCATTTCAGTAACTTGGCTTTGCAATGCTACCAAAGCATTCCTATCAAATTCTTCTTCTATTCCTCCATGCTCTCTTATACTTTCTCTCTTTTCATGTCGCGAGCCATAGCCGTCATCCCTCCATTCTTGACTATTGCTAACCATGGGGTCTAGTGTTCTTTTAATCTTGTTATAGAACAATCGAAACATCCCACTTGTAAACATTGCGTCTACATATTGTTGTGTATCTTTGCTTAACTCAAAGTAGAATTGTTCCATCAAGACACATCCCAAAATTCTATGACGAGGACATCCCTCAATCATTCACTTAAACCTTCTCTATGCGTCAATTAGATTCTCGTTATCCCTTTGCTCGAAGGTCATCAGGTCCTTCCTTCTTTTCACATTTTCAATGGTTGGGAAGAACTTTTTAATAAACTTTTCAATTAGATTATCCCAAGTTGTAACTTCCCCTTCTTCATTAGGGTTTTCCCATTGCTTGGCTTCGTCGCGTAAGTTCAGCGAGAATAACGCTAAAGGCAGCTCATCAGGTGATATTAGGCATATTAAACGACGCATAAATGGAATAAAAATTTCTTATGTGGTCATGAGGGTCCTCACGTGTGCATCCTCTAAATTGTCCTGAATTCTAAATCATTTGAAGCATCACTGGTTTGATCTCAAATCGAGAATTTTTCCCAAACATGGGAGATGCTATGCCTGGGTTGAAATCGTACAGGCTTGGTGATGCATATGATCTAATGGGGTGATCTAGATCATAGTTTAGATAAGCAAGGTTCCATTCTGAGGCTTATTGTTGGTTGATAGGTTGTTGTTTGGATTCTCTATGTTGGTTCGGTTCTGCCTCTGTCTTCATTTATGATTCCTCTGAAATGTTCGCTTAATCTCAGGGTTAAACTAGAATTTAGCTTGTTCATCTGCACTCATAAACTTGTTCGCAAACTTTTCGGCTACAGTTCGCAAGTCAGTTGAAATTGAACTTCTGCAAGACTTAACTCACGAATTAGTTAAGAAAGAAAACTTTCGAAAACTCCCCGACAACGGCACCAAAAACTTGCTTGTTTGTCATTTCATGCTAGATTTTCTCAAGCACTCTTTTAAGAGATTACCATTTTAGCTCTAAAAGTACCGACTGTTGAGTGGAGATTTGAATTATGCGATAAAATTTGCATTATTAATCATGCGTTGCTAGTCATGATAGAAACATGATTGTGCAAGTTCTTCTCTCTTTCGCCTAAATGTAAGCGAAGAGAAGTTGCCTGATAAGTCCAGGGTCAAACTAAGGGAATTTCAAGCTCGTAACTTATCTAAATGCGTGTAAAATCACGCGGTCTAGACTATATAGTAAAATGTATGAACCGTATATGAGCTATCCTACTATTTACACTGCGGTGCTTGGCGGTGCAAGGTGAACATTGTGGTATGACTCGATTAAGGATGATCTCATGTTGACAAGGCGAGGAAGGAAAAATTCAATTACCAAATAGATCGATTGATGCGTCAATACTTCGAAGCGATATAACTGTATGAACCATAAATTAAGGCAGGCATTTCTCAGTGTGATGCCATACTTACTCGCCTTTCAAAATTCAAATACACGGGTTCAGTGATACTATATCGCTAATCATTGTGCATGTAATAATAGTAGTTAATCTTTAATTAAGGTACATGCCTCTCAGTGCATTTTGCCACACACATTGACCTCTCAATAACGTGTGAAAAGGATGAGCTTAGCAATGAGAATGCATTACTCCATTCTCTTCACTACTTGCTTAGTTAAGCGCAGTTCACACATATTTAGTGATTCTGATCTCAATTTTTGCTCTTCTTTCGAATGAACAAGGTCAAGTTGCTCGCCTTTAGCTAAACAAAACTCTTACTGCGTGCACTATAACCTTATAAGTATCGAATAAATCACCCATTACTACTTAGTTATTCAATCATACATGTATATAGAGGAGATAAGACAACAGAGGTGTTATGTCTCAGAGTTTGATTTCTCATTCTCCATCATCTTGAGTTTAGGTGAGAGCTTGAAGCAAAAAGAGAAAAGGAGAGATCCAACAATTCCATCACTTTCGCTTCCATCTAGGCAAAACTCAAGCCAAAGAGAATAAGATATATATGTTTTTCTCACTAAAGTTAGCTGTAACATCCTAAAAATTAAAGTAATTCTAAATTTAATTATCTTAGTTTAATTTAATTATGATGGAATTATTGGGGTGTTATTTTAGATATTTGGTGAGAATTGTGTTGATTTTGTGGAAATTAGGATTAATTAAATATTTATTGGAAGAATATTTAATTAATTATTAAAATTGGAAGTTTTAAGTTGTTAAAGATTTGATAGTGGTTGATTGTTTTGGTGAGATTATGGAGAATTATATATAGGTGTAGATATATAATTAATTAAGTTATGGAAAGTTAATAATAATTATATTATTGGGATAATATAATTATTAAGAATATTATATTATTGACTTTTTTGGAAGATAAAAAGAGATGATGTGATGGAAGATATTTAATGAGGAGAGAGAATAAAATTTATTTGATTTTTTTAAAAAGGAAAAAATAAGAAATATTTGGAACAGTAAAAAGAGTTAATAATAATAATAGTTATTATTTTATTTTATTTTATTATATAGAGCCTTGGAACGTGTGCCCTCACTATTCGTCATCTTCTTCATCTCCTTTCTTTGAAAACCCTAGCCGCTGCCACATTTTCCAACCCCCATCTTTGTTCGAACATCACGCTACCGACTGCATCTCTTTCTGTCACTTTGAAGTCGAACGTTTCGTCTTCGTCCCAGTCGTCGTCCCTTCAAAGTCGACTGTTCCGCTCCATCATTTTTTGTGAAGCATCGACATCCTCTGTCTTTCATCAACGTACTTCGACCATCTCACTCCATCTCTGTCTGTCTTAGGTGAAGTCAGACAGTCACCGCCCCGCACAGTCAACGTTCAAAGACCCGATTTGATCCATCCCCTTCGTGAGCCATTTAAGCCATTTAGTTAGTTTTTTGTGAGTATTTGATTGGGTTTTGGTATGTCCATCTAATACCCATCTTTCTATGGTATAAGTAAAGTTAATTTTGGTTTAAGTTGGAGTATTTTCTTAAAGATGAGTTATTTTTTTGAAGGTTGATTGGCTAGTTTTTGAGTAGTATTCGGTGTCATACCCAAAGGTTGAATTGGTTTCAACCCCTGTTTTTGGTAAGTTGAATTCAGATGATTTTTAGGTCATTAATCAACTGTTAAATTATTATTTTTAGTTATTGGGTTTCCCTATTGTTTAGGACCTATTAATTGGAAAACGTTGACCGTGACTGCTGGTAAAGACTTGCTAGCATGTATTTTTCATTATCCATTGATGTAGCTAAGATGCATACTGTGTCTGTTATAGATGACTGATATGTTACGACTAATATGACTGAAATTTTATGATGGATGATATATTAACCATTAAGACGTTATGATTGATATTCATGCCATGTTATGATATGCTACATGCTATGGATGGTTGTTCTGTTAACTTCTCCTATTAGGGTCGTACCCAAATGGGTGTCCTTCGGGATCACCACCTTTTTATGACTATGTGAGTTCGACAGGATCACCCGTCTATCATGATATATTTTATGAGTCATCCGACGGGGTCACTTTCAGCTCGATTCTCTACGATGTTCCTTCGGGTGCACCGAAAGACTAGATGTGTCCCTACTAGATCAGTGGATAGCTTGTGTCTAAAACACAATAGTTTTGGGGTATTTCCTCATGGAATCCTAATGGAAAGTTAACAGACACCTAGCAACACTCTTTCTATGTTTAATTTTTCAGGCAGAGGTAGAGGTAGAGAAAAGCTAGCGAATGACAAGAAGTGCTGTAACTTGCAATATCGAATATCTTATGTTGCTTCCTCCTTTCATGTTTTCAGTATTTGACTTTTATTATTTTATTTAAATTTATTAAACTTATGAATTACTTTTATGATATTTTCTTTAAAAGTTAGATAGGGTCCGGACTAGGACTAAACTTTCCAGTATTTATTTCTATCTTTCCAAATTATGAATTATGAAAGAGTATTTAAAACATCTTGATTGAGAATTTAATGTTTCATTTTCTTTTAAATGCAAAATTTGTTATTTATTTTATTAGTAATGACCTCAGATTCGTACAAAGAGTTGAATCGTTACAGTTGGTATGAGAGCCTATGTTTTCGCCAAGTTACCTGCGACCTGGCAAAATCATTCTTACATGTCCTAAAGGCTTATTAAAGTGAAAGTCGTCCTCACAGACCAACACGAATCTTTTCAGCATATTTTATCTTTACTCACATGCATCCTAAGAAAATTCCCAAGAGGTCATCCAAGATAGACTTGCTCCAAGCTAAGCACGCTTAATTTTGGAGTTCCTATGATCGAGCCATCAAAAAGGAAGGTGCACCTTGTGGGTATAAATAGTAATTTTTAATTCTTTTAAGTCTTTCTTAATCTCACTTTCATGTTCTCAGGATCCCTCTCATTCAGATGTGATAGTGCTTGATTCATGTCCACCTCTTAAACTCGGGGCATTATAGAGGATTTTCAAGTTGTCCTTGATGTCATTAGAAATAAAATCGCAGAAGTGAGCACGAGGGTGAACCTCACGGTGTGAGCAATGGAAAACCAACCTCCAGCTGGAGGAGCAATCCCAGTTAGCCGAATAAAGACTTCAGGACCCAAACCCTTCTATGGGGCAAGGGAGCATAAGCCTTGGAGAACTTCATCTTTGATTTGGAATGAAACTTCAAGGACAAAAACACAGTCACTGAAGAAGTCAAAGTGATTTTGGCGCCTATCACTACAAGAAATTTTAGTTACGATAGCATAAAAAAATATTATCGTACACTTTCGATAGCGTTTTTGAAATGCTGCTGTAGCCTATGTTATTGAAAGTCCATATTTTTTCCATAGCGTTTTTATAATGCTATAAAAAACGTTATCAAAAGTCTCTTGTTACAGCATATATTTGTTGCAATAAAAACTTATCATAGAGTAAAAAAAGTATCCTAAACAACAAGAAACTCTAAGGTTTCAATATTAATTGTCAGTACGTTGATAAATCAATTGCACTCTATTAAAAATAAGATGAATTTTCTGTGTTTAGTGTTCTATGCAACACGTACACTAGAATCACTAGACCAAAGTAAAAACAAAGAGAAATTAAAATGTTAAAGATTAAGATAATTATGGCAAAATCTATCATTCATTGCATCAATCTCATTGTCAGATCATTCATCCAATGTTATTTACAAAACTTAAACCAAAACCAATAATACCCTTAGAACTACAACTTTTATTTAGCCATCACAACACATAACCAAAAAGGTAGAAGCTCTAAGTTCAATCATAGTTTTCTAATACTAGAAAGGAAGTAAAACCCTCTAGTATTCTTTTTTTTTAGAAATATTCAAACAACAACATCATTGACTAACCTTTAGCATAATTAGAAACTTACATAAAAATAGCTTTTATTCCCGTTTACACATTTAAAGAAATACAAACCATAATCTTCACCTTAAAAAAGGTGAGCATTACCTTTGATATATGTGCTTTAAGGCTTCTGTGCACGCCACTAGACTTTAAGCATATAAACACATCAATACCTTTGTGATATTTCCAATCTCCAAATCATCAACAAAACCTGTCAATATCAAAAAATTTAAATGATGTTCTCAATAAACATAGAGTTTGTAAACTTCACTTAAAAATCATTTTAGTCCTTAAATTTCCACTCTCTAGTGCTTTGGAAGTCCATGTGAAACGACAAAGGTTTTCGTGACAATCTCAAATATTTATATAGTAGGGATGCTTATAATGTGCAAGAAAACAAACAAGTTACCAAATTTGAGATCCACAAGGAAAAAGGCACACATATATCCATGTGCATTTTTAGAAATGGTTCTACAATCACAATGTGAATGCATTATTGATATATATAAAGAGAAATAAGATCATAGGCCTCTCACCAAAAGGTAAAAAAGAGAAGTAGTTTTAAGTGAAAATTAACTAACCAAGCAAAAAAGCTTTCCATGTTGAAAGATTGAACTTCCTTAACCACTTTAATATCTTATTCTTCTGCTATTATTTTACATCTCTTAGATTTGAACACAATAAATAATTATGTACCTTTTTTACAGTTGTGTATAAGCAAAACTAATAAAAGAATCTCATCCTCGATCACATTGAAGATTGGGGGTAGTTGAAATATTGAATTCGTGTCAGTACATGATAAAAACTTAAGTGAAGTAGGAATTTTGTTTGTTTAATGATACAGTAAAGAGGTGGTAAAGCTAAATTCCTGTTGTAAAATTGTAGATTGTTTGTTTAATGTGTTCCAATATTTAAAGTAAAGCTAAATTCACAATGTTATTTTGTTTCATACCCAAAACAAAAAATAAAAATTGTTAAAGCTGGCACCATCGTTGAAACATCAAAGAAAATTGAATTAGAACTTCACAACATAAAATATTTAGAACAACACAAATAAAACACATTTTCTTCAAAGCAACTTAAAAATACCTAAGTGTCATTTATTTGCATTTCATGGCAAGTTTCTTAGTACTTACATTAAAATAGTTTCATATTTCTACAACACATTTTCTTGAAGTTGGTGTATCCACATAACCTATTGTTCAAGACTCTATATGTGTTACTCCATAATTACTAGGTCAATTAAGAGAAGTTAGCACACCTCTGTTGGAATTTATATCCTAAAACTCGTAGATTGTAAGTATATTCCATTGATAGTTATTAATAAAGTGTTATTATTGTAATAATTGTTATTATTACAATAATTATGTACTCTCCACATCGATCTGATCGAGGTAGAGAGTGCATGGACTTGAGATTTTAGGACTATATGATAGAACATGGAATCCAATCCCAACTCTCAGCACCTGGTACACCTCAACAAAATGGTGTATCAAAAGGATAAATAGAACCTTGTTAGACATGGTTCAATGATGAGCTATGCTCAATTGCCTAACTCGTTTTGGGGTATGCAATAGAGATTGCAATTAATTTCTAAATTGTTGATTACCCTAAAGAAACAAGAGGTGGTCTATTCTTCGATCCAAAAGAAAATAGAGTGTTTGTATCGACAAATGGTACTTTCTTGGAGGAAGACCACATGAGAGATCATTAACCACAAAGGAAAATAGTATTAAGTGAAACTACTGATGAATCAACGAGGGTTGTTGATGAACTTGGTCCCTCATCAAGGGTTAATGAAACCATCACATCATGTCAGTCTATTCTTTCTCAATTGTTGAGAATGCCTCGACACAGTGGGAGGGTTGTATCACAACCTAACTGTTACTTGGGTTTAACTGAAACTCAAGTTTTCATACCAGATGATGGCGTTGAGGAACCATTGTCCTATAAACAGGCAATGAATGATATAGACAAGAACCAATGGGTCAAAGCCATGAACCTTGAAATTGAGTCTATATACTTCAATTTAGTGTGGGAGCTTGTAGATCTACCTAAAGGGGTGAAACCTATAGGGTGCAAATGGATCTATAAGAGAAAGAGAGATTCAGCTGGGAAGGTACCGACCTTCAAAGCTAGACTTGTAGCAAAAGGATATACCCAAAGGGAAGGGGTTGACGATGAGGAAACTTTTTCCCCTGTTGCTATGTTAAAGTCTATAAAGATTTCCTTATCCATAGCCACTTTTTATGATTATGAAATATGGAAAATGGATGTCAATACTGCTTTTCTGAATGACAATCTTGAAGAGAGTATCTTTATGTCTCAGCCCAAGGGGTTCATAATCTAAGGCCAGGAGCAAAAAGTTTGCAAGCTGAATCGATCCATTTATGGGTTGAAACAAGCATCTAGATCTTGGAACATTAGATTTGATATGGCGATCAAATCTTACGGTTTTGACCAAAACGTTGATGAACCCTATGTATACAAGAAAATCAACAAAGGTAAAGTAGCTTTCGTAGTACTTTATATGGATGATATCATTCTCATTGGGAATAATATAGGATACCTAACTGACATTAAAACTTGGTTAGCAGCCTAATTGCAAAAGAAAGATTTTGGAAAGGCACAATATGTTTTAGGGATCCAAATTATAAGAGATCGTAAGAACAAAATGCTAGCACTGTCTCAGGCAACATATATCGACAAAATGTTGGTTCGATATTTGATGCAGAAATCTAAGAAGGGTTTATTATCTTTCAGGCATAAGGTTCACTTGTCTAAGGAACAATGTCCTAAAACACCTCAAGAAGTTGAGGATATGAGACTTATTCCCTATGCCTCAGCTGTGGGCAGCTTAATGTATGTTATCTCTGCACTAGGCCAGACATTTGTTGTGCAGTGGAAATAGTCAGTAGATATCAGTCCAACCCAGGGTTAGACCACTGGACGACGGTTAAAATTGTTCTCAAGTATCTTAGGAGAACGAGAGACTACATGCTTGTGTATGGGGATTTGATCCTTATGGGATACACTAACTCTGATTTCCAAATCGATAAGGATTCTAGGAAATTCATGTCGGGATCAGTGTTCACCATAAACGGGAGAGCTGTGGTATGACGTAACATTAAGTAAGGATGCATTATAGACTCTACTATGGAGGTTGAGTACGTCGCTGCTTGTGAAGCAGCAAAAGAGCAGTTTGGCTCAGGAAGTTCCTGCATGATTTAGAAGTTGTTCCAAACATGAACATGCCCATCAGTTTATATTTAGATAATAGTGGGGCATATTGCTGATCCATTTACAAAGACTCTCACGGCTAAAGTGTTCGAGGGTCTTCTAGAAAGTTTAGGTCTACGAGATATGTATGTCCTAAAACTCATAGATTGTAAATATAATCTATTGATTGTTATTAATAAAGTGTTATTGATTCAAATTTAAGTTAAATATAAGATATTTAATTTAGCTATTAATTAATTGGAGAACTAATTAATAATTTAGTTATTTAATTAAATTTATATAATATTGCAGAGATATTCATTCAAATAAGATTTGAATGAAATATTAAATAAATATGATTTAACTAATTATATTAATATAAATCTATAAGATATAGGAAAGATATAAATTCAAATAAGATTTAAATGAAATATTAATTAAATATGATTTAAGTAATTATATTAATATAAATCTATAAGATATTTGATAGATATTCATTCAAATGAGATTTAATTAATTAATTAGTCACTAATTGATTAATTGTTAATTAATTAGTAGATTTGAGAATAGAATCGCATGATTCTCTCATACTCATTTTCCTATTCCAAGAAGGAAAGAGAGTTATAAATATCTAAAAGAAAACAATTTTCTTTAACGAATTCATCCTGTAAAATCTTTCGCTGCCATAGGGCTTTTATCCCTTCAATCTCACTATAAAAGTCATATATGGTTCATGAGATTGTGAAAAAATACAATGTAACAAATATTACATACGCATTTTGAACTGAAAAAAAAATCGCAAAAGACGATTGAAAGACGTGGAGTTTTATTTAGCAAGAGTATGGATGGCTTTGGTAAATTCTAAAACAACTTAATTAACTTATATTGTTGAGCACAAAAATATTATACTTCTTTGCCCATTCTTCAACTTCCTCCTTTACTCATGTTGAAACCAATAAGTGAAATGTTAGCCACATTCAACATCAAACTAGAATCGTTCAAAAAAATATTCCAAATATCCCACAAATTTCCAAAAGGATAATTACAAGAAGCATAAATAACAGATGCCTAAAAGAGATACTTTAAATAAAACAAGAGACCAGACCTCCTCTTGAGATCCCTCGAGCTCTAAAAAACTCTCTAAATTCTCTTTAGCCATATTTCTAAACAAAAATAGAGAAAGAACAATGCCATGAAATCAACGTTTAAATTTAGAGGAAAGAAAATTGGTACTTCTTTTGCATATTAGATCAAAACTAAACTATCTGAAGAACAAAATCAACTAGATCAATCACAATTCTTCCACTCAAACGAATACCAAACTAGAATCACATGACTAGAGTTTTACACAACTGTCCAAAGTTGAAACAACGAATTCAACATTGTTGACCTTAACAACACTAGATTAAAGAACGAACAAATTGAAAAAGTAAAAAGAAAAAGAAAAGTTAAGAGGGAAATAGTAATTAGAGAATCCAATCCAAGACAAGCTAAAACAACCAAGAGTAAAGAATCGATAAAAATCAACAACCATCCATCACCCATGCAAAACTCAAAATAATAAGATCTACTCCAAAACTTAGACAAGATCACAATCAGATTTTTCCATCCAAATCCACTCACCGCTGAAAGTAAGAAATCACAAGATTTCAACACCAGAACAGAAAAAAAAAATAGACATCTACAGAAAACTCACCAAAGACAAGACAAGTGGTTATGTGAAGATTAATACAATGTCTTCTTACCTGGATCAGGGATCAGGGGAGGTCGTAAACTTTCAATCATAAGAGCATATGAATAGAATCACACCCAAAAGGAAAAATATATATAATATACAATTCAATAAAAACCCAGATCCAAATACAATAAACAACATTCAAATCAACAAACCCAGAAAAAAGAAAAACAAGGCAACCAAATTAAATAATAATGATTCAATTCAAAACATAACCCTAACAAAACTAAATCTAGTAGAAACAAAAAAAAAAGATTATCAGAAAAATGAAAGCTTACTACTGCCTCATCACCCTTTTTAAGTAGTTTTGCAAATTCTTCTACGATCTTTAGCCAAGAATCTAGTGAAATCAAATTAGAAACAAAAATTATCAATTAAGAGAGCCTTCTCCCACCATTTTTGTCAAATAGACAAGTGTATTATGGAGATACTAAGTACATACAGTAGAAGACATACTCACCTAACTGAGATGAGATAAAAAGAAACTTCCTCCTTCTATTCTTCACTTGGATTTTCCATCTGCTCAATCCAAAATTTCTCAATTGATTAATTGAGAAAAAATCCAAAAAGAGAGCTATTAGCCTAGTTATGGAAAGTCAAACACCAGCAATTAATTGATCAATTAAACTTTACCTTACTTAAATTTGGAACAATCAAAAAGCCTCTCATTAAGCTTCCTCGCCTTCTATTCCTTTTTGATACTATATGTCGAAGCTGCTGATCCATCTGACGAACTCGAATCATAATAACAAGAATGCAGCTCTTTGAATCCCCAACTATCTTCACCAAAAACACACCGGAGTCAAATTCTAGTTAAAGAAAAAAAGAAAAGAATCCCTAAATCCCTCATTAAATAACACACATCATCAACGTTTTCAAAAGATAAAGAGAAAAGGAGAAAAAGAGAAACAGTGAAATAGAAAAGACCTGTCGAGGTCTTCTTCAATGAAGATGTCAATCCCTAAGGATTGCAAGTAGTGGTCTCCGATATTATCTATACCCCGACAGTGTTATCTGATTGTAGCTTCGACAAAGAGGAAGATATTATGAATGCTAGAATTTTAGAGATACGCCATTACGCTTTAAACACACCATTATGCTTCATTCATGAACAACCAACTTCGACACGAACGAAACCTACAAGAGAGATGAGAATGAAAACTGTAAAACAGAATGAATTCCAACTGAAATTCATAAGTTTTTTTTTTCTTTTTCTAACTACTTGTATGGTGTAACCACCTATAAATATGTAAAGGTGCATCCTAACAAAATAGATCAATAGACACTACTTTTCATCAAAAAGAGAGAAGAAAGGAAAAGAGTGAAATTTGTATACTCATCTTCATCAATACAAAAGAAAAGATCCTTCCCGTGGACGTAGGCTTTATCTTGGCCGAACCACGTAAATACTTGTAGCATCCTTCTTCTTCTCCTTAATCTTCTCATTACAGCGAGTTCATTATACTAAAATCAAACCACAAAAGGAAGAACCACATTAGAGTTATTTGCAAAACAGAGAGAACGAAGAAGGAGAAAGAAAAGAAAAGGTAAAGTAATTCTTCCCCTTTTGTTTTTCATATTTCCTCTTTTCATCATGCAACCCTAAATCTTATCCTTCTCACACGTGTACGACTGTAAGAGTTCAATCGTGGCTTTCTCTCCTCCTTGCAATCTTTATCCCTGCACTAAACAGAGGCCCAAAAACAAATTTAGGCCCAAAAATTGGTATCTAAGCCTGGTTCTTGATTTCAAGAAACTGATTCTTGGAGAAAGTAAAGAAAGACTGACCTAAAAATGTCCATAGCTAGAGTAGAAATTGAGAAGTTTGATGGAAAACGAGACTTTACCTTATGGAAAGCAAAGATCAAAGCCTTGCTAGGGCAGCAAAAGGCTCATAAAACCCTTTTAGATCCTTCAGAACTTCCTACAACTCTCACTGCAGTACAAAAAGAGGAAATGGAACTAAATGCCTATGAAACTCTAATTGTAAACCTTAGTGACAATATTATTAGGCAAGTCTTTAGAAGAAGAAACAACACACAAAGTTTGGAAGAAGTTAGAAAGTCTCTATGCTACCAATGATCTTCCAAACAAGATGTATCTAAGGAAATCAAGGGAGAGTCTGTATTCATGGGGAATAATAATGCCTGTAGCATTGCTGAAATTGGATCAGTTACCATGAAATTAAAGGATGGGACTGTGAAACTCCTTAGGAATGTAAGACATGTTCCCCACCTTAAAAGAAATTTAATCTCCTTAGGAATGCTAGACTCTCTAGGATGTGAATATAAAAGGAAAGATGGAGTCTTTTATGGGATCTAAAGAAGTCTTGGTTGGGGAAAAGGTAAATGATCTGTTTATAATTAGTGGAGGCAAACAATGTGATATCTCTAAACTTAACAGAGGATGACCTTTGGCACAAAAGACTCTCCCATATAAGCCAGAAAGAACTTGAGACCCTAACTAAACAAGGCATTCTGCCTCAAAACATATGCAGCAAACTATCTTTCTGTGAACACTGTGTTATAGGCAAAGCAAGAAAACAAAGTTTTACTAAAGCTCAACACAAAACTAAAGGAATTCTAGATTACATCCACTCGGATCTATGGGGTCCAACATCCACTCCAAGCCTAAGGGGCTCAAGGTACTTTCTATCTTTTACTGATGATTTTTCAAGGAAATGTTGGATTTATTTTTTAAAATCAAAGGATCAAGTTTTTGAAAAATTTAAAGATTGGAAACTGTTGATAGAAAAACAAATGGATAAAGAGGTTAAATACCTAAGAACTGACAATGGTTTGGAGTTTTGTGGAAAGATGTTTAATAACTTTTGCAAGAAAAGTGGAATAACAAGACACAAAACAATGACTTACACACCCCAACAAAATGGAGTGGCAGAAAGACTAAACAGAACTATAATGGAAAGGGTAAGGTGTCTATTATCAGATGCCATCCTAGAAGAAAAGTTATGGGCTGAAGCTGCTGCCTATGTTGTGTACACATTGAACAGAAGCCCTCATACCTTCTTAGGTCTCCGAATACCTGAGGATAAATGGTCCAAACACCCGCCAAGTCTAAGTGACCTTAAAGTGTTTGGATGTGTAGGGTATGCTCACCAAAATAAAGGGAAACTAAAGGCCAGAGCTGCTAAGTGTATGTTTGTTGGTTTCACAGAAGGGGTAAAGGGTTTCAAGTTGTGGCACCCTACTAACAAAAGGTTTATAATAAGTAGGGATGTTTTGTTCAGAGAATCAGAGATGTTTATGCAAGGGAAAAGCAACACTGAAGGGAACTCAGATGACACTGAATCTTATACTACTCAGATTGAGGGGAGAATACAAGAAATTGTGTCCAACCTACTGAGGAACCTATAACTACTGAACAAGAACAAGTGGAGAACTTCAGTGAAGAACAAGTTGAAGTGATTGAAGAACAACCTAACTTGAGTCAATATTCCCTAGCAAGAGACAGACAAAGAAGGGTAATAGTCCCTCCTGCTAGATATGTTGAATCTAACTACATAAGTTTTGTTTTAAATGCTACTGTAATCCCTAATGATTCAGAACCAAGTTCCTTTGAGGAAGATGTGAACAGTAGCAACGCAAGACAGTGGATAGAAGCAATGAAGGAAGAAATAAATTCACTAAATGTGAATGATACCTGGACACTAAGTTATCTACCTAAAGGATGCAAACCAATAGCATTTAAGTGGATTTTCAAATTCAAAGAAGGAATTACTAAAGACTCACAACCAAGGTACAAGGCAAGGCTGGTAGCAAAGGGTTTCACTCAAAGAGAAGGTATAGACTATTCTGAAATTTTTTCCCCTGTTGTTAAACAAACTTCTATTAGACTTCTCCTATCCCTAGTTGCTCAAAACAATCTATATGGTTCAACCTAAGGGTTTTGAGGTTCAAGGAAAGGAAGACCTCTACTGTTTACTAAAGAAGTCAATATATGGGTTGAAACAATCTCCTAGATGTTGGTATAGAAGATTTGATGACTTTATTGCTAGTTTAGGTTTTCAAAGAAGCTCTTATGATATGTGCGTTTATATAAACTCAACAACCTATAAGGACAAGGTCTACTTGTTACTCTATGTGGATGATATGCTTCTTGCAAGAAGTTCTAAAGAAGAGTTAATTCATGTCAAAAATCTTTTGGGAAAAGAATTTGACATGAAAGACCTAGGGGAATCAAGAAGATTCTTGGAATTGACATCACAAGAGACAAAGACAAGTCTACACTAAGCATAAACCAATCAACCTACTGTGAGAAAGTGATCAGAAGATTCAATCTCACTAATGTTAGATCCGTGACACTCCCTATTGCACATCACTTTAAGCTATCAGCTGCCAATTCCCCTAGTGACACAGATACAGAACACCAACTTCAAATGGAAAATGTTCCATACAGTCAAGCAGTGGGAAGTTTGATGTACCTTATGATCTCAACCAGACCTGATCTATCCTATTCAGCTAGCCTAGTCAGCAGGTATATGGTCAATCCTGAAAGAAGGCACTGGAAAGCTACTAAGTGGATAATGAGATACCTAATCTGCTCTAAATATGCTAAACTAAACTACCAAAGGACCTCTGAGACAAAATTAGAATTGATAGGTATGCGAATTCAGATTTTGTAGATGACAGTGACAAAAGAAGAAGCCTAACCGGATATGTATTTCTCTATGGCCCTAATCTAGTTAGCTGGAAAGCAACCCTACAATCTACTGTTGCTCTCTCAACTATAAAAGCAGAAAAGAAGAAGCCTAACCGGATATGTATTTCTCTATGGCCCTAATCTAATTAGCTGGAAAGCAACCCTACAATCTATTGTTGCTCTCTCAACTATAGAAGCAGAATACATAGCATTATCAGAGGCAGTAAAAGAAGGATTGTGGCTCAAAGGACTGATGAAGGACTTTGGAATCAAACAGTCAATTTTAAAAATCTTCTGTGACAACCTAAGTGCCATTCATCTATCCAAGAACCCACAATATCATAGCAGAACAAAGCATATAGATATTAAATATCATTTCATACCTGAAAAGATTGAAGCTGGCGAACTACAAGTACTCAAAGTACATACCTCTAAGAACGCTGCCGATATGCTTACTAAGCCGGTCTCATCACTGAAGCTACAGAAGTGTTTTGAGCTGATAGGTTTCGACCTACCTGAAAAAGGATAGATCAGATGGAAAAGAATTAGATGGAAGGATCCTTCATAAATTTTGAATTGGATTCTAAGGTGGAGATTGTAAACCATAATGAATTCCAACTGAAATTCATAAGTTTTTTTTTTCTTTTTCTAACTACTTCTATTGTGTAACCACCTATAAATATGTAAAGGTGCATCCTAACAAAATAGATCAAGAGACACTACTTTTCATCAAAAAGAGAGAAGAAAGGAAAAGAGTGAAATTTGTATACTCATCTTCATCAATACAAAAGAAAAGATCCTTCCCTTGGAGGTAGGCTTTATCTTGGCCGAACCACGTAAATACTTGTAGCATCCTTCTTCTTCTCCTTAATCTTCTCATTACAGCGAGTTCATTATACTAAAATCAAACCACAAAAGGAAGAACCACATTAGAGTTATTTGCAAAACAGAGAGAACGAAGAAGGAGAAAGAAAAGAAAAGGTAAGTAATTCTTCCCCTTTTGTTTTTTGTATTTCCTTTTTTCATCATGCAACCCTAAATTCTTATCCTTCTCACACGTGTACGACTGTAAGAGTTCAATCGTGGCTTTCTCTCCTCCTTGCAATCTTTATCCCTGCACTAAACAGAGGCCCAAAAATAAATTTAGGCCCAACAAAAACAAGAGAGACTAGAGACTTTAGTTTGAACGAAAACCAAGGGGGAAATTTTTCTAACCTTGTGCGTGAACGAAATCGAAGAGTGAATAAGAGTGAATTAATGAAATCGAAGATTGAATGTGGGGAGAGATCGATTTAAAGAGAGGATCGAATGAAGGTGGGGCATGAAGGAATGGAAACATAATCTGATAAAAATGAAAAGGGTAATTTGGTGGAAGCGTACGCGGAAAACCCTAAAAAATAAATTAAAAAGGTTACAGTTGGATATTATTAAAAGGCATATTTGTTATAGTGTATGCTTCTGACTAAGGATGCAAAATTATGGTGGAGATCCTGATATCTTGACATTTAAGAAAGGCTTTGCAGAATAAACACCTGTGACAAATTAAAGAAAAAACTCTCCTCGCAATTCTTCCTCAAGAATATTGAAATTCTTGCTCGAAAATTGAGTGAATATTCGGGAGTGAGTGAAGTAGTCTGCGGGGTTGTGTTGGATATACGTGAATGAAAACATGTGGAAATGGTCGTTATTATAGTCCTTTTTGTTAGAATAATGGGATTAAAACGCCTAAGGATTGCTTAGAACGCATAACTTATGTTGTAAAGGCATAAATATTTAGAAATATGGCTTACATAAATGTTGTTCCTATTTTACACGGTTATCATGTTTAAATGCAGGACAAGTGGGAAAAAGCAGAAAGGAGCAATTCGCACAAGACATCTCGCGAGGAAAGTCATAAAAAGACAAGAATGGTAGTTGAAATGATGTGACTTCACAGGGGCAGGACAACGCTGACACACTCAGAGGAACACAGTTTTCTTGTTAAAAGCATCCTATACAAGCACTTCATCCCCACTGAAAGAAAAGAGGGCCCAAATAGGATCGGAGCATGAATAGGCCAGAGAGAAATAGAGACTCAAAATGGTCAAAGAAAATTAGAGAGAGAGAGAGAGAGAGAGAGCTTGAACAAGCTACCTGTAGATTAAAGAACCGTGGTAAAAGAAAAGATTCTTTGTTGTTGATCTTTAAACTTGTAGTAACATTTTCCATTATTCTATCTTTCCATTTTGTATTTCATTGTAGTGTATGTATTGCTCATATTGTACAGTGGCCGAAGGCCTATATTCTTTATACATAAACTGCATGTTTATACCTTTTCAATCTACCATTCCTTAACTTTTCATCTATCTTCGTGTTATTAAATGAGAAGAGTTGTGATAAGTCTTGATAAAGAGTTCAACTTATAAACCTTATCGCATTAGTTGAGCTGTGTTCATCACTTGGCCAGTGTAGATCGCCAACTGTCCCAAAAGGATAAGTATCAAGGATAAAACTAATGCACGAGGGAGGAGTTTGGTGACAAACTTCGCCTTAGCGAGGTAGCTTCCAACATTTGTATCTTGAAAGGTGAACAAGTACGAACAATAGGCATTGAGAGGTTGTCGTCCTTAAATGAGAAATCCTATAAGTATTATGAGTCATGATCTCTAGGTATAACTTACCTAAGTAAGCGTAGTCATTTGTAACCTGAAAGGCTAACAAGTATGCGTTTAAACACTTTGAGAGAAGGTCACCTTAATCATGTGTTGATTATGCAATTATAACGCGTTAAGGTTATCGCAAGGCTTAAGCATCTAGTAATACGTAGAATTTGCTTCACCAGTCATCTGCATACAAGTTAGTTCAACTCATTCTCCCTTAGATTAATTCACGCTCTATGTGTGAGTCTCACACTGTAAATAAGTAGTTGTAGTTAACATACATTCTTTCAATTTCATTATTATAAAGCCAAAACGATAAGTGGAATCTAGAACTAACATCTATAACAATTCTCTATGTTTGATCCTGAATCACCCAGGTAAACCTACTGTTCACTTGCACTTGGGCGAGTAGTAGAAAAACTTGAACTCAGCGAGGACTTAGAAACCATGCAGTAGATGGGAGCATTTCAAATGAAATGATTATGACTCGTGACTCACCACCCTAGAATCAAAGCATGTTATACAGAGAGTTACGGTGGGCGCATTCTGCGCGATGACCTAGCTCAATGATGTATTGCACTTACGTTACACACACAAAAGTAGTAAGTCCAAATTGACAAATCAACGACATGTTAGAGAAAGACAAAGTTTTCTGTTTTGTCAAAGACCTAAAACTGTGGGCGAAAACTAAGTTATATGAACAAAGAGTCCATGACCTCACGTCAACATATGCAACGGCAGAACGGTTGTTTGATTTGAGATGTCACAAAAATTTTAGATTTAGAGGAAACAAGAATAATTGTTCGAGTTTTCCCAAAGTTGTCAAGGGAGACAAACGTTCTAGTGGGAATCGTAAGCCTTTCTAACCAAATACAGAAAACACATGGCAATGACCCAATAATGAAAACTCATATAATCGTTCTCTCGTCTCTTTTATATGTATGGGACCACATATGGCTATAGAATGTCTGGATCAAACTACCTTCAATGCCTTTTAGGTTTCTTTAATCTCAGATTCAGATGATAAATCGAGTCAAGTAGAGGGCGAAGTTTCTTAGACAGAAGTAGGTGATAATCCTAGAATGAGGACCTTGAAATTCTTATTGTCCCTCCAGAAGAAGGTGGGGAGACAAGTGGGCCGATGAAAGGGGTCTAATGTATGTTAACACTTGAATCAACTAGAAACTAACCAAGAGTATTATGGTCAATTTTGGTGCAACTTATAATTTCATAACAGAAGCAAAACCCAAATGATTAAGTCTCCATTGGGAGAAAGACACAAGAAAGCTGAAAGCCGTAAATTCTGTTGGCCTACCTATCATCAGAGTTCCAAAACAAGTGATGATAAAGCTGGGAGAGTGCAACAACCATGTGGACTTTGTAGTCGTAAAGATGGATGACTTTGATGTGGTATTGGTTAGTTTTTTAGTGTGCTCTACAATAATTTTATGGATAATTGGTCTATTGTTTAATAAAATTTATTATTCTCATTATTATTCAATTGCATGTTATTGTATAATAATATTAATGAATATGTTATTATATTCTAAATGTCTCTAATCGATTATTGTTGTGGAAAAAATAATAAACTAAGATTAATATGTGTTATAATTGATACTCATAGGATGATTATATATGTAGAGACATAAATTATAATCATATTTTCTTACTAGAGAATAATAATTGGACTAACCACTTTTTTAGATTATTACATGGACATTGTCATAAATAATCTCAAATAATTTATTGTTTTGATCCTTAGACTTGAGATTATGATAATGTCAAACATAAGAGTTAATTTATTCTGATGCAATCAAATGTTATCTTTAACCGAATAATTATAAAGGTTGTACTCAAATACGTTATGAATTATGTAGTTGACAATGATTAATCAAGATGGATCGTATCCCTCTTGCTATGGAGAGATGTCGATCTCTGGGTTCTTCAATTAAGCATGACTGTGGAAATGCATGGTCGTGTTATAAATGAATTAATAAGGGTATCAATGTCATTTATTATTTTAGTATGCTTATTGATCGAGAAACAATTGAATTAGATAAGGTGACTTTGTCCATGCCTTAAATACAATTATACATATCACGTGATAAAAAAATTAAAGCAATAATTATATTAGGTTATGTTGGATTATCAACTTAATTTAATATGGGTAGCTAGAATGTTTTGCTAGAGACCAATTATGACTTATGGGCCATAAAACGAGTTATGGGCCCATTGCCATATTAAATTAACCTAAAGGGTCACACGTGAAAGAATTGGGTCGAATTTATCTTTAGACTGGGTAATTAATAAATCTAATTGAAGAATTGGAATCCTATAAGAAAACGTAATTAATAAGTTCAATTGGAGAATTGAAACTTATTAAGAGACATAATTAATAAGCCCAATTTGAGAATTGGAAGCATATTAGGAATCCTAAGCTTATTAGAAAACCCTAAGAAGCCTATAAATAAGACCTTAGGGGTCTAATTTTATATACAAGCAAAGACATAAAATTCGTTCTACACTTTTTGAGGTTCTAGCAAACCCAAATTTGAGGAGTCGAATTCCTAGTTTGTGTGTGGATGCCGTCAGAGAATTTAAAGGACTGTTCCGTTCAGAACAAAAGCAATTCGAACTTGAAGAATTATTCACATCAGCATAGAGGTATGTTTATCCATAATTTAATTGTTTATGCACGGTTTGTTTACGTTCCAAAGGTTAGAAAAAAAATTATATTAATTCTGCTACATCTAGCCGTAGTTTGTTTTCCAACAGTACTTGGAATGGAATTTCTACTTAAACATCAAGTGATATCGATGCCTTCAACCAAATGTTTAGTGATCACTGGATCTGTCCCCACCATTTTACTGATAGAAATTCACCAGCCTAATGTATTAAAAATGATTTTGGCCATGCAAATGAAAAAGAACCTCGCTCGAGATGAACCAACGTTTATGGCCATTCTGCTTGAGTCACTGGTAAATCCAGGAGAAAGAGTCCCAAAAGATTTTTTGTGTGTCTTAGAGATGTATAGTGATGTAATGCCTGACAGTTTGCCCAAATCTTTGCCTCCACAAAGAATGATTGACCACGAGATTGAATTACTGTCAGGGGCAAAACCGCCTATGAAGAATGCTTATCGTATCACGCCACCGAAGTTAACTAAACTTCAAAAACAATTGGATGAGTTGTTTAGTGTGAGATTTATTAGACCTAAAAAATCCCCGTGTGGGGCCCCAGTCCTTTTCAAGAGGAGAAGGATGGAAGCTTACGGTTATAAATTGACTATCATGTCTTAAACAAGCTTATGATTCGCAAAAAATATTCACTCTCCATAATCAATGATCTGTTTGTTTGCCTACATGGAGCGAAGATTTATCAAAGCTAAGGGAGATGAGCCCAAGACGACATGTGTCAAAAAATACGGAGTATTCGAATTATCCTCGTAATGCTCTTTGATCTTACCAACAACCCTGTAACTTATTGCATACTAATGAACCAGATCTTCCATAAATATCTTGACAAATTTGTCATGGTCTACCTAGATTACATAGTGGTCTATAGTTCAACAATGGAAGAACACCTTCAAATGGTTTTTCAGAAACTGAAGGAAAACCAGTTGTATGTCACGAGAGAAAAATGCTCCTTCGCATAATGAAGGATAAACTTTTTAGGCCATGTGTGATAGAGTGTGGATGATTATGTATGGAAGAATGAAAGATTGATACGATTCGTGATTAGGGAATATTGAAGTCAATCATAGAATTATGCTCATTTCTCAGATTAGCTAATTACTACAGGCGATTCATGAAAGGATTTTCCAAACCAACAAGCTTGCTGACTAAGTTGTTGAAGAAAGACATCCAATGGGGTTGGACACTTAAATGTCAGGCCACCTTCGATGGTCTGAAGCAAGCCAAGGTTGAGGGGCCAATTCTTGGGATAACTAATGTAACAAAACCCTTCGAGGTTGAGATCGATGCATCTGATAATGCATTAGACAACGTTCTCTTGCAAAATGAACACCCCATCGCATACAAAAGTCAAAAACTAAATGCAACAAAAAAGAGGTATACAATATCTAAAAAAGAAATGCTTGTAGTGGTCCATTGTCTGAAGGCTTGAAGACAGTATTTACTAGATTCTACGTTTGTTGTGAAGACAGACAATAATTCTACCTGCCACTTCTTTATTCTACCAAATATGATTTCGAAGTAAGATGGTATGAGTTCCTAGCTGTGAGTTTGATTCTGAGTTTGAACATAAGAAGGGATAGAGCAACGAAGCAGTCGATGCTCTGAGCTGGAAAAAGGAACATGTGGCCCTATACATGTTAGCTCACCTTCAGACTAGTAAGATCGATCGGTCAATGCCCAATGTCTTAAGAGAATTATTGCAGAAAGATTACACTGCCAAAATCGTCATGAATTTAACTAAGGCTAGTAAGACAAGATAATTTTGGGTTGTAGATGGCTTATTAGTAACCCAAGGAAATCAAATGTACGTCCCTAAAGTAGAGAACCTAAGGAAGAAACTACTACATGAGTATCACAACACTCTGTTCGCTGGCCACCCTAAATGACAAAGGACTTATGCGTTACTGAAAAGGGCTACTTCTGACCCAATATGAGAGATGACGTCATGTAGTATACGAAGACATGTCTAGTCGTCCAACAACATAAATTCGAGAAAGTGAAACTGGCTAGACTTCTCAAATTTTTGCCAGTTTCGATAAGACCCTAGGAGAGTTTCTATAGAATTCATTACCCACCTTCATAAGGTAGTGAGACCATCTTGGTCATCATTAATCGATTTTTTAAATATGTCACCTTCATTCCCACTACAAAGTTGTATTTTAGTCGAGTTGACAACACAACTATTCTTCAGTCATGTTGTAAAGTTATAGGAAGTCTTGACAAACATTGTGAGAGATAGAGATGGTAGATTCATTAGCAATTTCTGGACAAAAGTATTTACTTTCTTAGGAACAAGTCTAAATATATCCTTAAGCTACCATCCTCAAACTGACTATCAAATCGACCGATTCAATTATATGCTCAAAGAATATATGCACCATTTTGTAATGCAAGACAAAATAATTGGGTTCAGCAGCTGGATGTGGCCCAATTTTGTTTCAATGCTCATATGGGTACGTCAACTGGGAGAAGCCCGTTCGAGATCTTTTATGGTAGGAAACGTATATTGTTGCACATTGTTGATCACCTCTATGTAGGGAAGAATTCCCATGCTCATAACTTTATGAAGAAATGAAAACAGACATCTCTCGAGCATACTTAGAGAAAGACTCAAAACAGATGGAGAAGTGGAAAGATAAGAAGCTCTGCCCCCTTGAGTTTTGAACAGGAGATCAAGTCCTTATCAAGTTGCGACTAGAATAAACTTGATTCCAAGAACGCAAAGACCAACACCTCGTCAGAAAATACGATGGACGAGTAGAAGTCCTCAAAAGGGTGGGGAATACATCTTACAGAGTGGCGTTGCTCACATGGATGAAAATTCATCCAGTAATTCATGTGCGCAACTTAAAGCCCTTCCATCAAGATCCCGATGACATGCATCACAATGTCATCGTTTGACCAAGCATCGACCTAAGTTAGAAAGAAGATAAATATATTGAAGAAATCTTGGTCGATCGAGTAAGGTAGGGCCAAAGACCCACAAAAAGAATCCACGAGTACTTGGTAAACTAGAAAAACCTTTATGGAAAAGAAACTAATTCGAAACATGTCGAAGACCTAGAAGCCTAGACACAGAAGATCAAAGAGTTCAAGCTTCGGTAGTCGACAGGGACGTCAACTGTTTAAGTGGGGGAGAATGTCATGAGCATGCTTGTCCAGGGCGTTGTTTGCCTATGGTCGCATGCCCAAACCACCTTGTCTTTATGTTTTGTACTTAGTTTACTCTATGGCTTTCCTTTTTATGTTATCGACCTTGAGTGTGACATTTCACACTTTTCATATGCAAGCGTTTCAAAGCTAAAAAAGTTTAAAATGTACTATAGAAGAGACCTACTAGTTGAATTCCCGACCAAGCCTTGTTGTACTTTTTGCAATTGACAGCCTTCAATGCTCTCTCACATTTTATAAAACAATTTTCTCAAGAACGTGCAGGGAGGCTATATCATACTGTGAGTTTTCCTGTGATTTCGAATTTTACACGACTGACTTGTTGACTGAGCAGAACAAGTGCCACACAGTCACCCATTCCGTGTTTAAAAGATTGCGATTGTGACATTTGACGCCAGATTCGTGATAACTTGTAGAAATACAAGTTATTGTAGTCTCTTTTATAGAGTAACGAGGCCAAAATGAAGAAGAAGCATATCAAAATGCAGACATTGTGTTAAAAATTCATAAGTACTTAGAAATATACTTTACATAAACGTTATGTCTATTTTATATGGTTTTCGATTTCTAAACACATGTTTAAGAACAAAAGAAGAAGTTAACAAGTCACAGAGTCTCTCACAAGAAGAATAGGAGAGAAGACCAAATTACAATGCGATAAGCGGTTTGCTAGATGACAAGAATAGTAGTTGGAGATGATGTGACATGTCAAAGACCGCTTTCGACGTACATCGTCAAAATAATGTTCAAAAGAACAGAAGTTTTCCCATTAAAAGCTACCTATAAAAAGTCTCCTTCGAGAAAGAGAGAGATGCCTGTATGAGCCAATGTAGAGGCCTGCATGGGCCAAAAACCTCGAGAGAAGGACGAAAGGGATTAGCTTTTTCACTGTTTGTAAATGTTTTCTTCTTTTTCTCGGGTCATACTGTCAGTGGGAGCTTAGAGTCTGAGTGGTGAAGGTTTCATTATACATTCTTTGTATAATATTTATACTGCCCATATTGCTGAATGGCCGAAGGCCTACATTCTTTAATATATATTACATGTTTATGCCTTTTCAGTCCATTATTTCTTGACTTTTCACTTGTCAATGTGTTATTAGTAGTTTGGTTTGTGATAAGTTTCTGATAAGAAACGCATCTTATAATGCTTGTCGCGTTAGTTGAGCTATGTTCATCGCTTGGCCAGCGTCAATGGCCAACTACCTAAGAGGGCAAGTAGCAAGGATACGGCTAATGCACGTAGGGAGGAGTTTATCGACAAACTCCACCTTGGCGAGATAACTCCCCTCATTTATATCCTGGAAGGCGAGCAAGTATGGCGTTTAAAGACTTTGAGAGAAGATCGCCTTAACCATAAAATGGTTCAACTAGTTGTATCGCATCAAGATTCTCGCATGGCTTAATGATATAGTAATGCGTAGACTTTCCTTCACCTCCTTGTTGCATACAAGTTAGCACGCATCTCCATTTCGCATCCATCTAGTCCCTAGTACAAATTCTCTCGGCGTATATAAGTAAATTTAGTTTCAATTCTGATTCTTTTATACATTACTCATTTAATTATTTTATATCACCCAATTGATAAGTAGATCCTAGAACTGAGTTTTGATATCAAGTTCATGTTTTCGACTCTGGATCACCCAGATAAACCTAATGTTTCGCTTATACTTGGGCAAGTAGTAGGAAAACTTGTATTCGAAAAGGACTTAGCAGTTACGCGATAAAGAGGTACATAGTGAGTACTCTATATACAGTGATCATGATCGATGACTTATCTCATACAATTAATTGTGCATTTAGTTAGTGGAACACTACAATACCACTCTAAGTTCGAACAAACAAACCAGTTCGAAAACAAATTCCTAGGTTTAGCTAATCAATTTAGTTTTTTTTTTTTGAATTGTACATTCTAAATTTATCATGTATCAAGTTTTTAATTGAACTTTTTTTTCATATTTTGTATCTCTAATTCAATTTCTTGATTCTATTGATTTTCACGCAAATAATATAAAAAAGAGAAACTTTAACATTCAATAACAATAAATTTGAGTATAGTTACATTAACATGAATGGTCTAAATAGAAATATTACAAATCCATTCATAAAATATAACAAGTCATGTAATCAGATGGGTTTTTCGAAAGTAAGTTAAGCAACGTTAAAAAGGGTCTAATAGGTTTCAAAATAAGCACAACCAAAAGGATCATACAAAAGAGAAAGTCTTGTAGAGTTACATTTAGCCATAGTTATGGTTGCCTTCCTATATATGATATGCATATGCAATGTATTCTAAACCACTTTTATCAAATGAGTACAAATAAAAATGAGTTTTTTTTTTATAAAAAAAACATGTTTTGCTTAAGTCAATCCAAATAAGTCCTAAGTCTTCTAGTTAAATTAACTAACAAAGAAAATAAAAAATATTATTAAACTAAAAATAAACCATGGTATATGTGATATATTTACAATTTTCAATATATTACCAATATATTAGTATTTGATTTATACTTCAGAATAGATTACGATCCGTCCGTCAATTCCAACCTTCCCCTATATAAAATACATTTACTGTTTTCAATCATTCAACAACCATATGTGAATATCTACATAGCCAGTCGGTCTCCATATACACTTAACACCAAAACCACATAAATCCATACAAAAATATATATATTTCTCTTCGAAATATAATCTTAACTAAACATCCAACCCACAACCAAACACATGTAGCATATCCATTATTTATGCTCAATTTCAAAAGACATTACAATGAATTCATAATGTCTATACCTCGAACGAAAAGCAGTCTTAGGAATATCACCGTCTTTGATCCTCAACTGATGGTAACCCGAGCGTAAATCAATCTTAGAGAATACAGTGGCTCCTTGCAACTGATCAAACAAATCATCAATTCTGGGCAGTGGATACCTATTCTTGACTGTCACCTTGTTAAGTTCTCTGTAATCTATAGAAAGACGCATCGTCCATCCTTCTTCTTCACAAACAGCACGAGTGCACCCCAAGGTGACACACTAGGTCGAATAAAACCTTTGTCAAGCAATTCCTGTAACTGTACCTTCAATTCTTTCAATTCAGCAGGAGCCATCCTATAAGGGGCTCTAGAAATGGGAGCGGTACCCGGCTCTAACTCAATAGCAAAATCAATCTCCCAGTGAGGCGAAAGTCCTGGAAGCTCTTCTGGAAATACAGCAGGATATTCTCTTACCACATGTTCTGAGGTCAAAGAAATCTCAACTTCCCTAGTATCCACCACACTGGCCAAAATGCTCCAGGTACCCTGGTTGAGTAACGTACTGGCCTTCATAGCCAAAATTACTTTAGGTATGACCACGGTCCCTACCCCTTTAAACTTAAAACTGGGCTCGGTAGGAGGACTAAACACTACCTCCTTACGAGAACAATCAATACTAGCATGATTGGCAGCCAACCAATCCATGCCTAAAATGACATCGAAATCACACATATCCAATACTAACAAGGTTACATCCAACACACGACCAGCTAACTCAATTTGGCATGCTTTAATCTTTTCCTTTGACAACATAATTTTCCCAAATGGTGTAGACACTGATAAAACATAATCTAGGGGCTCCACTTCTAAACATGCATGAGTTACAAATATCGACGATATAAAAGAGTGAGAGGAACCAGAGTCAAACAAAGTTAAGGCAAAATGCCCCAACCCTGGTAGTGTACCTGTAACAACTGTGCCAGCCCTTTCAGCCTCAGATCTGTTAGTAGCAAAAACTTTGCCCTGCTGTGGTGCTCTCGCTCCCTGACTGCTCTGCCCAAACTCAGTAGACCTCAAAGGACAACGATCAGCTGTATGCCCCTCTTGCCTACACTTGAAACAAATCCTTGTCCCAAATAAACAGCGACCCAGATGGAGCTTTCCACAGGTGTTGCACAACGATTTCTCTCTGGCAGTTTCACCTGCCCCAAAGGGACTCTGTTGGAAACGACGAAAATTACCACCCGACCTCATGTTCCTCTAAGGAACTTCGACAAACTTTTTCTCCGCCTTTCTCTTCTGGCTAAATGAGGTTCCCTTGTCAACACCCTTTGGCTGAACCTCGTCCTTTCCAATACTCACATCTATTGCCAAGCGCAGTGCTTCGGCCTGAGTGGAGGGCTTTAGTGCTCGCACAAAGCCTCTGATCTCATCCCTTCATCCTCTAACAAACCTCTCAGCTCTGGCCTGCTCATTACCAACAAGCTAAGAGGTGAAGCGTGACAGCATGTCGAACTCCTGATCGTACTCCTCAACTGTCATGTGTCCTTGCTTCAATTCCAAAAATTCCTGGCTTTTAGCATCTCTAAGGTTAGCCGAGAGAAACTTGGTATAGAAGCAATCTCTAAACTGGTCCCAAGTGATCTTGTCCAACTTTCCACCCAACATACGCAGTGTGTACCTCCACCAGATAATACCTCTATCTCTAAGAAGAAAAACAGCACACTGAACCTTGTGCTCTTCTGAGCATCTCATATAACTAAAAATGGTTTCCACAGAAGACAACCACAACTCCGCCTTGGTAGGATCCTCCAATGATCCATCAAAAGTCTGAGGGTCATATTTCCTAAAGTCCATCAAGTGTTTCGCCTCTGCAGAAAGCTGATTCGGTAGCATCTGTGGCTGCTGTACGACTGGTCCTTGTGCAGGAGGGTCTACAGACGCACGTGGAGCTGCTGGTACAGGGGAACCCACTGGCGCAGGCTGGTACAGGGGAACCCACTGGCGCAGGCTGGTTCTGAGCCATAGCAGCAGCAATAAGCTCTGTGATTCTCTGCTCCAGGTAAGCAGACAAGGCTGCCAAATCCGTTTGAGTAACAGGTGCAGCAGAGACACGCTGGTCAGCTTGGCCCACGGCAGGCTGACTACGCCCTGCTCCTCTACTCGACCTTTAAAACCACCCCTACGTGCACCTCTCCTTGGTGGCATGGTTTCCTAATACCACCAAAAATATCATTTTAGTCTTAACAACAAAGCACCTCAGTCAGTCTAGTTTAACTTAGGCGAGGTCATGTTATTAATACCGTACTTATTAAACATAAAGGCATACCTGACTAGAGACGAAGGATTGTGTTAGCCATAGGGACACAAAAACACAGACTTACTTCATAAGTCAGTCTACAGAACCTAAAACTTAGGCTCTGATACCAACTGTAACGACCCGGACATTTCAGACCTTGTTTAAGTCGTTACGTTTATCCAAAACCATTTGTTGACAAAAGACATAGTAAACTTTAGTTGGAAACCATAAGAAATTGAAGAAAACTTTAATCGGGCCCTATTTCAAAATAAAAATTTCAAAGTACTGTTTACAAAAATTTAACAAATTGTAAACTTAGTTCAAACAAAATATTTTAAAACCGTGAGCGGAAGCAGTTTAAAGACGGTCCTCTATGGCAAATCACGATTCCTTCTTGTCCCTCGTCGGTCTGCCCCTCGTATTACCTCTGCCTGAAAAGTTAAACATAAAAAGGGTGAGTATTAATATACCCAGTAAGAGACCCACTACTGGTCCCGTTAGGGGAAAAATAAATTATTAGCTTCCTATGGAATACCCTACACAGTCACAGTCTTGTGATCCCGTAGGATGCACATAATCAGTCTAACGTCCAAGGGACGCATGAATTAGTCTAGTGTTCTGCAGAAACACATATCAGTCTAGTGCTCCCGAAAGATGCACATATCAGTCTAGTGCTCCCGAAGGATGCACATATCTGTCTAGTGCTCCCGAAGGATGCACATATCAGTCTAGTGCTCCCGAAGGATGCACAAAAGGGTGATAATCCCGTAGGGCACCCGCAAGGTAACTACCCACTAGGAAACCAATAATTTACCCCTCAGTCCCTTCTATACATCTTAACAGTCAATTTACAACCTAGTCAAACGTCCTCATCACGTAAACTTTTCACTTAACCTCAAACAACCATTTATTTTCCAATTTAACCTAAGGTCAGTCAGAACATATCAGTATATCAGTCAATGAACTAAATACTCATAACATTCTCCTCCAGATACAAGGGTTATGACTAATTAGCCCCTCCGTCAATTCCAACCTTCCCCTATATAAAATACATTTACTGTTTTCAGTCATTCAACAACCATATGTGAATATCTACATAGCCAGTCGGTCTCCATATACACTTAACACCAAAACCACATAAATCCATACAAAAATATATATATTTCTCTTCGAAATATAATCTTAACTAAACATCCAACCCACAACCAAACACATGTAGCATATCCATTATTTATGCTCAATTTCAATATAATTATACAGCCCAACACATCTCAAAGCTATAAGTGAGTCCAGTAGGAAGTCCCTTACCTTAGCGTTGGGTAAGCTTCTTAATCGAACCGAATTCCACGAAACAAACCTAAACACCACAATAAAATTCAACATTTTCTCCAACAACATCATTCACTTAAAAATCAATCCAATGCGAAATTCACAACTTACCCAAATTGAATGAAGCAACACTTTCAATGAGGCTTGCTCCGAAACTTAGAAATTCGAGCACCACCTTAATCAAACAACAACCGAATAATTAATCAACCTTATAACTTATGCTAGCTAGGACAACACTACAAAACCCCCAAATTTCCTCCCAAAAATCACCTTAAATCAAACAATACTCAATCAATTGGCCAACCTTGAAGCTTAAGCTAACTAAGAGCAATACCATTAAACCCAAAATTCTTCTTACCAATGAACTTACAACATGGACGTCGGATCCGCGGCTGGGTTTCATCGGACGGTCGGAACAGAGGAGGGATGTGTGGCGGCTGGGCTTCACGGATGGAACGTAGCGCGGACGGTGCGGCGGCTTCGCCAACTGGGACAGACGGCGGGGTGAGGCTGGGTTGTGACGACGGCGGAACCCAGCGGCGGTGAGGCTTCACGAACAAGGACCGGCTCGTCGGCTGTTGACTAACGCGCGCGACGCCGATTGCGTGAGCGGGGAGACGGTGCGGTGTGTCCTACGCCGACGAGGCTGTGCGGCTTGGCTTCGGGGACGGAGACACGGACGACGACCGGTCTTGAGGCGGCGGCGGCGGCTGGATTTAGGGTAAGGGAAGAGGAGAAAAGAAAGAAGAAGATGGGGGTGCATGTCGGCCAAGCAAAAGGGAAGAAGAAGAAAGAAAAAGAAAGAAAAGAAAGAAAAGAAAGAGAAAGAAAAGAAAAAAAAAATTAATTGATATTATTATTATTATTTCATTTATTTATTTATTATTAAATAACAATAATAATAATAATGTATGTATATGATTATTATTATATATATATATATTTATATACTTTTTTTTTTATATTCCTTTTACCTCCATCACTTCTTTTCTTTCACACCAAAAACAAGGCAAAATTTTGATTTGAATAATAAAAATATACCTTAAGATTTGGGGTGTTACATTGGAAGTCCAAAATATGATCCCAAGAAAAAATGAATTTAATCAATGTTTTTTTTCTAAAAAAACCTTTATTCGAAGACTAACCTATGATAGATTTTGAGAAATTGTAATAATTCCTCATTTTCTTAAGGTGAGAAGTTTCCTTCAATATATAGTCGAATTAATGGAATATTATTCCACTTATTTTATGAAATCATTGCTTCAAACATTGGAGTAATGAGGGGTAAAATAAGACATTAGTTTTAAAATAAATTAAAAAAAAAAATTCAATTCAAGATTTGAAATTTGGCAACCTTTTTCTAAATGGGTGTCGTGGGGTGCTAATACCTTCCCCACACACAAATGACTCCCGAACTCAACTCTATTTTTCGCAGACCATTTTTTAAAATTTTTTTACTTTATTTCGGTGTCCAATCACACCGTAAAAAAGATTGGTGGCGACTCCTATTTTATTTTAAAACTAACTCTTTTGTGGACGTCGGCAGCTCCGCGTCGTCTCGGACACGTGGCGACAACTACAAGTCCTCAGGAAAAAAGTGGAAAATAACTATAACATATTTTCAATTTGCAAAATTTTCAATGTTTTTAACTTACGTAAAGCAAAAGTTATCAAGAATGATAATTAAAAGTTGAATTCAAGTGTGTGACAAGAAACTCACCTCTTTGTAGTCTATTTGATTATTTACATATGCTTTCAATTCATCAAAACTAGCAACATCAATAAGTGACTTTGAGCTTTCCTTTTCTGGAGATGCCACAAATTTCGCTTCAGAGAAACTAATCTTCGGATCCAAGATGCTAAAAAGTTGAATGTTCAATTAGTATTTCAGTATACAAGAGATTGTAACTATAAACATTTTCTAATATACATACCTCATAACAACCTTGTAGTCGAGATCTCGAAAGAAATGAGGAACATCAAGGATAAACTTACTTCCACCCCTACAACATTTTGAAATAATTATGTCTTCAACAGTATATCCAATCAAGAAAAAACATGTAATACAAATTATGACTAAGATACTCACATTTATAGAAAGCGGTGGTAAGTCCATGAGGCTGAGAACAATATCTATTATTTGGTCAAGATTCAATACCTGAGCACCATACAACTATACTCACCACTCATGTCATTATGTATGAATTAAAAACTGATCAATAAAATTGGGAAAATTAAAGATAGTGCTGACAACAAGAATCCAAAGAGAAGATTAGAATTATAACTAGATTTCGAGAAATGTAAAATGGAAGAAATTTAAGTTTCTTCCAAAAGCCAATTAGCTTGGTTGTTAGTCCAAATGAAGCACCAATGTAATCAATCTTTTCGGGTGAACGTTCAGAAACAGTAACAAGAAGCTGAGAAAGATTTTGTTTAGGGACTATGGTTTCTTCTTGTAACGACACCTTCAAGTTGTAACACAAAACTAATAAATCCAAGAAAAAACTCACTCAAATTATTAAAAGAGAAAAAAAAAAGATATAATATAACCTATCAAGCAAGAAAGCAAGTTAGACACAATTAAAAATATATTTTAAAAGGTAAAGACAATTAGAGATTCTGGTCCAATTTTTTAAATTCTAAACTTTTTGGCGTGCTCAGCAACTTTTTCGTTGGTGGTCCAAACATTCTTACATGCTTTGTTAATTTTCCTTCTTAACATTTGTGCAACAAAATGAAGACCAAAATTAGTTAAAATAAACTTCAGGATAAAGACGGTTCTCTATATATCAACTTTTTTTTTAATTTTGTTTCTGCAACTCACAAAAAAGTTATCTTAATAAAAGTAAATTATCCATAAGCAATAATATCTAAAAAAGTTCAAGGCACCAATTATGTATACGTATGTACGTGTGTATGTATGTTTGTAACACTTTTTATGTATGTATCTTAGTATGTATGCGGAGATTTTCAATGTTCTGAAGCATAATAATTGATTTTTATATACATGTATTTCAGTAATTTTGTGTTTGGTTCTACATAGATCAATACCATCAGACATCCTTGTATTATCACTACAATAAACCTTCATTTTAATGGATTTACATTTTTCAGATTACGAAATTCTATATAGATGATGTACTTCTTTTTGTACCTATTTTTTCTTATTTTGTTTTTACAACACACAAAAAAACCATCTCAATAAAATTAAATTTATTCATAAGCAATAATGTTTAAAAAGAATTTGACATCAACTATGTATACGTATCATGCACGTATGTTCACGTGTATGCATGGATGTTTTGATCCATAATAATCAATTTTTCTATGCATGTAGTTCAATAGTTTTGTATTTGGTTCAATAGTATTTCTAAAGATAAATATGATAAGCCTCCATTTTCATTGGATTTATTTTCATAATCAAGGTCTCCATGTATCAATTTTTTTTACTTGTTTTCTCTTTTTATTTTTTTTCTGTAAATCACACAAAATTATCTTAATACAAGTAAAATATCAATAAGCAATAATATCTAAAAGTTCTGGTACCAATTATATATACGTATGTATGTGAGTGTATGTTTTAACAATTTTTCTAGGGTTTTTTATAAAAGTAACAAAAAAAATTTATGATAATAGAGCACATGTCACAATATTTTCTAAGTAGCAAATTTAAAAGTGATGATTCTCTGATAGCCCTATGATTACTATCTGATAGCCTTCCGATAGTCCTATGATTACCGTCTGATAGCCGCTGATATCACTAATTTTGCCATATTCGCAATATGCAAAAAATTGGTGTCATGAGCTCTTTTTTTTAAATGTTTTTGTCATTTGATGCAATTTTCCATTTTTCTATGTATCACCATGTGTATGTGTGAGTTTTGTGTTTGATTTTACACACATCTGAATATTTCTAAGGATACGGTGAGAAGTATTTGTATTGACAATATGATAAATCTCTATTTTTTTTACTGAATTTACATTTTTTTTCAGATTGAGAAGTTCTTTGTAGATCTACTTTTTTACCTATTTTGCCCTTTTATTTTGTTTATGCAAGTTACAATACATCATTTCAATAAAGTTAAAATATTCCTAAGCAATAATATCTAAAAGTTGTGAAACCAATTATGTATACTTATCTATGTGGAAAATGATGCTCGAAGCTAAGTGGGTCAATGTCGAACATAGGGAAAAGAAATATTGCTACAAGAGCTTCGGATTGTTTGGGCAGCTACTACTTAAATCGCCACGGGGTGGCGAATTAGTGGTTTATGGTTCGTATATAAATTGAAGGGACAACCATAAACAATTTCTAATTTGAAGATGGAGTTTTGAAAAATATATGTAGACTTAGATTCTATCCCAAAAATGTCTCAACATAAAATAATTAATTAAAATAAATGTTAATTTGTTATTATGTTTACGGAGTAATTATTATAAATGAGATTTTTCATAAGCTAAAAAAATGAACTATTTACAACAAAATTTATCACACCTTATTTTTTCTATAGAGTAAATATTTTATCAATTTACCAACATGAGCCCAACATACCTGGTATATGTTTGTGCATTAATAAACTTCTATTAATATCTGCCAATATCAAATCTATCATTATATACTTTATCAACAAAATATCAATTCTATCATTATATAATATATAATTTCGTTATATTTTGTAAATATTTTGATTCAATTTTTTATATACTTGAAAATGTCGCAATATATGTAATATTTAAAATCACATTGTTATAATTGAGAAAATAAAGAAATGACCTTTTAAGTCCTTGAAATTTTCAGGGAAAACTACTTTCTGCCACTTTCTAGACTGCATTTAATAAAAAATAACTTAAACTACAAAACAAAAAAAAGACAAAAAAAAGATGAAACTTATCTAACCTAGTTTCTTAATAAGACGAAAAGTTTTGAGGTTTGGACTACAAAAGTTTGATGGTTCAATTCGATCCCAGACATATATGGATAAGGTAGCAGGGAGCGAACACATTAGGAATGTTTATTTTAATAAACAAACATGGGTTAAATTGATGGTGTCCTACAAATATACACCATTTTACAAGTTTCTTACTGTCTAAGCATTACTTTCTAAATATAGACTGTTATTTTTATTCTTCCTCTTTTTTTTTCTTTCCTTAAAATAATAACAATGACTAAAGTTTTATTTTTTTAAAAAGATGGTGGAAAAGTAGTAAAAAAGTTTATGATAACAAGGTCCATGTCACTACATTTTCTAAATTTCAAAAGTAACAAATTTAAAAGTTAATAACCGTCTGATAGTCCTCTAATAGCCATCTGATTGTCGTCTGATATCGTTAATTTTGCCATATTGGTAATATGCAAAAAATGGGTGTCATAGGCTGTTTTTTTTCTAAATGTTGTTTCCATCTCATACAATTTCTCTTAAAAAAAAAGTAAAAAAATTTAATAACATAAAATCTCATAATAATCAAATTTTTAAAAGATTCTTTTATAAAAAGGGAAAATAAAACCTTAATGAACATATCTATTATTTTAGGAAAAACACAAATTAATTTATTTTACAGAAAGTCACATTATATCTCATTTAATTTATTCCTATTGAATTTTCCTACTTTGTGGTACTCTCTGGGTCTATAAAAAGCGATCTTTGGTCATTTGGAAAAGAGGAAAGAAAAAATTCTTTGGAGAGTGAAAGAAAGCATAACATGCACAGCGGAAATTCAGATAAAATATTACTCTAGATGCATCTAAAGATTTTATAGATTAACATGCAAAATCTACCCTAATTAAATGAAATTAGGGTTAGAAGAAAACTTACCTTCGTAACTTTTGATTCCTCGATAATCTCCTTCACGAACTTGAACTAGGACCACCACTAATGTTGACTCGTTATTCTCCAGACTTAGAACTGGATAGTGGGATCCGATTAGATGAAGGAAATTAAGCGAGAGATAGAATTAGGAGGTGAAAATTTAGGGTTGGGATTAGGGAGAGAAATAAGTAATTACAAATTACAAAATTTCCAAAAGTTTTTAACAATTTGAAAAAAGAAGTTGTTTATAAGCAAATTACAAACAAAAATACATCTCATGTAGGCTAGATGTTTACATCTCATGTAGTCATCTATCCGACTATCCAACAAAATGTTGGATTTTTCCACTAACTTAGTCCAAGGCAATATGGTCATTTCATCTTTTAAATCAAAGTCAAAAGTCAACATTTTGATTTTTTACCATTTTCTCCGTCTTGACTAATTTCGACCTTTTGAGCATGAATTCACATTCATTTTTTTGAAGTTCAAATCACATTTAAATATAAAGCCAGACAGTGTTTAACTTTTCAAAGTCAAAAGTCAACATTTTTATTTTTTACAACTTTAACCATTTTCATCAATTCTGAGCTTCTTAATATGAATATGTATTCATATTTTTAATATTTAAATCACATTTAAACATAAAGCTTTATCTCAAACTTATAACTCATGGCTATATCACATATATATTCGTTCGTTTCTTTCTCTTTACCTATTTCGAACAATTCGAATTATTCCAACATATTGTTCTAAGTTAATTCCATATGAGTTATCAAGGGAACCTAATGGACCTATAGATTATGGACTCCAACCATATGAGATTAAATGACTAAATCCTTTTAAACAGAATCAACATTCGTTAATTAACAGGTCATTCCACTAAAGTCTCGTAGTTCCACTCCCCTCACTATATAAATATTTTTGTCCATCTGATATAACTATGATTAGTAAGTTAATCCTTCACAAGTTGTTCATAACCTCGACTAGGTCAAAATACCATTTTACCCTCGAGATTACATCTTGCTTTTTTAGTCTCACTGATCCACTATTGAACAATTGGTTTAAGATCTAACCTATAAACTTAATCTCTATCGGGCCAATGAGAGGGTGGGGCCCCTTGTTCAAGACTTGGATTCAGTTCTTAATGGAACAACCTATTTATTAACCCTAAAGCGGGTAGGAGTGAGTTTTGTCTTGCATCCTATGTCCCTGGCCTTCCACCCGGTCTTACCCCTGAAATGGGAGGCTTATTGTGCCAACGTTGATGAGCTGCCATCACCTATGCAGATCTAAGGATAATTTCATTTGAAGAGAAGTTCATAGTTAGCTTAGGATTAAGATTGAGTTACCTAGGTTAACAATAATCGAAATAGTCACTTTATACAGTTGATAGTGTTATAACTTAAAAGTGATTATTTCATGGTTTCAAACTTATGTAAACTCTTTGCATAGGATGTCTCACTTCCATGTCTCTACATGAACGATTCAGGATCACATTGTTTATACTAACTGTTCACACGAGATTTCTGGAGAAAATTTATTCGTGGAATTGAACTTTATATATTGATTTATATAGTTGATACAATCTCTAGTATTTACTCCTTTGATGCTTTCTCCCGAATACAAATTAAAACTTAGAACTTCTTGATCTTCTGTCTTTAGGAAGTTGTAGTTGCAAGTTGATTTGAGCTTCAATCTTCTGGAATTAAAGGAAAGTTTAATCTTCCAAGTCTTCAATCTTTCAGAAGATGATGATCTCCGGGTTGATAAAAACTTGGACGTCTTGAGAGCTTTTAGAAGTTTGAGTCTTCAATTCTTTAAAGCTTCAATTCTTCAGAGCTTCAATTCTTTCTTCAACCAAAAATCCCTAAAATGAATGGAAAGGTCTTTATTTAGAATATATGTATGCATGCTTTCTTTGACGTTTTACCTTGTATTTATTTTGACAATCTACTTTGATATTATTTTGCATTATAGTTAATTAATTTGATTTCTCTCTTTACATCATTTTTCTCTTTACTCTTTATCCTTAAAAAAACTTCGACTACCAAATTTAGAAATATTTGGGAGTCTATTATTTCTAAATTTTTTAGGTGAGAGGACAGATTCTTTGGAAGTTCGAGGTCGATCTCCAATACTTTTTCGTAAAAATCTTATGTGATTTGCTAAATTTGTTGCGTGGCATACTTGATTTTGCTTATTACATTATTTTTTATTTGACCTTTATTTAAAATTTCCCAAAGTTTGAAAAATATTTTACCTTAAATCACAAGTAATTTTGAAGTCTTTCTTAAATTCTTTTTTTTAAACCATTTAGAAATTTTTGGTTTAAAATTATATTCTTTATGTTTTTTAGGTTCAAAATTAAATCTATATTTCATAAGGTTTCCTAGCTAATCAACTTTTTTAATAACTCACATCGATTTTGCTAAAAATGTCCTACGATGAAATTTAAAAATTTCTGGGAGTTTGTTATGTCTAGATTCTTGAGGTGATAGATCAATATCTTTGAGAGTCCGAGATTTTATCCCAAGAAAAAATGAATTTAATCAATTTTTTTTTAAAAAAAAAAAACTTTATGCAAAGACTTGTCTACGATAGATTTTGAGAAATTGCAATAATTTCTAATTCTCTTAAGGTGAGGAATTTTCCTCCATATAGTCTAATTGATGGAATGTATTCATGTAAGCCCTCGTTCCATTCTTTTCTTATGTATATTAATATTCTCTAAGTTGTGAAAACAAGTTGAAAATCCAAGTGTAAATTCTTATGGGTTGAATCATTTTGATGAAAAAAATTTAGGAGTAATTTTATTTTGATAATGATTTGGAAATTTAATAAGTGATAGAAAAACTAAGAAAATGGTCAAAGTTGAAGTTTAGTTTTGAGTTGAGGGCATAAAGGTCATTTCATATTTTCTTTATTAAAAAAGATTAAAAAAAAAAGACAAAATATCCCAACTCTCTTCTTTTTTTTTCCATTCTTCGAGAGATGCCCCCTTGTCAAATATTTTTCTTTTTCTTCTTCTTCTCGCCAACTCCCTCATCTCATGGTCATCTCTCCCTATTGCTCTGTTGCTCCCTTATGGTCACCATCTCTCTCCTCTGTCGTCTAGCATGCCATGGTTGACAAGAGTCCTATTGCCGCACGTTCGATCAACCACTGCTCCAAACGCATGCCGCCACCTCAAGTCGCAGTTGTTTGTCAACACCAACACACTCTGTACCTCTTTCACGCACATCGAGAATGATGCCATTTGTTGTTGGTGACACGCTCTAAACCCCTCTTCCTTTCCTTTCGCCGACGCACCACCCAGCCACCTTTTACGCTGCTTAGCTCGTCAATTGTTTCTAGCCACACGCCGTTGTTCGAAGCCATCAGAGCTATAGTTTTTGCTACAATTCTTGTCGTTGGTAGTTGGATCTTGGAGTTTGGGTTAGGTTTTGTTTATTTTAGTGTATTTTAGTTAGGTTTGTGGAAGATTTTTGAATACCCATTAAGTTTCAACTCGATTTTCACAATACCCATTACATTTTGATGCTAGATTTGAGTTCTTGGAAGGATTTAGCTACTGTCTAGTCAAGAAGGAGTGAACAGTTTGGGTGTTCGACACAAATTTGGGTAAGATTTCAAGCTTTATGGTTTGGATCTTGATTACCCATTTAATTCTAGTGCTAATATCGAATAACTTATGATGGTGGATGCTTGTTTTCAACCCCTAAAAATTGAGGTATTTCCCCAAGCATAACTATCTTGTTTTATTTGGTTATAAAGAATATTTTGGATTATTTTGTTGGATTTTAGGTGTGTAGAGTGTGAGATTTTGTTATAAAGAAAAAGAAAAGGGAAAGAAAATGAATTAATAATATTAGTAATAAGAGAATTTGGATATTTGGATATTATTATTATCAAAATAAAATAATTAAATAAAAAGTAAATAAGGAGCTTTGATTCACGTGCCCTCATCTCTCACTATTCATCTTCTTCTTCATGCCATAGCCACCACCCATTGTCCCCTTACCATCGCCGTTCGAGCTCACGCGCCACCCCTTCATTTAGAACCACCGTCATCGACCGTTTCTATCTACACTCACTGTCGAAGCCGAAGCGTCCCCGTTCCTTAAAATTTTGACAGTCGCACGTCGTTGAACGTTCGTTCGCTCAAGTTTGTGTTCACTCACGATGCACCATCGCCATGCCACATTCCTCGGTCATCGTTCCTGAAGCGCCCGCCATCAATTGCTCTGTCACGTTTCCCCATTCCATATAGTCGTCCACCTGATCTCCATCGTTTGGTCTCCGGGTAAGCTATCTTTCTTAGTCGCGTATGCCGATCTTCTTCTCCAAGCTAGCCGCTCGTATTTGTTTTGCACAACATTTTGACTCAGTTCGTATGCCGCTGTCGCTTCTTCCTTGTTGTGAACTATTGGGTTTATGTTTGGTAAGAACGAATTTTGGATTTTGTTGTTTTCATGGCTATTGATAAATGCTACTATCGGATCTAATCATTTGGAGAAACACTTGATTCTTGAAGGTACGAATTGAAGTTAGGGAGCAAATCCTTGAATTTCCAATAAGTTTGGGTTGGAGTTCGATTCTCTATCTGCTTGGGTAAGTTGTCAAATTCACATTTGGGGTGAATTGGATGGATGAAGTTATTTGGGAAATTGATTGACTTTCTGTTTACTTATGTTTAGGTTGTTTTGTTGAATTTTAGTTCGATCAAGAAGCTTAGGTAACCTTAAGGTAAGTGGTTTCTACTACTAGACTCTATAATGAACTTGGAACTAATTGACTGTATGGATTTTACTGAGATCGGTTGACTGATATGTGAATTTAAATATGATGACTGAATTAAGAACATTGAACTGACAGAACTGAGGTGGAGCAACACTGATGTATAAGTTTAATTGTTTGAGGAACCGTTATGCTAATGTTTGATTATGTACTGATTTGGTTAATTGACTATATACGTGTTGAACTAAAAGAATGAATTGATGGTAGCTTGAATTGTAATTTGAGAAGGATGATTAAAATGTTAGAATGGACTAAGGGGAAATTGTTAGCTTTATTTGTTGGGTAGTGTGTCTTGCAGGTGTTCCACGGGATCACCACTTGTTGTGCATCCTTCGAGAGCACTAGACTGATAGGTGCATTCTTCGGGAGCACTAGACTAACATGTGCATCCTGCAGAGCACTAGATCGATATATGCATCCTTCGGGGGTATTAAACTGATTATTTGCATCCTACAAGATCACGAGAGTGTTGTGATGCAGGGTACCCCCCATAGGAAGTTAATAGTTTTATCCCTAATGGAACAAGTAGTGGGTCTCTTACTAGGTATATTTGTACTCATCCTTTATGTTTAAATTTTTTTTCAGGCAAAGGTAATACGAGAGGCAGACCGGCGAGGGACAAGAAGGAAACGTGATCACCATAGGGAAACTTCCTTCAAAATTGCTTTCGCTTACAGTTTTTAATGTTTTACTTGAGTATTTGTGATTGAAATGAGTTTCATGTTTAGAACCACGGTTTATTTCTTGGTGATTTTATAAACGAAACTTTCAAACCTTTATTTTGTTTGAAATAGGGCCGAATAAAGATTTTTTTATGTCTATTTGATTTTTTAACAGATTTCACAAACTTTTATGTTTAAACAAAGTGTCTTGGTATTAAAGTAATGGCCTCAGTTTAGTTTAAAAAGTTAGGTCGTTTCGATCGTTAAGGTGTTGTCCATTAGGATTAAGGCTACTTTGATAAGTGTTTGGTAAGCTTTTGGGCAAGTTGCATGAACACCCATTTAGTTTCAACATGAAATTTCCATTACCATGTTGTTAATTGGGAGATTTGAGATTTAGAACTACGAAGTATTGTTCACCGCACTTAAGATCATGTATGACAAGTGAGAGTAAGTCCTTAAGTTGTTGACTCGTTAGTTTGACAATGAGTTTGTTAAATGATCTAGATCTCTCAAACTAATAATATTGTGGATAAGATCATGTTATTATAAAAAAATCATTGAAGTGGCACTAAGTTCGGATGCTCATTTTGTTAAAGAGTTTAAAGTGAAGTTTAAGGGTCCCAATGTGGAATTTTTAGCATAATTGAAAGCATGTAGGGAAAAATTCAATTTAAGTCGATATCGGAGTCTTTGGAACGTAAAATGGTTTTAGTTGACCTTATAGCGTGTTTTGAAAATAGTTGTGACATCTTGACATGTGAAGATAACTAAGAGACCTTAATCGTTGTTCCAGGCCAAATTGAAGCAGGGAAAGCATATAATCTTGGCGATTCGAGTCATTATTCTGAGTGGTTTATTTTTAAGTATTTTTATCATTAATTTATATATGCTATTATAGTACACCATGATTGGTTTATAAATTATGTTTTAGAAATGTTTTTAAATATGATTTTTGGTTTCCATGAACTCTTATATATTTTTGAATTGTGGTCGAACCGAAACTTATTAGTCATGTTTTAGATGACAACTAGTTTAAAACAATACTCCTTGTCTGTTATTAAACTGATCTGTTATTAAACTTGAATGGTTTGAATGAAATGTTATTCTAAAAATATGTATTAATGGCTAAGGATCGAAAATAATTTGAAAATGTGTTTCAAACCATGTTTTGGTTTTAAACTTTAAATATGTGATTTTTATAAAATAGTATTAGTGATTTCTCTAAGGTTGCGTGAATGTGTTTCCTTAGTGCCACCTATAGTTGTCAGTGGGTTCTGGGACTGAAAGAGGTCGTGACTGGAGATTCGAGATCCTGAGCCTAGGTAAGGATATGGATGGAGGATTGTGATTTGGCTTCAGGCCTAGCTTAACCCATGATGGGTGGGTTTATGTGCACATTGGAGCAGATATGGTGGTTGTTACTGTGGTAGCTAGGTGCTAAGTATGCTTGAGCTCGGTTTGGCCGCGTGTTTCCTTGTGGACATGGATCATGTGTTAGCTATTCTTAGTTGTGTATTTAGTATGCTATCATGGTTGGATTGGATGGAGGTTGTTACTATGGCAGGTACTAAATATGCATGAGCTCAGTCTGGCAGCGTTTTCCTTGTGGATATGGATCACGTGTGAAATATTCTCGATCGTGTATTTAGTATTCTACTATGGTCGGATTGGATGGAGGCATGAGCTTAGTTTAGTCGCATGATTCCTTGATCATGTGCGAGCTATTCTTCGTCGTATATTTAGGTGTTTTTCCCTGGTTAGATTGGGTACAGGTTTGTTGGCTTTAATTGTGATTTATAGTATTATGTGATGATAACGTTTAAATTATTATTTCACTATGATGTATATTTAAACATTACAGAGAGCATGTTTTTACAAATTTTTACTTCTAAAAACTTGCCAGTCATTGAGTTTTTAGCTCACGTCTACAATGTTTTTAGCTGTCAAGGACCAAGCAATTGTTTAGCTCCCGTCATTGATTATAGACTTTCATCCTTTTTGTATGTATATACTTAAGTTTTGTGTATTGCATCATGGGGTGGTTAGATGTAGTGAGAGTCACGCTAAGAACTTGTGTTTGAGAGATCCCTCATTAGGCTCAAATTATTTTGTAAGTAATATCTAGTTTGGATATGAACTCAGCTTGAAACTCTAGAATAGTCTAGATGAGTGTGTGGTAAGACACATTTGTTGTGATGTTTGAGTCCAAAGATTTCATATATATTTACAGAACTGAAAAACTCTCCCTTTTCAAGTTTGGCTAACCCATATTTTAGGGGAGATGCTGCCGAAATTTCTGTGAAAATTCATAATACTTGTTCTATAGAGGTTTAAGTTGAAAAATGTCGTTTTCATGCCACGATTTAGGTTAGAGGGAAAAACCTAGAACGAGGTGTGACAATTCCACTTATTTTATAGGATCATTGCTTCAAATATTGGAGTGGGCAATTTGATGGTCTGTATTTTGATGTATTTTATAAGCAGGGGCTATTAAGGTCATTTCATGCATTAAATTTAAATTTTGATGTTCAGTCATTCCATCTATGTTGCATTCATAAATGTGATTTTCTGTATACTGAGCTTGAGTTAATTGGTTTCTCTCTTCATATTGCATATCAGGAAAGGAGGGTTGAGAATAATAATTTTGTAGTTTTGGATATCTATGATTTGTTATTTTTTGAAGAGGAAGATTTTGGAATTGTTCGTCAAGATTGTTATCCTCGAAATTATGATCTTCAATAGGGGTTTCATTTATAGTATTGATTTTTTATGTGGATGGGGTTTTAAAAGTATTTAGATTTAAGTGTTGTAATCAGGGATTAATTTTGTCTAAAACGCTATTAGAAATCTCAAAGGGTCCAGCTTCTGCTTGGTTCGTCCCCGAACCACATCTTACTAGAAGAGGTTCCGCTCTGATACCATTTGTAACGCCCTTCCTTACTATTTTAAAGGCTTATTAGAATGAAAGTTCTCCCCACAAACTAACACGAGTTCTTTCAGCATGCTTTATCCTCACTCACATGCATCCTAGGAAAATTCCCAAGAGGTCACCCAACATAGAATTACCCCAAGCTAAGCACGCTTAACTTTAAAGTTTATATGATCGAGCCACCGAAAAGGAATGTGCACCTTCTTGGTATAGGTTTTAACTTTTTAATTCTTTTAAGTCTTTCTTAACATGACTTTCATGTCCTTAGGATCCTTCCCATTCAGATGTGATATCGGTTCATTCATGTCTCCCTCCTAATCTCGGGCGTTACATAAAAAAGGGTGCAATACGAGGACTTCTCAAGTGGTCACCCAACTTAGTACTATTCTCGCCCAAGCACGCTTAACTGTGGACTTCTGATGGGATCCAGTGGGCCTGGGGCGTTACAAATTAAGTATTAAAGACGTTTGAAATTTTAGAGAAGCACAACCCTAGTTATTTGCCAAAGGATGATATTCCTACCGTTGAAGATTGGGATAATGCAAAAGTGTTTGTAAAGTTCCTAAAAACTTTTTCAGAGGTAACAATGAAGTTTTCTGCATCTATGTTTGTGACTTCAAATATATTTTTTCACGAACTTTGTTTGATACAAGAAATAATTCATGAATACTCGTTGTATGAGAATGCATTATTGAGTCAGATGACATTAAGCATACACACAAAATTCAACAAGTATTGGGGTATAACTACAAGTGAGAAGACCAATTTATTATTATATGTTTCTGTAGTTCTTGACCCTAGGTACAAGCTGGCTTATGTGAATTATTGTTTTAATGATTTTTTGTAGGAAGATAGTGCAAAAAAAATGGACGAATTAGGTTGAAGAAGCATTTCATCGATTGTGTGATGATTATTATATGAGAATGTCAATGTCAAAAGAAAAATATTCACAAACACAATCATGGACTCCTATGGAAGGATTTGGCTTTCAAAGTCAAAGTGAAATACCTTCTAATTCATTTCGTGGATCTTATAAGGCACGTGCTGCTGTTCATGATAGATTTAAACAAAGCAACAAAACATGTGTAGATGATGCTAAAATAGAGGTGGATCGTTATCTAGATGAGGCTCGAATAGATGATGAATGTTTAGATTTGCTAAATTGGTGGAAGGCGAATTCCTCTCAATTTAAGATCATTAGCCAAGTAGCCAGGGACATCTACAGTATTCCTATATCAACTGTGTCTTTTGAGTCAGCCTTTAGCACTGGAGGACGAGTGTTAGATTCTTTTCGAAGTTCATTAACTCCTCAAACTGCAGAGGCACTCATTTGTGCTCATAATTGGATTCAATCTAAACCTTTAGATGATATGTGACGACCCGGACTTTTCTGACACCGTCTAAGTCGTCAATTTGACACAAAACCGTTTGTTGACGAAAGACATAGTAACTTTAATTGAAATCATATGAAATCGAAGAAAACATTTAATCGGGCCCTATTTCAAAATATGAACTTTTAAAGTACTGTTTACAACACTTTAACTATTTGTAAATTCAGTTCAACAAAACGTTTATAAAAATCGTCAGCGAAAGCAGTTTAAAGGACAATCTTCTATGGCCATTCACGAGTCCTTCTTATCCCTCGTCGGTCTGCCCCTCGTGTTACCTTTGCCTGAAAAGTTAAACATAAAAAGGGGTGAGTATTAATATACTCAGTAAGGGACCCACTACTGGTCCCGTTCGGGGAAAAATAAATTATTAGTATCCTATGGTGTACCCTGCACAGTCACAGTCTAGTGCTCCCGAAGGATGCACATATCAGTCTAGTGCTCCCGAAGGATGCACATATAGGGGATAATCCCGAAGGACACCCGCAGGGTAACTATCCACTAGGAAAACTAATAATTTATCCCCTCAGTCCATTCTATACTTCTTAACAGTCACTTTACAACTCAATCAAACGTCCTCATCACGTGAACTTTCCCCTTAACCTCAAACAACCATTTTTATTCCAATTCAACCCGAGGACTGTCACAAACACGTTAATACATCAGTCGACAGCAAAACCAACCATGACATCCACTTCAATCTAAAATAGCACGACCATGATTTCTCTTCCGTTCACAATACATCCTCATAGTCGTCTACCAGGCATTCAATTTACACAACAATCTACTCATTCAAGTCACACATTATATAATCACATCTACGATATCCAGACATTTCCACACCCTTACATTTGCACATATATATATATTCAACCAGTCATAACATACTATCAACCACAAATCCACATTCAAACATACACCTCATAATCGTTATTTCTCCGCAGTATAACAGCACGAAACATACAGCCAACACATTCAAATAACATTTATTGAGTCCAGTAGAAAGTCCCTTTCCTTGGCGTTACTCTAGTCCCTTGACTGAATCCCACGTTTGCCAACAACTCAATGTCACGAAACGAGTCCCAAATTAACAATTGTTCGTTGTGAACCCAACGACTTCAAGCGTTACCCTCAACCAATGAAGTTTCCAACATGGACATTGGATCCGCGGCTGGATGGGGAAGGACGCACGGGAGTCACGGCGGCGGCGCGTGGAGTCACGGCGGCGGCGCGTGGAGACGCGGTGGCAGCGAGTGGAGACGCCGGGAGGTAGATCTGAGCAGGGGGAGGGGGTTCGGCGTTTCGGCTGGGCTCGGTTGGACGGAAACGGAAAGAAAAAGCAGATCTGGGCGGCTGGGGCGCGTGCGATGAGGCTTCGCCGGACGGAGTCGGGCTCGGCTGGGTTTGGCTGCGGCTGCGGACGCACGACGGCGAGGCTGCAGCTGGGACGGTCGGTTGCGTGCAGATCTGGGCGGCGGCCGGCTGCGTGCGGGCGGCTTCGTCGGAACGGAAGGAGAAACGGAAGGAGGAGCGCGGTGGCTTCGCGAACAAGCCGGCTCGTCGGCTGTTGGCTGCTGCGCGCGACGACGTGGGCTACCGGAGGCGTTGCGTCGTGGCGGGGCGGACTAATTTGGGTGGTCGGCCGGCTGGGAGAAGAGGAAGAAGGAGAAGAAGAAAAAATGGAGGGGGGGGCCTGCACGCGGGGGAAGAAGAAAGGAAAAAGAGAAAAGAAAGAAAAAAGAAAAGAAAATAATAATTATTTAATAATAATATTTAATAATAAAATAATATTATTTTATTATTAACCTTTTTTTTTTTTTTTTTTTTCCAAGGGCGTTACATGACATGACTGAAGAAGTTGATGGGACTGAATAAACTGACGGAGGTAATATTCTTTTCGAAGTAATCATTTAAAATTTAAAATTATGTCATTAAGCTAATAGTTTTTCATTTCGATCTAGAATTCATAAACATAGGAAAGGAGATGGAAGCTGCATTTAAAAATCTGAATCATGACTCTATGGTCTAAATCCCTACTCTCAAATCTTTATTTATATATTTTTTTAAATTGTTAACTTGTTAAATATTGAATCTTGTTTTTCTAGAATCTTGAAGCATAGTGATAGAATGACTTAGGGTTATACAAACAAGACTTTGGGTTATACGAACAAGGAGGAACGTAGACAATGCATTCAATTGTAGGCTTTAGAGAATGTTATGTATGATTTATGTAAATTGAGAATATTTTTTCGTGATTTTCTGTTGTAGGAGATCTTTTATTCTTTTTTAACGTTTTTCTTACCTTTAACTACTCAACACTTTATTCAATTGAACTCTTGCACAAAAAGTGTATAGTATTTAAAATTAATAGTTGTGTTTTGATTTTGTTGGAATGTGTAGTAAAGAAAGAAAGAAAGGAAGGAAGAAAAAGAAAGAAAAGAAAGGGGAAAAAAGGAAAAAAAAAACGACCCGAATTCTGGTTGGGTCGGGCAATAACGGTGAGAAGCCCGTAGATTTCAAGTCAAGTCGGGTTTGAAGGAAAACTGATCTGACCCAGCCCAATTACACCCCTACTAAATAGCACTTTGGTAAACTTTGTGTTCCCGATAGTAGAATTGTAAGACTGTTGGTAAGTTTGGTGTTGCAGTGTTGAAGAATTTTAGTATCTTGTTTATTCTCACACTATAAAATTAGAATCTTATTAAGATAAAAACTCTTAAACTTTTAATGACTAAATTAATTGAAAAAATACTCTCTAAGACCCATATAACCAAAACTACAAAAACAATAGAAGATTATTTTTATGATTCTCAACTTTCTATAGTCAATAGTCAAGAACTTCAAATAGCAAGTATAGAAAGAGTCTTCATAATTGGACCATACCAAAGATAGATATCAAAACTATATATTAAATAGGAAATTTTGATTTTCTTCAAGATTATCCAATCAAAACTACGGAACATTTAGTTCCAATAAATAAACTTTCTGAAACTCTTTCTTTATTTTCTAGACGATCAATTCTTCATCATCAAGAAAAATACAAGTTTCTCCACATAGGCTTAGTTCAAGTTGCTATAAAACCTCTATATAGGATTGGGTTAGATACTCCTATTCTTTTAATTTGACGAGATAAAAGACATAGAAACTTTTCAAACTTTGTACTTTCAGTAGTTGAATCAAATCTTGAAAAAGAACCAGTTTACTTTAATTGTTATCCAAATTTTACTGTTTCATTAAGTGATCCAAACATACTTCGTTCTTTAATGCTTGATATTAAAATCCTAAATATGGATTGGGAACCATAAACTAAATTCATTATAGGGATTTTTTGAATACATTATAAATTAATGCACACCAATTTATCCCCTAAAACACGTAGAACCTCTCCCAAAGATCAAACTCTTCATATGGAAGCTAATACAGAATATTCAAATACCTTCATTCCAAAAATGTTATCTTGGAATCAAATTACTCATAATCCTAGATGGAATCTAAAAGATGCTTTTAAACCATCAATTGAAAATCCAAGATTAACTCAGATTGTAGAAAATAAGGATGGAAGTGTTGAAAGACAATTTCAATCTCAATCCGCAAGATTAGAACTTCCTAGATTTTCTACCTATGAACCTACTAGTTCAAGTAATTCTTTAAACCTTCAAGGAGTACAATTTGATAATACAATACCACAACCTTTTTATACAAAAGAAAAAGACCCAACCTTATCTCCAACTCATTCCGATATGCAAAATATATATCAATTAAATGTTATCTCTAAACCTTTTTCAATAAATAAAATAGATCTAGATAATGAATTTTGGTCAAATAATAATACACTTTTAAGAAATAAATTTTTTGAATCCTTTAATATCAAACAAAATGAAATACGTGAGGAATATTACAAAACTATGGAAAAGTTAAAGACAAATATATATTTTTTCCAATGGATGAAACATAGGTTCTTTTATCAAAGTCTTACATTTTCAATACATCAAACTATTAATACAAATTCATCTTTACCCACTTGGAAAACTACAAATCCAAAAAGACAAATAACTTCTTCACATCCCCCTTTGGAAGAAATCAAGTTCCAAAGTAGCACACCAAGAAGTTATAGCTTCCCCTTTTAAAATGATAGATTCCCCTGAAAATGAAACAAAACCACCAACTTTAAAAGATATAAAAAACATACTATTACAAAATAATTATTCCAATAAAATTTTACAAAGAATAGAATCTAAACTTGAACCTCATCATTACTCTATTAAATCACAACCTCAACCTATAGATAAAACATGTAACGCCCCAGGCCCTATTCCCATGCATCCCCTGTGACCTAGCAACATCATCCTTACTATTTTAAAGGCTTATTAGAATGAAAGTTCTTCCCACAAACCAATACGAGTCATTTTAGCATGTTTTGTCCTCACTCACATACATCCTAGAAAAAATTCTAGGAGGTCACCCAGCATAGAATTACCCCAAGCTAAGCACGCTTAACTTTGAAGTTCCTATAATCGAGCCACCGAAAAGGAAGGTGCACCTTGTTGCTATAGGTATTAACTTTTTAATTCTTTTAAGTCTTCTTAACATTACTTTCATGTCCTTAGGATCCCTCCTATTCAGATGTGATATCGGTTCATTCATGTCTCCCTCCTAATCTCGAGCTTTACATAATTGCTCCATTCAACATAGTAAAAGTAGAATTTCATCGTGTTGGAACATCCATCATAAGATAATTTTTTGTTGACATTTTATCTTCTTTAGCAAAATCTTTAAATATTTGCAGTCTAGCAGGAGATGACCTAAAATACTTCACAGCATTTCTGATTCGAATGATAGACACATGCAAATCTTTTAAGGCATCACTAACAATCAAATTAAGAATATGGGCACAACATCTAACGTGAATAAATTCACCATCCAACACCAACCCATTTCTGCCTCTAAACTTTTTAACCTAGTATGCAATGGCTACATCATTTGAACTTGCATTATCAACTGTTATAGTAAAGAGCCTATCAATACCCCAACCTTCTAAGCACTTTTCAATGGCTCTCCTTATTGTATCTCCTTTATGATTAGCTATTTGACAAAAGTTCAAAATTCTTTTGTGAAGGTTCCAATCATCATCAATGAAATGAGCCGTTATAACCATATAATTAACATTTTGCACAGAAGTCCATGTATCCGTTGTTAAACAAACTCTTTGGTTACTTGAGTTAATACACTTTTTAACTTTTTTTTCTCCTTCATATACATCTGAAAACAATCCTTTGCAACAGTTAGTCTTGATGGAATCACAAACTTTGGATTTAATGCCCGACAAAATTGATGAAATCCTTCACTTTCTACAAATTTAAATGGCAATTCATCCAAGATAACCATACTAGCAGGCATTGTTCTACAATTTTCTTGAGTGAAGGATGTAGCCATTAAACTACTTTCAGAATCTCCCCCTCCTTCAACATTATCTTCCAATGGATCTACATACTTCTTACCTTTCTCTAAATGTCTTTCTAAATTAGTTGTACCATTTCTATTGGAATCACAAGCATATGAAGCCCCACAATGTTTACACGCAGCCCTAGGATATTTAGGATCACATCCTTCTACTTTTATAAAATGTTCCCATATCGATGATGGTTGTTTAACTGGTTTTCTTTTTCCCAACACTGGACTAGAACAACTTTGTTTTGAAGTTTCGTCTATAGAGAATGAAGTCATCCTAATAATCATCAAACAAAACAAACAAAAAAGCACACAATTTTTAACTAATAATGATCAAAGAAAACAATAAGTAAAGAATATCATAACAATTTGAAGAGTCTTCCAATGGTCTCTTGTTTACGTTTCAAGAAATTTAGGGGAATTCAAACATACTTAGTTAATGAAATCAAACAAAATAACCTAATTTACCTCATAAGCAAACGACATACACAAAAAGAGAAATAAACAGCATCAAAGAAATTTTCTAGCATGATCACTGAAAGTTGGGCTCTTCTTAAGCGTTTTGTGCATGTGCAGAAGAAGAAAACAAGTGTTATTTAAGGCATGCTTTTCAGTTCATATAGATTCTTCTCTGAGTTGTAC
>CM046884.1:19452063-19511654 GCA_025688845.1 Cucumis hystrix
AAGTACCCAAAAAAAAGGAGTAAAAGAAAAAACCCCAAACGAAAAAAACAGCAAAAGAAAAGAAGAAATGTCAATGAAAAAGAAGAAGAAATTCCAGAACTCGAACTCAATTTCAGAATGAAATGAAAGGCGCACATAATTCATCCAAAAATCCAAAATGGCAAGGGAGAGAGGAAGACGAACTTACCCGTGGTAGGAGAGAGGAAGAAAGAGGATCGAAGAATGGAGAATGGCCAACGAACGGAGAATGACGAACTCGTGTAGATGGAGGAAGACGAACAAAGGAGGAAGTCGAACGAAGGTGGAAACTGGAAATATCAAATGGCGAACTCGTGTGTTGGGTTTAATTTCAATTTTAACCTAACTATTTTACATTTGAACTGAACCGATCCAGTTTAATTCGGTTTGGTTCGATAATATTACTGTTGAAGCTCAATCCAACCCGAACCAAAACAAATCGGTTCAGGTTTTTTTACCCCTACTATTTAGTAGAAATTAATAAGCACTACTTGATTATTATTACAAAAGATACTTAGAATATTATTAGGACAAAACTAATTCACTTTAATGCTGAAGTAGGAGTAGTAGGAGTAGTAGGAGTAGTAGAAGTAGTAGTAGCAGGAGGAGGAGGTAGTAGTAGTAGTCGTTTGGCTACCAAAATCTTGAAGAAAAAAAATCGTTTAGATTTGGCTACCCAAATCTAAACAATCGTATAAGGAAGAATAGTCAAATCTAAATTATCGTTTTCTAAATATATTACACGCACTGGATGTTAATTAATCACTAAGCATTTTTTAAATTTTCCATTGTAGGCCTATGGACCTTTTCCATTTTCGAAATTGTTCTATACCACGTAAATATTTTGCTGCTTTGTTCTAATTTTGAAAAGTCTCCTAATAATAATAATAGTGATGACAGTAGTGACAATAATAAAATTTTCTTTATCCCTCGTTCTCTCTCTCTATGGTTTAGAGAAAAGAAAATAAGAGTCAAGGATGAAGACCAAAAAGATAATAATAATAACAGTAAATAAAAAATACAATCCTTTTCCTTATGCCTCTTACTTTCTTTTTATCTTTTTTTAGAGAGGAGAAAAATGCTAAAGGTTTGAAAAGAAATAATGATAAGTAAAAAAAGGAGCAAGTAATAATAAAAAACAATAAGATTTTCCTTACACATTTTTTTTCATTCTCTCTACCTTAAAAGAAAAAAAAAAGAGGAGAAAAAAATATGGATTGAGATCCCAAAGGAAATCACTTGTTGTATGAGGTGTGCATCGAATAAATTCCTACCAAATGCAACTTCCAACTCGATTTCCTTCAACATGGAATTGAGGTTGCTTAGAATAAAAATAAGAAAAAGAAAAAAAAGTAATAAAACGAATAAATGAAAATCCACCTTTTTGCATACAATCGGTTTTTCGTAGAGATTCTCTCCAAAGAATTTTTCTTCCAAATGACCAAAGGTTGCTATTATAGATCCAGAGTGTACTACAAATTAGGAAAATTTAATAGGAATAAAATTAAATAAGATACTACTACATATATTCAATAATACATTCACAACTTTTTTTTTTAGTTAGGTAATTTTTTCTTTCTAAAATTATATACCACTGCATACACATATTATGTAACGGATCAATTTTTTTTTTTAATTATTACATATATACTAGTGCATAATACATATATTTTATATATATTATTCATAAACCAGTTTAACAAATTGATAGCATAATCTTTCATTCATAAAATATACAATATATTATTTCATATATACTATTCATAAACTAATTTTTCATTCAATCACTTTTTCATACCATTCCCTGGATCTTCAATTCTTTCATCCAAGTTCCTCATTGCAAACATATTCAGTTTTCCTCAACATTACATATACCGGAGAACAACTAAAATATACACCGTATTATTCAATATATACTATAATTACGTGAAATATATGAAAAATAATGCAAATCGAAAGAAAGAATGGACGGAGAGAGAGATCAGGAGGGAAGGATTTTTTAACAAAATCACCAAAATTTACTTCACTAATAAAACACTTGCTTGCATGCAATACAATGAATAACACAAGACAGTCTCAAGGGCTAAATTAATAAACCCAAGTAAAAAGTAAAAGAAATTGAGCTAGGACACATTTGTACAACTTATACAACGGATCATGTTCAATAAATGTTATTCGACCAACAAAATGTAATAATTGGAATAAAACAAATTAAAATGCAGATAAACAGTATAAAAATAATAAATAGGAGAGTAATAAGCTAATCTTTTTCACTAACAAGAGTTTAATCAATGTATAGGAATGCACCTAGCAATGATGCAACATATATGATATTCCCATCTTAAAAGTATCTAATGGGTAAAAATTAAAAATAATAATAATAATAATAATACGAGGAAAACAAAATCTAAATCTACAGGTTGTATACATATTAGGCTAGAAATTAACAAGACTACGTCAATGTTTTCTTTTCCTCTTGGAACTTGTACTGCCCAAATCCAACTTACCGGGTTGAGCATAAGATGATTTAACGCTGATAAGACCACTTTTTGATAATGAATTGCATTGTTGAAGGGCTTGCTTCAATTCAGGTTCTCTATTTTCAATCTCATACTTGTGCAATTCTATATCTTCAATTTCCATTGATTTCAGATTGTCCTTTTTTTTTCAAAATAAAACATATGTCAATAAATAAATATATAGCTTCGAGTGTACGTACTAGCATTTTCGCTCGCATTCAAGATGATTGGATGCAAGCACTAAGTAAGAGAAACTACTAGTGGAAACATAAATATCGCGATGACTTCAGTAAAAATAGAACAAATTTAAAAGTTTTGAGACCAAATCAACCTATTAAAAAACCAAAATTTTGTAAGGGATTTAAAAACAACTAACATTATAGGTTATTGTACTCACATTTACGTGTCTGGCTCCATCATAAAGGTCAGTATCAACCGAAATCTCGTGTGGTTTTAATATTACCTAAAAAAATTTGTGATGATGAAGCAATTTTTTTAGACAATTAATCATTTTAAACAATATCACAAGACAATTAGATCTTACCTGCTTTTGTTGAGGAAAACTTGTACCCATCTCTTTCATTAGAAGGTCCTTGAAATGCTGGTAAAACTTCTTCATCAACTTGTAGAATTTTGGCAAGAGATGTGTCTTTCCTAATTTAAAACTAACCTGTTGAAATAGTAAAAACACAAAACACAAAAACATCATCAGTATTGTCCTCTAAAAAATACATCAAATCTTCAAACTCATAACAAAATATAACTGGTATTAAAGCTAGAAGCTTTGAGACCTCAAGACTTGATATATCTTTGAGTTGCAAGCCAATGCATGATAATATAGAAGCTTCAACAGCAGATAATGTGACTCCCAGTTTTCCATCAAAATAGCTTTGAGCAAGAATAGTTGCAACATGAAAGACCTTCAAAAGTGAAGAAACTAAGAGATCAGTGTTGTTTAGTATAGCAATAAGACTACAAATCCTCAGGAAAAAAAGTGGAAAAGAACTATAGCACATTTTCAATTTGCAAAATTTTCAATATTTTTAATCTACAAAGCAAAAGTTATCAAGAATGATAATTAAAAGCTGAACTCAAGTGTGTGACAAGAAACTCACCTCTTTGTAGTCTATTTGATTATTTACATATGCTTCCAATTCATCAAAGCTAGCAAGATCAATAAGTGACTTTGAGCTTTCCTTTTCTGGAGAGGCCACAAATTCCGCTTCAGAGAAACTAATCTTTGGATCCAAGATGCTAAAATGTTGAATGTCTAATTAGTATTTCAGTATACAAGAGATTGTAACTATGAACATTTTCTAATATACATACCTCATAACAACCTTGTAGTCGAGATCTCGAAAGAAATGAGGAACATCAAGGATAAACTTACTTCGAAACCCTACAACATTTTAAAATAATTATGTCTTCAACAGTATATCCAATCAAGAAAAAATATGTGATACAAATTATAACTAAAATACTTACGTTTATAGAAAGCGGAAGTAAGTCCATGAGGCTGAGAACAATCATCTATTATTTGGTCAAGATTCAATGGCCTGAGCACCATACAACTACACTCACCAGTCATGTCATTCTGTATGAATTAAAAACTAATCACTAAAACTGGAAAAATTAAAGATAGTGCTGATAACAAGAATCCAAAGAGAATATTAGAATTATAACTGGATTCTAAGAAATGTAAATGGAAGAAACTTAAGTTTCTTCCAAAAGCCAAATAGCTCGGTTGTGAGTCCAAATGAAGCACCAATGTAATCAATCTTTTCAGGTGAACGTTCAGAAATAGGAACAAGCAATGGGGGAAGATTTTGTTTAGGGACTATGGTTTCTTCTTGCAACAACACCTGCAAGTTGAACGCAAAACTAATGAATCCAAGAACAAACTCATTCAACTTATTAAAAGAGAAAAAAGATATAATATAACAAGCAAGAAAACAAATTGACACAAAAATATATTTTAAGAGGTAAAGACAAGAGATTCTGATACAATTTTTTAAATTTTAACCTTTTTTGCATGCTCAACAACTTTTTCGTTGGTGGTCCAAACATTCTCACATTCTCTTTCACTAAGCTTTGTTAATTTTCCTTCATAATACCTGTTGAACAAAATGAAGACTAAAATCAGCTAGAAAAACTTCAAGGTACTGAAAAGGTGAATATAATGCATACAACTTCTCCACCATTAATACAACAGCCACTCTGATTTTTATGAAATATGTGCTGAAATGGAGATTCTAGGATTGGCCATTGCAATTCCGACATTGAGCAAGAGCAACTATATAGAGTTACTTGTTCAATTAAATGGAATAAACATTTTCGAAAGGGAATTCTCAATAAAAACAATTTAGTGAGAGGAGATAATTTTCTTTTCAGCAGACTTTCCAATACTTCTCTGAATAATCCAGCAGTTTGAAAACTTAATTCTAATTGACAGGATGACATCAAACTCAATTATGAACTCTTCTTGATAAAAGTTTTTTCTGGGAAAAATTCTGATTCAAGTTTATAGCGTTTGCCAAGTGCTAAGGATATAAGGTTATTCTAGGGTTCAGGGAAAAATTACCTTAAATATTGGCATGATTAGCATTGACACAGGATTGCCATAAGAAATGATGCTGAGAAATGATGCAATTATTATTTCTTTTACAACCTCATGTCTCTGATTCATTATGTCGCTTCAACTATTTTGTTTTCATCCAGTCCTTCGAGAAATATGGATTGACAAAATAAGGAGGGTGTTTATGATTTAGGAGAAGTTGAAAGACCAACCTTTGAGATGTTCTAGCTTCTGTTCCTCATATATGTATCTTTTTAAATGACATTTATGATTCTCTTTTGTCAGTTAGCCGTTTATTTTAAAGCTTTTAATGTTGGTTAACCGCTTCTGTATTTTACATCTCAATCAACCAATGCTTGTTATAAATTCACATGAACATATATATAACTATAACCAATGGCCAATTTTAAGGTGAAATAAAATTTCAGAGAAGGAAAGAGAAGTAAACAAAAATAGTACCCTGTCAAAAGTTCCATCGCGGTTGACCCATATCCCTCCTACAAAAACCGCAGTAACATTTGTTAATTTGATAAACAAGTATTCTTCTTTAATAATAGACCACTTGCTGATGAATTAAAATTTACGAAAGGCTTTAAAATCACTCGGATGAACAGTTATCCTTACAATGAATGAACAATATACAAGAATGAAGGATATGAGATCCATACCCTTAAAGCACTAGGATGAACGGCTATCCTTACAACACGTGCACCTGAGAGACTTGGAAAATCCGTATCCCTAAATACTTGACAAAATTTCCAGGGAATTTGATCCCCAAGTGGCTGACGACCCATTTGCAAGCTCTGTAATGCAGAATTACGAGAAATTTGTCCTTCCAAACAAACCTGTATACATCCAAATATATTTGACATATTAAAAAGGAGTTGTATCCATGAAACTAATAACTACTACAAACTACTAACTGCAGGCACATATATTCATATTTGAATGGACACTAACGAAAGACTGCACTTTGATCTTTCAAACAATGGTATTGTAAAACTAATCAAACATATATGAAAAAAATTGACTATAACTATTGAAAGAAGAAAAGAGAAGAAATATATTATTTTACGTGAAAACCCTAGAATAGGGAGAAAAACTACGATGCTATTTTCTTATTATTTTTCTATATTAATGATACAGGGAACATTTATTTATAGATTGTAGAATCCAAAATAAAAATAATAAAAGATAATTAGGGCACTATAAAATCTTAACATACTCTCGGGCTTTCAACATACAACAAGCCCAATAATTCTACCACTCCCCCTCAAGTTGGGCCATAAATGTCAAAAAGACCCAACTTGCTTACACAAGACTCAAAACTTTGTTTGAGAAGCCCTTTTGTGAGAGTATTAGCAATTTGTTGGCTTAAAGGTATGTAAGGAAGGCAGATGCTACTACTATCCAATTTCTCTTTGATAAAGTGTTTGTCGATCTCTACATGTTTAATTCTGTCATGTTGCACCGGGTTATTAGAAATGCTAATAGCCGCCTTATTATCACAGAAAAGTTTCATAGGCACCTCATAGTCCTGGTGAACATCAGATAACACCTTTTGAAGCCAAATTTTCTCACAGATTCTCAAACTCATGGCCCTGTATTCAACTTCAGCACTACTTCTGACAACAACCCCTTGCTTCTTGCTTCTCCAAGTAATGATATTGCCCCATACAAAAGTACAGTACCCAGAGATAGATTTTCTATCAACAATAGACCCTGCCCAGTCAGAATCTGTATATGCCTCAATACACCTTTTGTTAGTTTTTCTGAATCTCACTCCCTTACCAGGAGTAGTTTATAAATACCTCAAGATTCTGTTTACTGCCTCCATGTGTTCTTCGTAAGGAGTCTGCATGAACTGACTAATAATACTCACAGCATATGAGATGTCAGACCTAGTGTGAGATAAATAAATCTGTTTGCCCACTAGGCGTTGATACTTTTCTTTGTCAACGGAACATTATCACCTGTATCTCTGAGTTTGGCATTGGGCTCAATAGGTGTATCAGCGGGACAACATCCTAACAGATCTGTCTCAGTTAACAAATCGATGGTGTATTTCCTTTGGGATAAAGAGATAACCTCTCTAGATCTGGCAATTTCCATCCCAAAGAAGTATTCGGATTCTCCAAGTCTTTAATTTCAAACTCATCCTCCATCTTCCGTTTTAACCGGAGGATTTCATTGGCATCATCGCCAGATAGAACAATGTCATCAACATAAACTATCAAAACTGTAATTTTCCAAACTTGGAGACTTTTGTGAATAAAGTATGATAAGAATGCCCCTGAGTGTACCCTTGAGACTTGACAAATGTGGTAAATCTGTCAAACCAAGCTCTTGGTGACTGTTTCAACCCATACAAGGACTTTCGAAGCTGCAAATCTGATTGCCAAGCTGGGTTCGAATCTCAGTGGAGGACTCATATACACTTCTCCTAAGTCTCCATTCAAGAATCCATTCTTAACATCAAGTTGATATAGAGGTCGGTCTTTTTTCACAACAACAGACAGTAAGACTCACAGTGTTCAAATTTGCAACAGGAGAGAAGGTTTCAGAGTAGTCAACCCCATAAGTTTGAGTGAACCCTTTTGCAATTAACCTAGCTTATATCTGTCAAGAGTACCATCAACTCTGTACTTGATAGTAAACACCCATTTACATCCCACACTCTTGTGTCCCTTAGGTAAAGTGCAGAGCTCCCAAGTCTTGTTCTTTTCCAGGGCTCTCATTTCCTTCATGACTGCAGTTTTCCACTCTGGGCATTCAAAGGCAACATGGATATTTTTGGGAATGACAGTAGAGTCAAGACTGGCTGTAAAGGCTCTAAATCGAGGAGACAAGTTCTTATAAGATACAAAATTAGCAATAGAGTGCTTTGTGCAGGACCTAGTACCCTTCCTTAGTGCAATAGGAAGATCAAGAGACGGATCATACTCACTGATATTTTCTAAACGATCCTCCCCAGTGTTATTCTCCGTAACTTTTGCAATCACCTCATTTCCATCATCACTACCTTCTCTATCTGAATGACCCCAGTATCAACATTGTCCTGTTCACCTATGTTTTCAGAAATAGCTATCTCGGACTTGTCACTTTCACTCATTTTACTGTCAATATGTGAGTTAAAAGTATCAGTCATACCTTGATCTCGCAATGGTTCAGAATCTTGGACCGGAGTCGGCTGAGTAGTAGGAGACCCAACGTCCTTTCTAAGATTCCTCCTATAGTAGGTTTTCCAAGGAACTTGGTTCGTAGGTAGGACTGTGTTGTGAGGATCTGGGTTAGGTAGGGGAGCAAAAATAGGACTGGTAGACTGTAAGGAAATCACTCAGTTAGACTCTTCATTCTTACTACTCTCACTCTCCCCTTGAAATAGGCTAACGAGAAAGAAAGGACGATCCTCAACAAAGGTGACATCCATGGAGACAAAGTACCTATGAGAAGACTGATGAAAGCATTATAGCCTCTTTTATGCAAAGGATAACCAACAAAGACACATGTCTGAGCTCGAGGGGCAAACTTAGTTGGGTTAGGACCATGGTTATGAACATAAGTTGTGCACCCAAACACCTGGAGAAGAACATTAGAAATGAGACGGGTAGAGGGATATGACTTTTAAGACACTCTAAAGGGTCTGAGATGTAATATGCAAAAAGGCATCCTATTTATAAGATGAGCTGCAATAAGAATGGCATTGCCCCAGAGATATGATGGTGGGGAAGTAGATAACATAAAAGACCGAGCTACTTCCAAAAGATGACGATTTTTACGTTCGGCTATGCCATTTTGTTGGGGGTACAGACATATGAACTCTGGTGGACAATCCCTTTGGAGGATAAAAAATCATTGAGGGTATGATTTTGGAACTACGCTACAACTGCAAAAAATATTTGGAACACAACCCAAAATCTGTATTCCAAACTTCAAATGCCTCTCGCCTATATACTCTACGAAAACAGGTTCAAGAATGCAAGCAAGGAACCATGGATGTTACATCCTTTTTTAACAAACTCTCACTTATCTGGCAGAAAATAGATCTATGTAGAGAACTAGTCTGAAGCAGTCCTAGTGACGGTGTACAATACTCTAGAGTTGAAGAGATTGACAAGATTTATGATTTTCTTGCTGGTTTTAACTCTAAGTTTGATATAGTTCATGGGCGTACTGGGCCAAAGACCGATTCCCTCCCTAATTCTAAAATCCGTCTTGAGGAGGATCGTACAAATGATATGAATATTTCTACAATCCCGGCTATTGACTCTGCTACTTTTAGTGCGAGGTCCTCTACTAGTGGCAGTCAAAAGAACAATGAGAAACCAATTCCTGTAAGTGATCATTGCAAGAAACAATGGCATACCAAGGAGCATTGTTGGAAGTTACATAGTCGTCCCCAATAAGTAAAAAACGCCCTTCCAACAATAAACAGAACACTGAAGGGGTATATGTGAATGAGTCTACTAGACCTTCTCAACCACCTGATCTACATGAGGATCTGGTCAATCCGAGTTCTACTACTCTAGGTGATTGCCCAATCAGGTATACCGTAGTCCTTCAATCTTATTAGTATTGATGGGAAGAAACCTTGTATTCCGGATTCTGGCGCCACAAACCATTTGACTGGTTCCTCTTAAGTGTTTGTATCCTATGTTCCATGTGCTGGTAACGAAACAATTAAGATTGCATATGGCTCATTGGCCCCCATTACTGGGAAGGGGAAGATTTCTCTTTGTTCAGGGCTCTTCTTACATCATGTGTTGCATGTGCCAAAATATCTTATAATTTGTTATCTATAAGCAAGATTACTCGTGATTTAAACTGCAAACCAACATTCTTACCTAATTCTGTCTCTTTTCAGGACTTGAGCTCGGAGAGGATGATTGGTACTGCCCGGCATAGTAAGGGACTCTACATTCTTGATGATGACACCTCTAATAGCACTTCTAGGACTAGCCTATTATCTTCTTATTTTATTACTTCTGAACAAGATTTTATGTTGTGGCATTTCCGTCTAGGCCACCCTAATTGTCAATATATGAAACATTTGTTTCCTCACCTTTTCTCTAAAATGGATGTGTCTGCTTTATCTTGTGATTTGTGTATTCGGCCTATTCGGCCTAAACAACATAGGGTATCTTTTCCTCCCCAACCATACAAACCAACTCATCCTTTCACCCTTGTTCATAATGTTGTTTGGGGTCCTTTCCAAGGTCACTACTTCATATGAGAAACGGTGGTTTGTAACGTTTATTGATGATCATACCCGTCTTACCTGGGTCTTTCTCATCTTCAATAAGTCTAAGGTTACCTCCGTCTTTCGAGACTTTTATCACACCGTAGAGACGCGGTTCAATGTGAAAATTGCTATTCTACGAAGTGACAATGATCGTGAGTTCCAAAATCATACCCTCAATGTGTTTTTATCCTACGAAGGAATTGTACACCAAAGTTCCTGTGCCTATACCCCCCAACAAAATGGCATAGCCTAACGTAAAAATCGTCATCTTTTGGAAGTAGTTCGATCTCTTATGTTGTCTACTTCCCTACCATCCTATCTCTAGGCGATGTCATTCTTACTGCAGCTCATCTTATAAACAGAATGCCTTCTCGCGTATTACATCTCCAGACCCCTTAGAGTGTCTTAAAGAGTCATATCCCTCTACCTGTCTCATTTCTGAAGTTCCTCTTCGGGTGTTTGGGTGCACAGCCTATGTTCATAGCCATGGTCCTAACCCTACTAAGTTTGGCCCTCGAGCACAGGCATGTGTATTTGTTGGTTATCATTTGCACCAAAAAAACCATAAATGCTTTTTCAGTGGTTAGAAGGTCGGATATAGGTATAGCCATTTAGGTCTGGGTATCCGTCTTCTCGTAAGTACTTTGTCTCCATAGATGTCACCTTTCGTAAGTACGGTTTCATCGACACCTTGCTCTGATAACATATTGAAAGAAGAAAAGAGAAGAAACAAACTATTTTATGTGGAAACCCTAGAATAGGAAGAAAAATCACGATACTATTTTCTTATTATTTTTCTATATCTCACAATGATACATGGAACATTTATTTAAAGGCAAAAAAAATAATAATAAAAGATAATTAGGACACTATAAAATCTTAACAAACTCTCGGGCTTTCAACATACAACAAGCCCGCTAATTCTAACAATAACAATGACAATTTATACCAAATACAAAAGAATGGAAGGATGGGAGTCATAATTCATATTTTGAGCATATTGAAAGAAACTGTGAACTAATGTTAAAGATATTAGAGTTTGGCTTGGACAAGGTACACATTTTTTACTAACCTGTATAACACATAAGATATCTGGGAGAACATTTTGTAACTCATCAACAGGACCTACAAATAGAGTCAAGAATAATCTTTTCAAATGTCAATAAAATAAAATCACAGTATCTAAATATAAGAACATACCTAACAACACAAAGAGATGATGAGCTGGAGCATCAGCCATTAATTGAAGATCGTTAGGAAAATTTTTGTAGTGAGATGCAACATAAAGAGCCATCATCCGCTAAATAAAGAAATAAGACAACAAGTTAAGATCAAAACCTAACACAGCTTATAGTGGCTTAAAGACCAAATTGGAGAATGAAAAGGACCTGAAGAAAAATTTCACTATCTTTGTGAAAGGAGAAAAGAGTGTCTCGATTCACATAATATAAGTTGCACTCACTAGGTAGGGGAAGCCTAAGCAAGGGGAAAAAAATACAAGAATTAACAATCAGCTATTTACTTGGCCATCAAAATTAGAGAACAAAAAATCTGTGCTAACCTCGAGATGGGTGGCACGGTACTTGTAACATCCAAGCAAAGTAAACTATTTAGCCAACTCTCCAAATGATCGCCAGAAGCATATCTAATAGGTTCTTGCAATTCTAACATACAAAATTTTCTCCCTGCAGCCAAAAATAAAAATCATTGCCACTTAAATTCCAAGATAGAATACTTTGAACCAAAGCATGAGCTGATTATTTTAGAATGTTACACCGAAAACTAAAAACCAAAAATGTCAGCTAGAATAATTCACGGTATTTTTATCTTATTTTTTTATTTTTGAAAATGAAAATAAGACTTTTCTTTTTCTGAAATGGAGACAAGCCTCTTTATTAAAAATAAGTGAACTAATGCTCAAAGTACAAGAGTATTATACTAAAAGCAAAATCAGACAAAGACAAACTCATCCAAACAAACTAAACAAAGATGAAACCGGGTAATACAAATGGGAAAACGACCAACAAACGATTACAAAGAAGAAACAATGAAAGAACCAAAGCAACATAGAGTTAAGACATTAGTAAACAGCTTAATACAAAAAAAATATAAACACTTTGATAAAAAGTGCCCTCTTCAAACTGAAATTTTGAAGTCCACATGCTTCAATTTGAAAGGAGAAGGGAAAACCAAGAAGAGGCAACGGTTGCTTCAAAACTGTCCAACCCAAATTAAATTTTCCAGAGATCTTTGCCCTCCATTAAAAATCATGATGACAAAGACAACATCCAAAAAGCTAAAACTTTTAAGCTAACAGCATCAATTAGAAAATTTTGCTCTTTCTTGAATATGAGAGAGCTAGTTCTGAATTAAGTATTCAAGAAACTTGAATCCCAACACTTTATCTGCAGCCTTCAAACCTTAGAAAGTACCCAATTATTGGACCAAAAGATGGCTGAAATCAGATCTTAAACGAAAACTAATTTGCATTTTATTGAAAGCAACAAACACAAAACCAAGGCTTACGTGGAAACCCAAGAACCGGGAGAAAAACCACGATGTTTTTAGTTTTATTATTTTTCTGATAAATACAATGATACAAATGAGGGACTTAAATAGAATGTAAAGAGCAAAGAAGAAAAGGAAAAGAAATATTTATGGTAAGTTTTCCATAAATATTTTTTTCCATAAATACAAATTCTAACACTCCCCCTCAAGTTGGGACGTAAATATCAATGAGGCCCAACTTGCTAACACAAAAATCAAAGTTTGGCCTGAGAAGCCCCTTGGTGAGAATATCAGCCACCTGTTGGCTAGAAGGGATGTACCGAATGCATATGCTCCCACTGTCAAGTTTTTCTTTGATGAAATGCCGATCAATCTCAATATGTTTAGTTCTATCATGTTGAACTGAGTTGTTAGCAATACTAATAGCGGCTTTATTATCACAAAAGAGCTTTAAAGGAGTCTCACATTTCTGATGAGATCATATAGGACTTTCTGGAGCCAAATTTCCTCACATATTCCCAAACTCATAGCTCTGTATTCGGCCTCACTGCTCCTGGCCACAACACTTTGCTTCTTACTCCTCCAAGTTACAAGATTGCCCCAAACAAAGGTACAATAACCGGAGGTAGACTTTCTGTCAACAACAGTTCTTGCCCAGTCCGAGTCGGTATGCCTCAATGGTCTTTCTGTTTGTTTTTCTAAACATCAACCCTTTACCAGGTGTTGTTTTCAAGTATCTCAGAATTCGGTTGACAGCTTCCATGTGTTTCTCATAAGGAGCTTGCATAAACTGGCTGACAACACTCACAGCAAAGGAAATATCAGGACGAGTATGGGATAAGTAAATCAATTTACCCACAAGGCGCTGATATTGTTCTTTATCAACTGGAACTTGATCATCAGAAATTCCAAGTTTACAATTGAATTCAGTAGAAGTATCAGCAGGACGACATCCCAACATACTTGTCTCGGTTAGCAAATCAATGGTGTATTTTCTCTGAGACACGGAGATACCTTCTTTAGATCTGGCCACCTCCATTCCAAGGAAATATTTCAGATTTCCCAAATCTTTGATTTCAAATTCATCACCCAGTCTCTGCTTTAGTTGACTGATTTCTGCCTGATCATCTCCAGTTAAAACAATGACATCCACAAAAACTATTAGAACAGCAATCTTCCCTATCTTGGAAACCTTTGTAAATAAAGTATGATCAAAATGCCCCTAACTGTATCCTTAGGACTTGACAAAGGTAGTGAATTTGTCAAACCATGCTCTTGAAGACTGTTTCAGACCATATAGGGATTTGTGGAGTTTACACACCTGCTGACCAAACTGGGCTTCAAATCCAAGTGGGGGGCTCATGTAGACTTCCTCCACAAGGTCTCCATTCAAAAAGGCATTCTTAACATCCAACTGGTAGAGAGGCTAATCTTTGTTCACAGCAACAGATAGTAGGACTCTAACAGTATTCAACTTAGCAACTGGAGAAAAAGTTTCTTAATAGTCAATTCCATAGGTTTGAGTAAATACCTTTGTAACTAACCTTGTCTTGTGTCTGTCAAGTGTACCATCTGCTTTGTATTCGAGAGAGAACACTCATTTGCATCCCACAGTTTTGTGTCCCTTGGGTAGAGCACAAATTTTCCAAGTTCTATTCTTTTCAAGAGCCTTCATTTCTTCCATGACAGCATTCTTCCATTCAGGACACTCTAAAGCAGTGTAGATATTTTTCGGTATTATGGTAGAGTCAAGACTTGCTGTAAAAGATCTGAACTGTGGAGAGAGATTATCATAGGAAACATAGTTGCAAATGGGATGTTTAGTACAAGACTTGGTACCTTTTCTCAGAGCAATGGGAATGTCAAGAGAGGGATCATACTCATTAAGTTTTCCTGTATGACTCTGTTCAGCTTCATTATTACCGGTTTATGTCCTGACCTCAATCTCATCACCACTATTCTTTTCTTCCACATTTTCAAGAACAACAACATCAGACCTATCATTTTCATTATCGTATTATTAGTACAAGGTTCAGTAGGATTTTCCATACCTTGATCTCGAGGAGGTTCAGAGTCTTGGACCGAAGCCGACGGCTGACTAGTAGGGGACCTGACTTCCTTTCTGAGATTCCTCCTGTAATACGTTTTCCAAGGAACTTGGTTTGTGGGTAGGACTATGGGATGAGGATCGATGTCAGACACGATACTAGTAGTAGGTTCGATAAATTCAAAGGTGCTGTTAAACTCTTCACTCACACTCTCCCCTTGAAGATAGCTAACGGGAAAGTAAGGTCGGTCTTCACAGAAAGTAACATCTATAGTGACAGTATTTCCTGAACAGAGGGTAAAAACATTTATAACCACGCTGGTGAAGAGGATACCCAACAAACACACATGCCTGAGCCTGAGGGGTAAATTTGGTCTAATTAGGGCCAAAATTATGGACAGAAGCGATACACCCAAACACACGAAGAGGAACCTTAGAAACAAGACGAGTAGAGGGGTAGGACTTCTTAAGTCAATCTAAGGGAGTCTGAAGGTGGAGAATACGAGAAGGCATTCTATTGATTAGATGAGCTACTATAAAAATAGCATCTCCCCACAAGTATGCAAGAAGGGAAGTGGATAGCATAAGGGAACGGGCTACTTCCAGAAGGTGACGGGTTTTTTGCTCGGCCACTCCATTTTGTTGAGGAGTGTAGGCGCATGAGTTCTGGTGAACAATCCCCTTAGAGGCTAGAAATTCACTAAGGTTATGGTTTTGGAATTTTTGGCCATTATCCCTCTAAAGAATAGCAATTTTTTTATGGAATTGTGTTTCAATGGTGTGATAAAAATTTTGGAAAATAGAGGAAACCGCCGATTTATCGGTGATAAGGTAGACCCAGGTAAGACGGGTGTGATCATCAATGAAAGTTACAAACCACCGTTTCCCAGATGAGGTGGTGACCTTGAAGGGACCCCAAACGTCACTATGGATAAGGGTAAACGGTTGTGTGGGTTATATGGTTGTGAGGAAAAAGAAACCCGATGTTGTTTTGCCCGAATGCACACATCACAAGATAATGAGACATTGATTTTAGGAAAAAGATGGGGAAACAAATATTTCGTATAAGTAAAGTTTGGGTGACCCAACCGAAAATGCCACAGCATAAAGTCATGTTCAGAAGTGCTAAAATAGGAAGATAGTAAACTAGTCCTAGAGATACTACTACCGGAGGTAATCATCATCAAGGATGTAAAGTCCCCTGCTATGCCGGACAGTGCCAATCGTCCTCCCCGAACTCAAATCCTAAAAACAAACAGATTCAGGTAAGAAAGTGACTTTACAGTGCAACTCACGAGTGATCTTACTGATAGATAACAAATTGTAAGAAAGCTTACGCACATGCAAAACATTCTAGAGATAAACCGTCAAGGAGAACTATTTGTCCTTTGCCAGTGATCGGGGCTAAAGAGCCATCTGCTATCCTAATTTTCTCATTACCGGCACAGGGTGTATAAGAGACAAAGTGCTCCGAAGAACCTGTCAAGTGATCTGTGGCCCCCGAGTCCGGAATCCAGGGATTCTTCCCATCAACACTAATAAGACCGAGGGACTGAACCATACCTGACTGAGCAATGGTGCCTAGAGTAGGAGGGCCGGTCTGGCTAGTAGTAGGGCCAGTTGACTGAGAGGTACTGGCAATCTCCTTAATATCGATATGCCCTAAGTGCTTGTTGGAGGAACGTTTGTTACCTCTTGGGGGCCGACTGTGGAGTTTCCAACACTGATCCTTGGTGTGCCATTGTTTCTTGCAGTGCTCACATACGAGGATTGGTTTTCCACTATTCTTCTCATTACCATGGGTCGAAAATCGAGCACTAAGGGCAACAGAGTTAGTTATATAATTCGAAGGTACATTAGGGAGCGACGTTACCGGGTTCTTTGAATACATTGGTAGATTGATCGATTTAAAGGATGCAGCAACTTCAAAAACAACTCTGTTGTAGGTTTGGTTAATCCCGGGACCACAAACATATGGTTGTCCATTATCGGAGGGTGCCAATGACTCGCCCGCTTCAATCCCCGATCTGTTATGGAGTTGGCCAGCCCCGTTCCCACAGAAGAAAGGTTACTGTAAAGGGTCGACGGACAGTTTTGCATTGTTGTACAAATTTGACAGTTTTGTAGGTTGCTGTCCAGCGGCAATGGGTGGCACGTGCGGCTGCGGATAACCGGAAGGGTGAAACGGTTGGATAGGCGATAGCGCATAGAGGCAGATGGGATGGGCGGTGAGATGAACGGACGGCAACGCGTGCGGAGGTTTTTGGCCGAAATACTGCGCAGACGGCGGCGAGGGTTGGCCCACTGTGTAGATCGGCGTCTTCTGAATCCGGTGGAGTAGTTTTTCCATGGTGGTGTACATGGCGGCGGCGGCGGCGGTGGTAACTTCTGTTTTAGTCTGGGTGTTTCCTAAATTTTTTCCTAGGGTTTCGTTGTTGCTTCGCTGATACCATATTGAAAGCAATTAACACGAAACCAAGGCTTACGTGGAAACCCGAGAACCGAGAGAAAAACCACGATGTTTTTAGTTTTATTATTTTCGTGATAAATACAACGATACAAATGAGGGACTTCAATAGAATATAAAGAGCAAAGAAGAAAAGGAAAAGAAATATTTATGGTAAGTTTTCCATAAATATTTTTTCCATATATACAAATTCTAACACATTTTTCTACTATCGACTTTAAATGGGCTAGAATTCGCGATGCTTAAGTTGAGAGGAGTTTCCATATGTCTGGTTTCCATCATTCAAATCTTCTTCATCCTGAAACAAGTTGTTGAGATGAGTTTCCAAGTGGTCTTTCAAAGAAAGGTCCTCTAACTCATTTAGCTTCCCCAAATGATCATCTTTGACGCTGCTCACACTAAAAGAAGCGTCAAAATCTGAATCACAATTTTTTTTAGATGGAGGGCTCCGAGATTGGCAAGGGGAGCCTCACAACAATTTTACTTTTGAGGAAGGTAGGGAAAAGACAGACTATTTAAAGTGTGGAAAGCTGAATCTCTGATCCGGTTGAAAGAGAAGAAGCTTGGATTCATGTACAATTAATCTCCAAAGAATCGGGGCTTTGATCTAAAATCAAACCTGCCCCTTATGGAACTCATTTTTGAATTCAGGTTATCTGCCCTAATAGAAGATGAAAAAGCTTGGCCCTGAGGAGTGTCTTTTACCAATAAAAGATAAAAAATTTGAGGAATTTGGGATGACAACCATCTTTTTCTCTACAAGTGTTCTTTTAAAGAGATCCTTCAACCTCCTTCTAACAAAATGCTTGGGAACCGTCTTAAAGGGAGCCGGAGGTTTCTTTGATTTTTTATGCTTTTTGGAAGTACCCCTTGGACCGGAACTGGCCGAAGACACTTGAGATGAAGAAGGTAAAAACATATATGAAGAGGAGAGGCTTGAGGCTTTTTTAGAAGGAAGACTTGTCTTTTATATAATGAAAGGAGGCTAATGCTCAAAAATACAAGATACCAAAACAAAGGGAAATACAATAAAAGTAACACAAAAATTAAACCCAAAAAAAAGGTAAATAAACATCTTTGAAGCACTAAGAAGCGCCAAAATATTCCATGAACTAACCTGAAAGGCCAGCAAAGTCATTGCCTTCTGCTATTTGACTTTTCTTTTCCAAATGCCTTAGAAGCTTTAAAGATCAAGCGCGGTCAGTACCTTCATAACTATACAATAATAAAGCTTGAAACAAATTAGTAACTAAGAAATATGCTCCGCAAACTTCCTAATGATAAATTCCAAAAGCTGAGATATAGGTAATACAAAGTAAAATGTATACTATTACCCATTTACAGTTGAAGATAAGAAAACCATATGAGATCCTAGCAATGACCGAATGACGGGCAGAGGTATCACAGCCGCTTCATCAATTACTAGTAGCTCAGCCTGGGAGAGTTTTTGATACTCGTTGGGTCGAATATACTGAAACAGTGTTCACATAAAATATTTTCTAAAATATCCAATTTTAAAACAATGCATAAGTAAGGCAAAATTTATGTACTTAATATTGTTTATGGAAAATAAGCCTCTGTTGGGAACTAAGTAATCCCAATAAGGGAGAATCCAAAATTTGTGGTTTAATAAATGTAGTAACTAACATTTATGTGTAAACCAAGTTCTTGCTTCTTTTATTATATAATGTTGCATGCACTTTTTAAGCTTTTAAGATTGGTTCTTCATTAATATGGTCTTATGACCAATTGGTTGATTTCAAGGCCTTAATAACATGACTAATCACCACAAATAACAAACCACATTTGGTTCTCTTTTAAAATTATATCAACCACAACTAAATAACTGTGAACGATGTGATAATGAATTAACAACCATCAATCTGCATCTCTGTATAAGTAGTTTAAACCAGGTCTTTGGATAAATGATAAACAAGAGAACGTATACACCCTCTATTTGAAGTTATCTATTATTTAATTACATTTCCTTTTCCTGTAATGCTCCCTCAATAAGAAAAATAAATAACAATCAAAAAGAAGAAAAGAGAAAAAAGCTACAAAACCTAAGAAAATATTTTATCCCAAGGTTTGGGATGAACAATTAAGAATTTCAACTGTAAATTTCCTCGTTTAAACGTGAAAAAGGACAAAAAAAAAAAAATACCCGAATGGTTTGCCGATGTTGCTTGTAGATGTTCACTTGTACAATTGTCTTCCGTGTCTCTGAGCTAGAACTTCGCACCAAATTGTAATGCAAATGTTCCTTATAAAATAGAGGAACTTTCAATAAAATCTTCTGATCATATGACAACTTAGGGGGAAAAGATCTTTATGAAAAGAGGATGTACATCTAAATAAGATTGACAATACCTACCTATTCAACTTAATGATTGTTCTATAAATGACAGATGGCAGCTAAAAGTGAATATTAAATCATTACCTAGGGGAATTAATAAAAATGGCATACACTTATTGAAATTTAGCCTCTAAGCTTTTCTTCCAAATAATAGTTTCTACTATTTCATACGATTTTAATGTTTGATCCATCATTAGGTCATGTTTTCTTTAGATAGATGAAATGAAAATGAAAACGATAGCTCTATTTAAAAAACTATTAAGAAAATGGTTTTAAATAGTTGGAAACAAATACCATTTTGATCCCTATGTTTTCAGTAATAGTTGTGTTTGGTCCATGAGTTATCAAAATGCATCGTTTTAGTCTTTATGTTTTGAGAAATAGGTTTAAAAGATCCCTAAATTAGTTTTTTCATTTTCTATAGTAATGGATATGGAATAATATGTTATCAGTTTAATGAAATTATAGAAAAAGGGGATTTGGTTTGTATTATTTCCATGTCCGCATTAAAATAATAATTAATAAACATATTTTTTTGTTAAGTAGTGAATGGAAAGACCAGGTGAGAAACCTTGTAAACCTATTTCTCAAACAAAGGAACCAAAAAAGGTACATTCTTTAAAACTTAGGGACCAAGTGCACAATACAAAAAACGTAGGGACCAAAAAAGTATTTTTCCCTAAATAGTTTTATGTTTCCTTTTACCAAATATTCCATAGAATTAGATGGAATTGTTTATAAAAACTTTATCGTGTACACTAAAATCCTTATTCACAAATGTGAAATTTTAGAGGGAAAAGATCCATTTTGATAGAAACGGAGATTAAAAAAAAAAAAAAAAAAAAAAAGAAGAAGAAGAAGAAGAAGAAGAAGAAGAAAAATTGGCATCATTCAATTCAACACAGTTCTATGATAAGACAGTACCTCATATTGAAGAGTCTTTAGTGCCTTGCAAATAAACTCAAATAGTGATTTCAAGTTCTCCGGCGTAGGCGCAGTTACAAAAATATTAGAGTACCTATACAACAAAGCCACAACCAAAGTAAGCATTACATATATGGACAAAAAACTACACTGTGTAAGCTTATGGACAATAAACAATATTGTGAGAACTGTAAACTTAACTTACCCAGATGCAATGGCTCCAACAATTGCTATACCAAGTGCTGCAGATTTATCTCTTCCTCTAGGAGCAATTAGTGCAACAATGCTATCAGATGTTTTATCAAGGATAGTATCAAGGAAAATTGAAACTGCTTTTCCCTGATCATCGAACAAAAATTTTTAAATAAAAACTCTTAATAGCAGGAAGGCCAACAGTTAATGAGATGTAATCATTACTTGCCTGGTCTAATGTTGTGCAAAGCCTAACCAACAAACCAATTGGGAAAACATCGTGCAATTGGTCTTTTAGATTTTTCAATTCTTGTTCCGTTTCAGACCGAAATTCCTTACAAACCCCAATAGAAAATATATGCTTATGTTATAGAAAATAATGTTAAAAATATAAAATCATCCAACTAAGAATTGAAAAGAAACTAATAAATCAAGCTTGGTCCAGCATAAGCAAGAAATGCACACTTCTAATGAAAAGCAAAAGAAGTGTAGAGAGAAAATTTTCTGATACTCAATCAATGTTCATCCAGCGTGACAAAATTATTTTATGGCCATTACATTAACAACTAATGTGTATAAACTTCTTGTGAAGAGTTTAGGTCCATTCCTTTAGTTACGTGTGTGTATAAAATTATGGTCAAGGTCTTGGTAATAAACTTGAAAAAGTCCTAGTGAAGACGGAGCAGCACCACACGCTCACTTGGACAGACCCATGGGTCACAACTTTGAACTAGCCTCTAATTATCCTCAGTTATACAGGCTTTCTCATTGCAAGAAGGTCACAATCAAAGAGGTGTAGTGTACTGAAAATTCTTTTTGGGATTTTAAGCCTGGCCCAAACTTAAAGGATGGAGAGGCTATTGAATGGGCAGATCTTACCCTAGACCTTCCACTAATAGTTCTCTCACTTCGAAGGAATTCCAGGAGATGGTGGATGCCACAGCTTAATGGTTCTTTCACAGCCAAATCTTTATTCACTAACATGTGGAATACTACACATACATAACTCTTGGACTAGACATTATCTAATTGAATCTACCATATTTTCATTCATGGCTCCTCGGCTAGTAAATACTAGAACACAATTCTCAAAACTTTTGTGCAGCTGTGAAGGGTATCCTCAACAAGGACCTTCTCTTGAGTCATTTGGAAAAAGTGTAATCAAAGGGATATCTGGGGCAAACAGCACAGCTGCACAATTTAGAAGTATTGATTGATCTCATTATCTACTATACTAGTTACTATCTCTTGGTGTAGATTATCTACCATCTTTGCTCCATATAGTCATGCCTCCCTTCTATACAAAAGGTAAAGTCTTTTTATAACCATCATGGATTATTCACCTCTTTTGTAAATTTCATATATTAGTGGGATTGTTTCTTATTAAAAACCTTTCGAAGATAATTTCTGCTTTTCAAGGGTCAAAAGACAAATCTTAGAAGTGACTTTTTTAACCAATGAAAGCCATAGAAATAATCTCATGCACTTTCACAATAATAGAAGCAAATGAGCTGGTAAAGTAAGATATTCTTTATATAAATAGGCTAACCTCATTAATAGTTGAGGAAGTTAGCGCCCTCACACGAGAAGAGAGAGGCAAAATATTGAGTTCATCATCCATGACCATGCATGCTTTGCATGATGCAAGAGATAAGAGGAATCTTTCATTAAAACGAGAAACAATCTCAGCATGTGCCTCTGTCCGATAACGCTCGTGAATGTCCTAAAATAAGAGACACAAGGAACTCTCATGAGTCATAGTCAAGAAACGAGCATGAAAATGAAAATTTAGAAAGTTGAGTGACCCAAAAAAAATAACAATATAAGTTTGTATAAAGGTAAAAAAGAGATTAGATCATACCATAACCATGGTACAAAGTGTTGTAAGTGAAGATAGCGTGTTAAGAAGCATAACCACTAAGCCACCACATTCAACGGTCTCAATGGTTCTAGCAAGTATGTTAGGTGTCAAAGCCTCAAAATCCTATAAAAAAAAAGTAAATCAAAGAGAATAATTACGCAGTATAAATAAGATAATTCAAATAACAAGTAAAAAAGAATCGAGACACAAACCTGTAGAACACACATCCCATAAGTATTCCCAAGGATACGATCAGAATCCTTGTATTGACAATAGGACAAACCTCCACTTTCATTGAAAAGTAGAAATGGATCTACTTTTTCAGGATCAAGAAGTCCTCTTTGCATCAACTTTTTTACTTGTTTTGCTCTTTTTCTTTTATGGCTGTAACCCACACAAAATTATACTAATCAGTAAAATTTCTTAAGCAATAATATCAAGAAGTTTCATTACAAGAAATTAAAAAAAAATTATAAACATAGTTGTTGTCTCAACCCTAATTTTCGTTAATCTTCAAGGTTGAATTTCTAGTTGACTCATACTCCAATGTTGCAAAAAAAAATCATCAGTTGTGTAAAACTTATGGTTTATTTCAAATCTTAATATGAATAACCTCGATAGTTAATAATGGGATCAAGCATTAACTCTTTGATGTAATCCAAATAGCTAAAATCTACTGTCTTATTATTTTTTGTTTTAGTTTTCTATCATAACAATTACAACTGCTTAGTTAGTTACTACATAACTAATTGTATTACATTTTCCTCAATAAATAAATATCTTCTCTCACATCGAGAGGGAAGATTCATTCAAACAAAAAGTGGTTTTACACCAATTGGTATCAGAGCACCATAAAGCTCTTGGGTCCATGGCTGTCCGACAAGTAAATCCGGCGACGGCAGAGAATCCTGCTCAAAACCAAGAGGCGGATATAACTCCTGTCCACTCTCCAAGAACCGCCTCGCGATGCTTGCTGTCCTTGGAGGCTTCGATGGACGGAATGCAAGCAACCCTTCAAGAAGTTTTACAGCGGCTGAAACCTTAGCTCCTCCAAACTCAAATTGTACATGAAGAACGTCAAGAATTTGTTCAAGAATGGGGACAGCACCGTCTTCAAGAGGCTGGACTTCAAAGAGGTGAGTGAAATCTTCAAGAAAGAAGATTTGAAGTGCAAGAAAGAAGATCAGTTCAAGATTATCAAGAACTCCCTCCAATAATACAAGATTACTACCAAGAACCTCAAGAATGGAGCTCGATGATGAACCTCAAGAAAGGACAGTAAATGGCCAAAATAGAAGATTCCAGCCACGTTGCAATGATAGAAGAAGAGAGCTGGCCGAATAAAAAATGAAGATAGCCTTTCCTAGCTATGATGGTAAGAGAAACATAGAGATTTTTCTTGATTGGCTCAAAAATACTAAAAGAAATTTTAATTGCATTAACACACCCAAGGAAAAGAAGGTGCATTTAGTGGCTTTGAAGTTGAAAGCTGGAGCCTCAGCATGGTGGGAGCAAATTGAAGTCAATAGGAGGAGAAATGGTAAAAGACATACTGCTTCTTAGGAGAAAATGAAGAAGTTGATGAAAACCTGTTTCCTTCCACCCAACTACGAACATACCCTCTATAATCAATACCAAAATTGCCAGCAAGGAACAAGAACTATAACTGATTACATAGAGGAATTCCACTAATTGGGAGCTAAAATGAATTTGATGAAGAATGAACAACACCTCATTGCTCGGTTTGTTGGAGGATTTAGGTTTGATATCAAAGAAAAGGTAAAGCTTCAGCCTTTTCGAACCCTTTCTGATGTCATCACTTATGCAAAATCTGTAGAGGAGATTAATGAATTAAGCTCAAGAAATAATACAAGAGGCCCGTGGAATGTCAATACTAGCAATAAAGCTACTGCCGCACACTCTTCTCTTACTCAGTCCACTAAAGAGCAAGAGAAAGACAAGATAAGTGATCCAAATGGGAAAAAGACTGAAGTAATTCCCGAGAAACAAGCAAAGAACGTGTATCAAAGGCCTAATCAGAGTAAATGTTTAGGTTGTGGACAAACTGGCCAACTCTCTAACTCTTGCCCTAAAAGAAAGACCGTAGCCATCCTAGAAAAAGATGAAGACCTTGTTGAAGAGCAAGAAGGAGATTATGATCAGGATGAAGAGGTTCTAGAACCTGATGAAGGGGAAAGATCGTCTTGTGTACTTCAAAAGAGTACTAATTGCTCCTAAAAACGATAACTCCCACCAGCAAAAGCATAGTCTTTTCAAGACCCATTGCACTATCCAAAATAAGGTATGTAACATGATTATTGACAGTGGCAGCAGTGAGAATTTTGTTTCTAAGAAGCTAGTTACTGCACTTAAATTGAAAACAGAGCTTCATTCTAATCCCTGCACGATAGGATGGATCAAGAACGGTGGAGATACTCAAATTAATGAAATTTGCTCAGCTCCTTTGTCAATTGGAGGAAGTTATAAAGATCAAACCGTGTATGATGTCTTAGATATGGATGTTTGTCATATCTTACTGGGAGGCCGTGGCAGTACGATGTTCAAGCAATCCATAAAGGAAGGGAGACTACACATGAATTCCAGTGGATGAATAAGAAGATTGTCCTAATGCCTCTCAGTAAGAAAAATAAATAGGGCATTAATTCAAAGCAGTCCAATAACCATCTCTTCATCACTGATCTTGATCAACTGCTAGATGATGTCAATGAAGTAGGGGAATTCCATGCAACAAACAATCTGCCAAATACATATACTAAAGTTGCTGAAAATTCTTTCGAACAGAATAAGGGATGTCAATTGGGAAACTTAAGTTTAGAGAGTAAATCTCAGGATTGATATTGATGCTTTTGAAATATCAGAATTATCGGCAACAATGGTAATGGAGGCTGAATTCAACAATACACCTGTCGAGAGGGGTTTAACTCATGAGTTGTCCCTTGGTCTGGGGACCAAAGGTAGGTGTGTAACACCACTTGAAGGCAACATTTGTGGTACAATACTTGATAATAGAAATATCCATAAGTTCAATACTAATGAAAACTATATAGAAATTGGCAATTTATCTGATGAAAATGTCATTGTGTCAAACAAACTTTTCAGTTTGTTCAAGGGAGAGAAGATTGCATAAACCTACCCAAGGCATACAACATAATATTTTTATTCAAAACGTAGGAGGTTGGTTTGGTCATAGACCATGCACCTAATGGATTCTAGCTTACATAGCAAGCCCAACTCGAGGAAGAGCAGAATGATGTAATCCAAATAGGTAAAACCTACTATCCTAGCTGAAATCTACTGTTTTAGTTTTCTGTTATAATAGTTACAACTGCTTAGTTAGTTACTACTGCTTAGTTAGTTACTACATAACTAACTTGTATTACATTTTCCTCAATAAATAAACATCTTCTCTCACATTAAGAGGCAAGATCCATTCAAACAAAAAGATTAGGCTTTGGTTTTACACCACTCTTACTCACTCTTTATACACTTTTTACTGTGACATTATTCACATTATTAACAATCCAAATAAGTTATTAATTTGATATTGAGATTTCTCATAAATTTAACTTGATATAGATGCAAATGACAATTACATAACATAAAGCATTTTAAGGGAAACGTATACACGTGACACAACTTAAAGCGTTATTTTTCAAGCTTCATGTGCAACTATTACTGGCTATATTTATTATCAAAACACTAAGAATTTGCAGGAAATTCCATTTATGTGCACAAAACGTCCATTGGTATCAAAATAAAAATTAAAAAACCTGCTAATCTCTAGTTTGTTCTTGTAACACCACAGGACAGTTGGGCGAGATTTCATTAGTTCCTTACTCAACAAATAATGTAGATTAACCACCTGAAAAAGAATCCTTAATTAGAAAAATATAAATATTAAGAATTATGACTATAACTTCACTGATAAAGACATATAAGGATAATAACCTGATCACGAGCCTTATCACCAATTATAACAAAAAAAGAACGACATTTCATCTTCACTCCATTTTGAATCATGGAGCGAATTCGATCATCAACCTTCTTTCTCATGTTTACACCTAACAAGGAAGATGCAGTCAAAATCATAATCAAAAGCTTTAAACCATATTTATTTAATTCCAGTTTGGTTTGTAGTTTACATTGAGATTATTAGATAACATCGGTTCTATCTCAAAACCAATTCACAGCCAGAGAAGCAAGCATCTTATGTAGGCTTTCGTGAAGTCCAATTGGCAAGAAGTAGTTGAAAAAGACTGAACTTTCCAGTGCGGTCTCCCCCAACAGAAATAAGGACAAATTAAAACGGAAATATAAAAACAAAACCAAACATTTTGTGGACATTAAATATTGTATAGAAGTCGAGTGGACATTAAAATAATTATCCTAAGGCCAAAAGCTATCATCCCTGACAACGACATACAAGATTCAATTGGCTACAACGTGGTAATAAAATAATAAGTTATATATTTCGGTCTATAAATCGTAACTTGCATAAAAAGGGGGGCACTACAGAGGTATGTTCTTAGTCGTAAACACAGCTGGTTGGAGTTCTAAGGAGTCTAAACATGGGATTCGAAGCCATTAGAGAGTGGGTGAAGTAAAACTAAAGCCGAAAAAGAGAATGTCCAAGCCAAACCTTGGTTGTGGAAAGAAAAACAATGCTCAAAGTCAAGTGCAGGGAAAAAAACACTAAGTCGCCGAGAAGGGTGGCGAATCGGTGTGGGCTAGGCTGCAACCTTCCCCCAACATATAACATTCCAAACTCGATTGACCACCTGTAGTGAAAATATATTATATTATACTATACTATACTATACTATACTATACTATACTATACTATACTATATTATCTTATATTATATTATATCTATACTATACTATACGGAGAATCATTTTTTTTTAAAAAAAACATTTATATTCCTCTTTTATAAAAGAAATTTATTAATTTTTATTTTATTAATTTTTATTTTTATTTTTATTTATTTAATATAAAAGAAAAATCAATATATTCTTACAAATAGGAAAGATTTTTATCTATTTATTTTAATAATTTAATTTATAAAAGTTATGAATTTATATTTAATTGTGATATATAAGATTTTATAATCTTTTTTTTCTTCAACCATAAGATATCTTTCCAACCATTTTCTTACAAACATATGAATTTCTTCTTACTTTTATTGATTTTCCTATTTTTTTATTTGCTACATAGAACTTTTCCTTTTAATAGTGTTTTTAGAAATAATCGTCAAAAATAAGATAGTAAAGTAGTAGAAGGGATTCCGATTCACAGCTTCTATAAGCTATCATCTACTCACACTTTTTATTCTTTTTCTTTTTTCTATATATATAATCACTATTATTAAATCCAAACATTTTTAAATATTCCAATCCTAAAAATAGCATTTCTTAATTATTAAATTAACATATTTGATTATTTCCTTTTTAAAAATCTTAGTTGTAAATTTTAAAAAAACTATTTAAATTTTTTTTCTTATTAAATTAACGCTTTCGTTGAAGGCTTTTTGAAATTTGCACGTGAATTTGGGAAATCTCATTCAAGAGCATACCCGAAATTTTCTTGTAAGTGGAACATGTAAAAGTCAATAAATAGAGAAGAAGGCCGTCGAAATCTCATTCAAGAGCATATCTGAAACTAAGTGAACTTCCACTTCTCCAGTCCACGACAGAAGAAAAGCTAGAGGAGGCATCCAAAACCTTTTTATTGGATTTCTCACTCATTCGTCAAGTCAGCCTCCCTATCTTGAACTATTGGTCTCTCACCGACGGATCATTTCTCTTCAAGAATCTTCTAAATTGACAATTTTCCACATAGAGATTTATTTTTAAATATAATATTATTAATGTGGTCCATATGTATTATATCGTATTTTGTCTTTTTTGGGCTTATTATTTTATTAGGTTATAAAAAGATAAGGTTCTAATTAAACACTATGATGGGTGATGTCTATAAATAGAACCTTAGGGATTTGTTCTCTCACTGCCTTTATTAAGTAGCTTATTCTTTCCATCGAGAAACTAAATCAAGATCTAAAGGAAGACAACATAATTCCTCAAGAAAATTATTCACGGATCAAAGTATGTTGTTCTTATCTAATTTTAATTTGTAAAATCATCTAGTTCAAAAATCTTGGCACTTATTGTTATATACAATGTTAGGGTTTTATTGTATAATCATGAAATTAAAGTTTACATTGGTATAAGAGTCTTGATTGAGAACTTGTGATTTTACATGAATGATTAACAATTTATTTTTAATGTTTCCGCGGCATGTTTTCATTAATTTGAATTAAAAATATTTAATTATCAATTATTATTTGAATTAAAGATTCTTGAATTATCATTTGAATTAAAGTTTTTTAAATTGTTTTTTGAATTAAAGATTCTTGAATTATCATTTGATTAAAAATTCTTTAATTATTAATTGTTAATTTGAATTAAGTTTAAAAGTACGAAGAAAGAAAGAAATTTAATGTTGTATATATGTGTGCGCACAAAACCACTATCGGCTATGGTGTATTTTGTTCCTTTAATGATTAATTATTAGTCTACATGTCTCGTCGGTCATAGTGCATGTTTGTTTCTTTAATGATAATCATAATTTGATTGTTTTGTTTCTTTCATAATTAATTATCGATATAATTATTTTGTTTAAAAGGATCGCAAGTGGATTCAATTAATATTCTAATCCATAATTAAAGGAATTAAAATCTAATGAAAATTGTGATGTTAGTTGGAAATCTAATTCATCTTCAAATCTAAATAAAATTTAGATTTTGATGATTTTTCTCTCTCGAAAGATTACTACATTTAGTATACATATACTTAGTTATGTTCAAATTGATGATTATGTATTAATTATATTTTATGTGTGATGCATATGTTATGTTTAAAGTATCCACTTATCTTTAAATTTTAAATTATGCAATTAAATTTTGAAGAATAATGTATAATTGTATAAAGTTTTGATGAAATTATTGTTATGCTTAACTGCAAATTGTGTGTAAATCACACTGAATTGTTTTCATGACGATCACATAAATTATGTATCAATTGTATTTTATGTGTTATGAATATATAATGATAATGATATAAAATATTATTTAAAGTATTCACTTATTCTAGTGGTTTAAATTATGTCGTTTAGATTGAAAGAGGGTTTTGATATTTGCAATATTAATATTTTTATTTGCAAATTTTACGATTAAAATCACTTGGAATTATGTTATCCGATATCTATATGTTAGGAATAATTTGTTAGTCACCAAAGTGACCAAATTAGTATGTTATATAGATATCAAATTAAACTTAATTGGGGAAAACAAATAAGTTTTAGAAATTGAAGAAATTTTTTTATGTTCTTGTTATGAAGAAGATAAATCTTTATTTTATTATTACGAAGAAGATAAATCTTTATTTTATTATTATGAAGAAGATAAATTTTTATTTTATTATTATGAAGAAGATAAATCTTTATTTTATTATCATGAAGAAGATAAATCTTTATTTTATTATCATGAAGAAGATAAATATTTTATTTTTTATTATGAATATATATATATATATTTTCTTATTATGAAAAAAAAAATCTTTTATCTTCTTATGATGGAGAATCTTTATCTTCTTATTATGAAAAATAAAAATAAAAATAAAAATAAAGAAAAAGAAGATAAAGATATCATCACAAATAATCACACTATCAATGTTAGAGTTTTCCAAAATTCATATATTTTTATTTTGGATTAAAGCTATCGGAGATTAATTACATTCTTATTTACTCCATTAATTTTACTATTTTTTTCGTAATTAAGTTGCTTAAATTTAAAATATAATAAATTATGCATGTTTAAATTCCATAAAGTTTGAAAATTATGTTTTATTATCCTTTTGCGTCATGTTTAAATCACAAATAATTTAAAGCATGCATTTGTTTACTAGCATTGAAACCTACTTTAATTACTGGCACCCTATTTGGCATTTAGCAGTTAACTATTTGCATTTGTATTAATTAATTAGCATCTTTTTTATTATTTGGCATCCATTTGACATTCCCGTTTAATTATTCATTACCATGGTCTGGCTTGAGCTCATTAATTATCTTGCATCCTTCTGTATTGATTAATTATCTTACATCCTTCTGCATTAATTAATTATTTTGCATCGTGCTGCATTAATTAATTATCTTGCATTCTACTGCATTAATTAATCATCTTATACATTTTTGCATTTTGCTTATATTATCTCTATATTTATTTTATGTATCTATTTTATCTCAACATATTATCTTCAAGTATTTCTCAAATTTGACAATGTTTTGTCATTATTATTATTCATTTTCCAATTTAAATATAAAAATGTAAATTTGATAAAAAATATTATTTTTTATGAATTTTATAATTTAAATTCAATGAATACATAAAATTTATCCGTTTGAAATTTAATTAATAGATTATTTTTAAATAAACACATTTCATATTTTAAATGAGGCTGAGTAGTGTTTTCTATGAATTCTAATTCTTAGATACATGAAATTTCTCATTAAACATCTATGATGGAGATTAAAATATCAAAGTTTGGTATTTTAATATTCTTGAGGTGAATATAAAATATATATATATATTTTGAAATAAAAATAAACTTCATTTTTCTAATGGCTTCTATACCACCCATAATTATCAATTCATGCTTTGGTTTTATTTTCTTTGAATTGATAAACATGAGACATTTAAACAAAACCTAAATAAAAAACTTTGTTTTGTGAACTCTATAATTTAATTTAAAAGATAAAATTGAGTAACCATTTTATGGGTGTTGTAGGGTGCTAACACATTCCCTACACACAACTTCACTCCCGAACTTAAATCTCATGAATTTACGTATACCGTTTTTTTTTCTTTTTTGGGTGACCAATCACACCCTAATATGGTTGTTGGCGACTCCAAAATTATTTATTTATTGAAATTAAATAAACGATGGAGGTCGGCCGCTCCGTGTAGTGATCACGTCGTGACAACTAACTTGATGTTTAGGAAGTCTTTGAGGCGATAACAAACATCTAAGCCCTATAACACTATGAGTATGCAAAAGATTTAGGATAGAGACGAAGAACTCAAGTTTGCTTGTTTTTTTCTTACATTATATCATTCATGCAAGGATTCTAAATGAGTGTATCATCAACGGTCTTAATAACGAGCACAAGCAACAAAACAAACATGCACGCAAAGCTCAAATGCTTAAGGACTGCTAGATATGCAAGCTACACCCAACCACCTCAACTTTCGGAACATACAATTGTTCCCAATGCATAAAAGTAAAAATCGAGAGTGAGGAACAAAGGGGAATAGAGAAACTCCCGAGTTTAGGCGCGCTAAAAAGAGGGTTGAGCTTGCATCGAGCTTTAGCCTAAAAAAAATATATCATTGCAAAGAAATTTTTTCCATATAAGCTAAAAAGAAATACAAGAAACTAAACTAACAATTGATAAATAAAAAGAAAGCAATAAAATTTAAACGCCTAACTTTAGAAAGTTGTTAAACTGTATTCTGCTTGATCAACTGGCTCGGAGTTGATCGGCTCCTCCCTTCCACCCATCACAAAAATCCTTGCCTCACCATCAACTTGAGACAAAATCAATTCACTAGAAGCAAAGGGGATAAGGAAAGCACTATTATCCTGAACTGAGAAGCTTTTAATTATCCCATTGAACTCCACAGATAGAGACCCTTCTCCTACATCAATCTTAGCTCTAGTAGTTTTTATGAAAGGTGGACCTAATATAACAGAGTTACATGGGGAGGAAGTGTTTTTTATTAAAATTCAGAACATGAAACTCGGTGGGTAAGATTATACCATCAACATTCACAGACACGTCCTTCACAACTTCTAATGGTTTAGTAAGACTACACTGTCAGCCAATTGCACAACGATTCCAGAAGAAGACAAATTTAACAGTCTAAGCTCATAGAAAAGAGAAACTGACATGATATTCTCTGAAGCAGCTAAGTCAGTCAAAGCATTAACAAACTTACCATTAACTATGTTGCAAGGCAAGTAAAACATACATTGATCATCGTATTTAACTGGAACGGTACCTGGTACAAGACAAGATTTCTTTTCCACCATTATCAATTGATTACTACTCAGCTCTTTTTAGATAAGCTAACACTTACTGCTCCAAGGTTTTTAGTTTTTTTTTTTTTTTTCTTCAACAAGACCAGAAGTCTTTTTGGAAAGGGATCTACAAGCTTGTAAACATTCAAATCAGATTTCTTTCAGAAAGCATCACCAATTTGAACTCTTCGGTGTTGAGGTTCTCTCCTTTCTTTCTTTGCAGAACCTCATACTTAAAACCAAATAATTCATTGATGTAGTTTATAGATTCATAGGAAATAGAAGGATCAGGATAACTTACATTCCTAACATGATGTTTGGTCGGGCTAGAAGCTTACCATTTTGTACATCAAGTTTGCTCACTACAGTGGACAACTGAATGATCTAGTTGGCTAAGTGTTGCATATCTGTCCTCGTTTCCTTTTGGAATGGTAGAATCTCTTGTTGCATCTTCTATGTCTCTTGATTTAGTGTCATCACATCTTGCTGAAATTTAAGTGAAGACTCAGTTATGGACTTTACCACATTCTTAAATGGGATGCTAAAATTTTAGCTCAGAGTTACTCAGCTTATGTGTTTCTTTGATTTCCTCAACGAAAGTTTGGATGATTCTTCCATCCCGCATTATATTTGTTGCCATAAGGATCATATTTCCATTCTCCTTGATTTCCAATGTAGTTAACCTCCTCGACTTGAGTTGGTGCTTGATTTTTAACTTTCCCTAGAACCATCTATTTCAATTAAGTAGTTAAGTCAATTAATTGGCTTCGTAGTTCATTTACCTCTTGTGAGTTGGATGGGATGATTCCATTTGCTCGTGTCTCAAATTGTTGAGAATTCTCAACCATCGTGGAGAAACGTTCTCCGGCTTCTATGGGGCTCTTGTTAGCCAATGCTCCTTCAACCGCATCGTCGATAGTACTACGATTTTGTGAGAGCTATACTGAGTAGAAGTACTAAATTAGGAGTTTGTCTGATATCTTATGATGTAGAAAGCTTGAACAGTGTTGCTTGTAGTGCTCTCAATACTCATATAAAGTTTCCTCCACGCCTTGAGTGATTCCACAAATTTCCTTCTTTATTCTATTTGGATCTTGAAGTAGGGAAAAAATCTCTAAAAACTTCTTCAGTTCATTCCAAGTCTGATTGATTAAGGAAGCCGAGATAATATAGTCAATCTTTGTCTACACATTCAATAAAAAGGTAAAAGCACTCAGGTTCAGTTGCTCTTCCTGTCACTTCATGGCTCTCATACCATCCCAAACAACATAAAAATCCTTTAAGTTGGTTAACTTTGACCGTTTTTTTAGCTTAACTCTCTCCCTATTTCATCACTTATTCATTGAATTGACCATTTTATAGAAAATAATAATCTAGTCATCACAACGAGTCCAACAAAACAAAAATCGTTTAAATGGAAGCTAAAACGAGTAGAACAGACCAAAACAAGATCAATGACAGTTTCATAAATATGCAGAAAACAAGTGCGCGGTGCTTCGAACTTTAAAATTACGTAAAACGCTCATTCTTACACATGTTTTTGCCCCAAACTGGCTTAATGGCTTATTTAAGTCCAAATCACTTTGTCAACTCAATAAAGCACTTCATTTTTCAATTTGCACTCAAAATTCAATTATAAACTCTATGCAAAATTCAATAAAATTTTCTCAAGATCATTCAATCTTTGAGGCTACTTTGAGGATCATAAAAACTAAAGGTAATCTTCTTGGGAATCAGGTGTTTGTAGTATAACTCTTTTGAGAATGCATGCCTAATTTACTTTTCTTGATCAATCTTTGAGTTGGTTACTATCTTCCCTTTTAATAAAATAAAAAATCCTTTATTAGTTGGCTTCATCACCCAATAGATTTAGGGTTTGATCTTAATTTTAGATGCGGTGAGCACATAGTTAAAGCATGATTATTTTATGATTTTAGGTTGATTCTTTTAAGGGTGTTCAAAAAATCCAATAACCTGACCAAAATAAACTATCCAACCCAAACTGAAAGGGTTGGGTTGAGTTAAATTATGTTTTGGATTGTGTTAGATGAGAGAATTGAAAAAAAAAATGGATTGGATTACCGGGTTAGGGTATCAAGGGTCAGGTTTACCCAACCCGACCCAGTTTAAAAAAAAAAGTATATATAATAAATAAAAATCCTAGATTAGTTTTTCGTTTTCGTTTTCAATTTTCATTCCTACCGCTCGGCCTCTTAGTCTTTGTGTTCGGTAAACGCAGCACAAGTGCCAGCACAACCCCTCAGCCTCTTCGCGTTCGGCAGCGATTCCAACGACTGTCACTTTACTTCCAACCCTCACATTCCAACTTCGAACGTTCCATTTTGCGTTCACAACTTCGGCCGTTCCATTTATATCACAACTTCGGCCATTCGACGCCCCATTTTGGTTTCGACCATTCCGACGAGTGCCAGCTTCCAGCCCTCACATTTCGGCGACCTCACTCTGTTTGCAAGTTCCAGTCCGTTTCCAATTTCTTCCACAAGTTCGCAGGTCTCTGCGATTTTTGTAATGTTTTTTTCTTCTGCTAGATATAACTCAAAGAGAAAAAGCCTTTGGAGGTCATTTGCTTGTGGGCAGTGTGTGTTATCCCCTTCTCCTTCCCGAAAAACTAATTTTGTGTATGCTTTTATGACGTCTTTGTTCCATGTATGAAGTCTTTGTTCCATGTGTGAAGTCTTTGTTCCATACAATACTAATTCATTTGCTATTACTCAATACACAAAAAATATAAATTTTCACATAAGAAAAGTGAAAACAGAGAGGGATAAGTGTGAAAAAATATTACAAAGGCTTCTAGCCCTCACTTTTGAATTTAGCATAAATTAAAATATTAAATCAAGTCTAACTCTAATTTTCTTAAAACTTTGCAGTCTATTTCTGCCTCAAATATTTGGATTTCTTTAAAACTCGTCACCACTGACACGATGTCGAATACAGTGGAATCACCCTTATCTAAGTCTATGGTCAGTTGAATATTTGATGGTTAATTTTTTTTGTGTCAAATTAATTGAATTTTAGTTGGGGTTGGAATTAGATATTTTAGTTAGTGTTAAATATGTCCGTATTGGAAGTTTAATTGGTGTATGTTGGTGTCGAAATTAGATATGTATATGTTTAATTAGTGTAGGTTGATGTTGAAAGTTTAATTGGTTTATGTTTGTGTTGGGAGTTTAATTTTTTTATGTTGGAAATTTAATTAGATGTTAATTAGATGTTGGTTTCCTTAATTTTATAAATATGGATAGTAGTAGTGAGAATGCGAGTGCTACTGATAAAAATGAAATGCCTCCTCCCCTTCCTCCTCCTCCTAATACAAGCCAAACTACAAACCATGTACCACCTCTACCTCCCAAGTCCCAAAGAAAGAGACCTAATAAACAAACTTCTTCCGTGTGGGATCATTTCACAAAAAAGTACCCATATAGAGAAGAGAATAAAGGACAAACCACCTTAACTCTTATACCTACAAAGGATGGGAAGTGAGTCAATGCTAGTAATTTTGTGACTACATTGTTTAGCCAATCAGCATGTAGACTAGCATGTGCTAAGATGATAATTATGAACAAGTTGCCATTCAGATTCGTTGAGACTGAGGGTTTTAGACACTTTTATACTATTGTATGTCCTGGGTTTTATGTTTCATCGAGAGTAACGATTGCCAGAGATATATATTAATTATATCTTCAAGAGAATAAAAAATTGAAATCATTTTTACTTAAAAGCTCTCAAAGAATTTGTTTTACAATAGACACTTGGACTTCACTACAAAATGTGAACTACATGGTCATCACGACACATTTCATTGATTCTGAATGGGTTTTACATAAAAAGATTTTTGAGTTTTTGCCAAGTTGCTAATCATAAAGGGGAGCTATTGGGAGGGCAATTGAAAGTTGTTTGTTGGAGTAGGGGATTGACAAAATCTTTACGATCACAGTTGATAATGCAAGTTCCAATGATGTGGCTATTTCATATGTTAAGAGAAGACTTAAAAGTTGGAAATCTATTATTTTAGATAGAGAGCTATTTCATATGAGATGTTGTGCTCATATAATTAATCTTATTGTAAATGATGGACTGAAAGATATGCATGATTCTATTGCTAGTGTCCATAATGCTGTGAGATATGTATGATCATCACCTAAGAGAATGATAAAATTTAAAGCATGTGTGAAGCAAAAAAAAATTCAGTGTAAGGCTCTTGTTTGTTTAGATGTAGCTACTAGGTGGAATTCTACCTATTTAATGCTTGAACATGCAATTAAATTTGAAAAAGGGTTCAAAATTTTAGAGGAAGAGAAAAAGGACTTAGATTTTTGAGTATTTTTAGGAAGATGATCGTGGAAATAAGAGATTGGGCCCCAAGTGTGTCTGACTAGTTAACGGAAAGTGTGTTTGTAAAGTTTTTGAAAGGGTTTTATGAAACCACTACAAAAATAAGTGGATCTTCATATTTGACTTCTAATGTTGGTTATAAGGAGATTAACAAAATTCAATTTGTTTTGAACAAATGGAGCAACAATAACAATTCTGTTCTTAGTTTAATGGCTATGAATATGAAAACAAAGTTCGATAAGTATTAGGGTTCGCTTGAAAAGATGAATAAGTTGATTTTTGTGGCTATGGTGATTGATCCTCGGTACAAGTTAAAGTACTTGAATTATTGTCTTTCGAATGTTTACGAGAGTGATGTTGTTAAGGATGTAGTTTAGAATGTGAAGATATATTTGTATCATCTATATGACTTTTACAAATCACAGCATAACCCTTCCAATCGAGGTGGTCATAGCACCAATGATCTTAAACAATCAAACAATGTTACTATGGAAGTGGAGAACAATAAGAAGTTGACCCATGGATAAAATTTTGTGCTTTAAAAGAAGAAGAAAGCTCAATGGAAGTGGAGAATGACTTGACGTCTTATTTTTCTAACAAGGATGTAGTAGATAAAGATGAATTTGATATTATGTCTTGGTGGAAAATGAATGGGTACAAATATCCCATTCTATCAACAATTATTCAAGATGTTTTAGCGGTTCCAATATCTACAGTGGCCTCTGAATCTGCATTTAGTACCTTGATTCCTTTCGAAGTTCTTTGACTCCTAGAATAGTCGAGACCTTGATATGTATGCAAAATTGGATTCGAGGTGGCTCTGTGTTATTAGATCTTCATCCACAACTTGAAGAGTTAGAGACTTATGAGAATATTGAGACCGACATTATGGAGTTTTTTAGATCGTTGTATAGAGTTGTCTTATGATATGTATAACTTTGTCTACTTAAGACTTTGATATGTTACCTTAAGTTGGAACCATAGTTTTTTGTGTGATGGGTTGCACTACTATTGTTTGAAGTTTGTTTTTTTTAGTTTACATATATGTTTCAATTGTTTTTAGTTATGATGAGTTAGTAGCCAAGTTAAAGGGTCAACAAGTATTGCTGAGAAGAGAACAATATATACAAAAGGCTTCAGCCCATCTCTTAGGCTTAAAGAAGGTGATTTGGGAGGGGGGGGGGGGGGGGGGGGGGGAGAGGGTGTGAGAACGACAACTTGGGAGCCAATTCTAAAGCTCCTTTGTAAAAGTAATGTGACTAAGTAGAATGATGAATGTCAAATTGCCCTTTGAAAAGATCCAATCCTATTTACAAAATCCTCCCGTGTTAGTCCCTCAAACTCTAGGTCATCCACTCATTTTATACTTAACAGTGCTTAACAAATCTATGAGTGGTGTATTAGGTCAACATGGTAGCTCAAGCAAAAAAGAGTGAACAATTTATTATCTAAGTAAGAAGTTCACAAATTATGAGACCAATTATTCGACTCTTGACAAGACATGTTACTCGCTTGCCTGGATAGCTTACAAGTTCAAACATTATATGTTATATTATACCACTTGCTCATCTCGAAAATGGAATCTCATCAAGTATATATTTGAAAAGCCATCTCCATTAGGAAGAATTTCTTAATGGAAAGTCTTAATCTCATAATACGATATCATTTATGTTACAAAGAAAGCAATAAAAGGAAGTGCTCTGCTCTTGCTGATTATTTAGCATACTCCCTCATAGAGGATTATGAGCTAATGAGTTTAGAATTTCTAGACAAAACATCACGACCATTGCTTGATGGGAATCTTGCATGCAAAACTCAATATCAACAGGGCCACAAACTTGGATTTGTTGAACTTTGCACTGTTATCAAGTTCAGTTGTTATGCTATGCAAAATTCATTTCGTAATTATATCAAGAGGGTTGTTTGTATGCGACTAATAACAGGCGTCTAGGCTAGGATTACACGATAAAAGATGCATATTCAACCTATACATTGCTTCATACATGATTAACATTTAGTATAAGTTTTCCTCATGCTTGCCCAAGTGCAAGTAAAGCGTAATGTTTCTTGGTAAGTCAGGGTCGAACACAGGAAATTTCTATTAAAACATTAGTTATAACGCTTACTTTTCTAGCAGGTGGTATAAATTCTATACGGTATGAAGGATAAAACTGTACTAATCTATGTATTTCAACAGAGGATTCTGTAGGGGGAATGGAATGGGATGACGATGAAATGTGAACTAGCTTGCATGAAGAAGGATGAAGGAAGGTCTTAGCATTCTAGGTGATCTAAGTTATATGGCATGTCCTTGATGTGATGTATATCACTTGACCCTGAGCAACCTCTTGGTGCCTAAACACCATACTTGTTCTCCTTTTGGGACACAAATGGTGAAGATAAACCAAGTGATATACATCTAGGCTTCCTTATTTATGAGCATCATATTTGACTCTCTATTTAAGGCGAGCAACCTCTCGGCACCTAAACACCATACTTGTTCTCCTTTCAAGAGACAAATGGTTGGAGTCCAAACGTCAAAATGGAATTTGTTTTCAAACTCCCTTCTGCACATGTTTAGCTATGTCCTTGCTATTTACTTTCTCGAGTAGTTGGCGACCAACGCTGGCCAAGCGATTGAGTTAAGCTCATTCAAACATGATGAGACTTATCATTAAATCCTTACCAAGTACATAACATGAGCTTATACTACTTAAAATACTTCAAAAAGATAGAAAGTGAAGAAATGGAAGACAGAAAGTGAATAAAAATGCATTGTGTTATAAATGTAGGCGTGTCAGCCATAAAAGTGAAACACATTCATATAATACATTAACGAAATACAAAATGAAAAGAAAAGAAGTGTGTTGAGCTGCAGAATGCCTTGCATTCTTTAGCTCTTATACAAATTAGGGGAAATGGTGAGAGACTTCTTCTCTAAACTTTCTCCAAGCTCTCACTCAGATCCTGTATCACACCCCACTCCGAACACCTCCTTATTAGGCTCGAGATGTGGTGTGAAGTCAACCAATATCGTCTCCCTTTAAGAACGACTCTAGCTGACCCTTAACCTCTAAATTTTTAAACAAGAACAAGTGGAAGCTAAAACACATAAATTTTAAACATATCTAAATTAGCCTAGCAGCAGTAAGTCTAGTACTCTGAGTAGCACAACCCATTCCTGAAAAGTGGAAAACATTTTGAAGAATGTGAGCTAAACGAGCCTAGTGAGTGTTAGTTTTTCTAAATAACTTTTCATAAACTTTTCTTAAACAATAACTCATAAATCTTTGAAAATAGTAAATAATAAACAATAAAATGAAAGCGTAAACTTCATAAACATTTAAGAAACAATAACATAAATCCTTGTTTTTTCTATTCGAAACCCAAGCATCTATTCCTACGATACGATAGAGGTTACTCAATACCAGCTCTAAATTTCAGAGATGGACATCCTCAATCCCTGTTCCTGCAAGGTAGGCATCTCTAGCTCGATTTTGAAGATAAGTGTCCTTACCTGTCCTTGGTGCTCCATACCCTAACTCGTTAAGGGTTGTTTCGAGATATCTTGGATATGAGAAAACATTTATAAAATCATAAGATTTAAACTTCTTAAAGAATCCCTTTGCATAAAGTAACTTTTACATCTCATAATACCTTGATAAACTCATTTTCTAGTATGCCTTAAACATTTCTTAGTAAAACAATATGCTTGTATAAATATCTTAATTAAATCACATGTTTTGGAAACTATTCATAAAACATCTTAAACATTTACTTCAAATAATTCATAAACAATTGCTTAAAAACATTCTTGAAATCACTTTAATAAATTGATTTTTCACTCATAAATACAAGCTTAAGTCCTTGGTCTATAGATTTGCCCAATCTCTTCTTAACCTAAAATAATGGTAAAACAATCCATTTAATTTCCCCTAACTATTAAAATACCAAAAATTAACTTGAAACTTCTAAAAATTACCGAAAAGGAAAAAAAAAACACCTCTTGACGCATGTTGGTGCATAGGGATGGGCGGTAGAGCCTTGGTCGTGCACGTTGGGCTGCCCGCATGCTAACCTCACACACAGGCACACCACATGCCTTACCTGGCCATGTGCCTAGCGTCTCACATGGTCCCCTTTAGGTAAGTACCCTTTGCAACCACTTTAATTTTCGAACATACATGCTTTGATAACGACCTTGCCTATATACTTTGCATAATTCTTTATGTTTTGCATATCAATTCTGATCTTGTAAAAAATGGCGTCGTTGCCGGGGAGTGGCACGACATAGCGTTTCTTGAATCTTTGCTTACAATTTTTTGTTAGTATTTTCAGAAAAGAATATTAGATTTTTAATCTTTCTTTGATATAGAAAAAAAAAATTGCATGTTATTTTATTTTTCTTTGATTTCTTTAATACATCTAACCAAGCTAAGAAAAGAAAAGGCTAGTTAGTTCATCTTTAGAATATCACATCTACAATTTTTGAACCATTCTTAGAGAACCTTTAAGAAACTACCTTAGAAAATAATTTGAACATTAGAATGGGAAAAGATTCCCTAAATTTTCAAGTTAATTTTCTAACTAAACTATTTGCTTCTCTTATGCAGGAGGTTCCTGAAGATGTCTCTTGTGGAATATGTGGCTTCCAAGGCCACCGAAATGATCAATGCCTAATGTATAAAAAGGTAAATGCCATGACAGGTTACAACGCCGACAACTCTGGATACACTTCTTTTCCCTCATCATCATCACAAGGAACGTACTTAGAAGAATTAATCTCAGGATTAGCTTATATTGTTAGTTCAACTGGAAGCATGAGAAATGACTTAGCTAAGTTTAGTGAACTTATTTGTATGTGAGTAAACCATTAGCTATTATTCCTATCAATGAGCTAGCTATTGTCATGCCCCGTCCAAAAAGTCACTCTATGCGACCATGAGGGACATGACCGCATAGACATTTAATGTGTATCTCTTTGCAAGGTATCACGCTAAATGCCTAGTAAGCAAAATTATTATACAATTATATTAACGCGAAGCTTGAACTTAAACTTTCACAACACAAGATAACAAATAACTTCTCTTTATTAACTTATCAACTTGCATTCTAAATACAATACAAGCTCTCTTTACAACAAAGACTTAAAATAAAACTCAAGTCTTCAACGCCTTGAACAACTTCACTTAAACGCCTAGCTTGCTTGCCTCAACTCATAGAAATTCGCCTTACCCTTCTTATCTTGGCCTCAACGCAATGAAAACTTGGAGAAGACAAACTTAAACCATAAGTCAAATACTTAGTGAGTGATTGTTTTAGAAATCGTTTAAGGAACACAATGCAATCACATAAATTCATTTTCATTTTCATTTTCATAAACAGGCTCTCAACACCTGATTCAATAAAACATATAAATCACACATTGACCATTACTTATTCTTTTCTGCCAAGAACATGAACCATTTCCACGCCTAGACCTATGATTCAGTTCACCATCATCCTTAAGTACTTCTTGGTTCATTTCTAATTGCTTAGGCTATTGACTCAAATGCATTTTGGCTAACTTCTCACGCTATGGGGTCCTTGCTAGTTCGGTGTGTGTTTGGACTTATTAGTTTTGCATTTGTATAATGTAGTCGAAATACATCACAAAACAAGTTCATCATATATAAGATGCTCACCATATCTTTCTGTATTGCGTGCTTAATTCAATGCGATAGGTTATGGGTCATGATCATAGCATGCAAAATCCTCACTATGTACCTCTTCATCGTGTAATAGTTATATCCTCGTTGAGTACAAGTTTTCCTACTGTTCGCCCAAGTGCAAGCGAATAGCAGGTTTACCTAGATGATCTATCGTTTAGGCGTTATGACAATGGGGTTAAAAGAATAATAAAAAGAACTAAAGCTACTTACTTACACCTAGAGACTAATGCACATGAGAACAAATTATGGCAAGATAGAAGATTGAGTGAACTAACTTGCGAAAGGAAGGCGGTGAAGGAAGCTATCAAGCTATCAAGCGAATAAGCTATATGACTACCTCGATGCGATATAAGTCATCAAGTTATCTTATGATTAAGGTGTGCTCCTCTCGGAGTCATTGGATGCCACAGTTGGTTCCCTCTCAGAATCCAAATGACTAAGATTGGCTAAATGGTTTATATCGAGAAATACTTAACTATTTATTCTACTTAGAGTACTTTGCGTTTAAGGACAACAACCTCTTGGTGTCTATAGTCCACTCTTTTTTGTCTTTCGGAATGCAAATGATGGAAATTCTCTCGCAAAGTTGAGAAAACTCATCCTTACGTGTGTTAGTCACGTCCTTGCTACTCACCCTCTCGGGTAGTTGGCGACGTACACTGGCCAAGTGTAGAATGTAGCTCAACCAACACACTAAGTTATATAAATAAATATTACTTATCGCGAACAAATCATAAACCTAAACTACAAATAACACAAAGATAGATGAACAGTAAAGGCATGGATGGATTCAAAAGTGTATAAACATACATTGTATTCAAGAATGAAGGCCTTCGGCCATTATACAATATGACTCAATACAATGTAAAGAAATAGTAAAATGGAAAGAGAAAGAAAGTGAAATACAAGTTAGGGGGAACAGGGGATGGACTCTTCTCCTCTAAAACTTTATGCTTTCACGTTACAATCTGGTCCGAGAAGTTGAAGGAATATTGTACAAACGGTGGTGAGGCTAATCCTTGCCACTAACTCTCTGGGTTTTGGCCCATGCATGCTTCCTTTTTGGTCTATTCAGACCTCTTTTTTTATGGTGAAGGTGGAGTTCTTTTTATAGACAACTTTCAGCGAGAAATTTCTATTCTTTCGATCATGTCAGCGCTACCTGCCAAAAGGTGTCTGTTGGGAGTCACATCTTCTCCAACTCCCACTCTTTGTCCTCTAGTGAACCTTCCTCGTGTGATGACGTGGTTCCTCGCCTGAAGATGTTAATTGCCAAATGAGTTTCTATCACGTAGTTCTTGCGCGAGATGTCTCCTTTGCTTCACTAGTTTCTTCCTTTCTATTCATTCTACGTTTAGACATGAAAATCACGTAAAACAGGCATAATGCTTATGTAAAGTGTGTATTTCTAAATACTTATGTATTTACAACATAAGTTCGCACTTTGATCCTCTTCTTATGTGTTTTGTACCTTTTATTCTATATAAGAGATGTTTCTCACTTTGCTTCACTAGTTTCTCACTTGCATCACGATGGTTGCCTTTACTCATTATGTGCACACAATAGCTAGCTCATTGATAGGAATAATGCTAATGGATTACTTGTAATCATCACAATCCTCAATCAAGAAACATTAGTTTAGAAACTTTTCTTTCAAATAATAAACATCAATATCAATAATAATAAAATACAATAAGTATTCACAACAACGTAAAGAATCAGAAAGAATGTTTTTAAAACACTTCTTTCCCTTAGAAAATCACTCATAAAAGTATTAAGTTTCCTTCCTTTCAGAACGCCTTACTCCAGCACCAATTTTCTTGCCTAGCACTTCCTTAGCAGCTCAAAACTTGGTAATTTTCTAAGAATATCAACACTTCTTCAAATCCTTTAATTTTATTTATGTCACCCCCCTCCCTAGTGCAATCTCTAACTACGAGATGCGGTATGAAGCATATGTCGACTCTCTCTGACGATACATACTAACAGACTAAACTGAAACTGAACTCAAAGTTAGTATTCAAACGCAAAATCATAGGCCCTTTAGAGTGATACTTAATAATACATTATATTCAACGATAAAATTCTAGTTACAGCTAAACACAAGATTACAACCAATCTCGTACCACAGTACTAAACATATTACATATAAGTCCTCCATGGATGACAGTCACTTGAAATTGATGGACAAGCTGGATATTTGGTAGCGATAAGCTTAGCTCTGAGACCACGATGATACTTGGGAAATGAAAACATTTGAAAAAGTGAGCTAGAAAAGCCAAGTGAGTGATGAGTATAAGAAATCTTTAAGTAAACTTTAGCTTCAACTTTATTTTGTAGTTTTAAGAAAACATTCACATTTGTAAATAGATCTTTAAATATAAACTTTTATTTCTTTTCTCTCTACTTTAACTGATTCGTTACTAAAACCAGCAACTCATCTAACCCCGTCGTGGTGAAGAGACTCCACACGAATGATGGTGGTCACAATGAGTTAGCTATCTAACTTACAACTCATCTAACCACTTTGTGGTAGAGATTACTCGATACAGATAATAATAGTTTCAATGAGTTGTAGTTTTCAGCTGACTTCGCTGTCGTAGAGATCACAACGACCATCTTGCTAGAAACAAAGTAACATTGTAACATTCAACTAGCATGAGATCTCTATATCGTACAGGGCATGTCCAGTACAACCAACATTTAATAGCTTTTCTATATAGTGGGGTCCATCCAGTACTCCCATCGTCTTAATCGTAGTGGGGTCCACTCAACATTCACGATAGCATCGTTGTCACGAAGTAAACTTTCACGCCAACAACGAAACATAACCTATGTACACACAATACCATAAACCCCGGGCTTGATATCTCAGTCATGTAGTAAATAGAAAACTCATAATATCTCATGAAAACATTTAAGCATGACTACTTATCCTTTTCTTTTATAAAGTCAAGCTTACTCAACTTGTTTGTGGAAAACTAGAAATCTTTAAACAATAGTGGCTAAAACATGCTTTGTTTAAAATATTATTGTTTCAAATATTTTCCAAAAACTTAATATTCACGTGTTAGTATGAAACCCAGTAACAAATTTAAACTTGAAACTCATGCTTTATAAATCAGATGCTAAAGAAAATTATTTTCAAACTCAACATGTTTAAATTTCTCTTGCATAAGCAAAACTATAAACTTTGTAATCAGGCTTTGCTAAAACATTTCTCATTTCATATCCTCTTTAGACTACCATATTATGCTTTATAAATTTCGATAATAAATTAAACTCAGCAACATGCTCAAACTTTATCAAACATTTCTAAATCCCAAACTCATGCATTGGAAACATTTGTATAATTAAAGTAAATCTCAAACACTTTTATTCAAAGCATGGTCAAATGTAAACTAGTAAAAATTCCAGATTTGTCCTTGTTGGTTTTGAATTTTGCGTTGAATGTTTGTGCATCTTCTTCATATTATTACTTCCCATTCTTCATATTCACATGTCTTCTTGTTCGTAATTTCTTCATCTCCTCTTCCAAAATTTTTTCATACTTTATCATCTATCATCTTCGGTGTCATCTTCTTATTCTTTTTTCATTATTAAGTATTGTGTCCTTCTTTCTTCTTTTATTTTCACTACATGATCGTATAACAAAACCTAAACGATTGTTAACCAATATATAAACGATCTTGATACAAGATCGTGTACCAAGATCATTTAGATTTGGTACAAGATCATGTACCAAGATTGTTTATATTTGCTACAAGATAGTTGAGATTTGGTACACGATTGTTTAGTTTTAATACAAGAACATTGAAGTTCAGGATGCATTGCGGGGTTGGGCATGACAGAAGGCATACTTATTTTACTGGATCCCCTCCCCTGTACAATGTTTGAACCATCTTCCATGCTACTTTCATTATTTTTACTTCTGAAACTTTCTTAAATGCATCATCGTCTAATCATCGATAGATTAGATAAAGACTCTTATTGTCATGTCCCCCACCTGGAACGTGTCTACCCCCTCGCTCCTTGGGCGTGAACTCAACTCGGATAGCTCTAGCGCCTCTAAATGAAATGCTAGAACATCTGGTCTTAATACTTAGACTTTTGCTTGAACTTAAGCTTAAATAGAATGATTTTCTAGGACGCCTAGTCTTTAAAACATAAGCTTCATCTTAAATTAAACATGTTATGCAACATGGAAATGCAACACCAATAACTTGAGGACTTAACAACTTTTTCCTTCAACCTCAAACTTAGTAAAATTACAAGGCAAATGTTTTAAGTACTTAAAACTTCTAAACTTGAACTCCAATACCTTGCATAGCTCTTATTGCCCGACATAAGGTACCAACTTGCCTTCTCTACACGGCCACCTCGGTTCGCTTATCCAGGAAAGAGGAACGTAAAACATAAGTCTTATGCTTTGTGAGTGACATTTTAGGAAAACCTGTGGGGAATACAAGTTCATGCATTAAAATCAACTTCATAACTCCTCAACACGCATTGTAAATAATAAACATCTCATTTGCCTCTACTTATCACTTTAGCTTGGACATTGAACTGTTCCCACATATAGACTAATGAGATGACTCATTTCACCACCAGTATCCCTGGACAATTTGTATTTAATTCAAGTTGCTTAAGCGGTGAGCTCAAATGTGAACTTCTTAATGCATCCGACCATGTTCTTTCCATGTGGACCACTCAACGCATGATATCTTTTACTCTTATGTGCACATAATAGCTAGCTCATGATAGAAATAAAACTAATGGTTTACTAGCATACAAGCATTTCATTCAACCAACATAAAATGAACAAACATAATTTCAAAGAGTCATGATTTTCTTATAAATCGTAAACAAGTTTACATCCATTATACTGTACAAAACATAACACGACTTTCAAAGAAACACTTAGTAATCTCTACTCATTTTTTAGCAGGGTTACTAAAAAAAAGTAAAATGTTTTCTCCTAACCCCTTTCTTAATCCCTTCTTCTTCACCTCTCCTAGTAATCTTTTGGCAGAGTTTCAACACTTAAAATTCCTTATAACTTTCTTTGAACTCACAAGGCCTACTTATACTAATCCTAAATTGGATTAGTTGCCCTTAAACTCATGTTAGCTTTCTAGCTCTTGTCTGAGTGCCTTACACGTGCGTGTTTAATATTCCCTCTTCACATGATCAACTTAAACTTAACAGATGTTTAGCTGACTAATACTTCAAGTTTAACACTTAACTAGCTCCTCTTCTCCTAGCTCTTCTTTGAATAATTTAGTTAATTGTTTGTTTCCACCTTCCTTTCATGACTTCTTCAATGCCAGGCTCCCTCGCCTAACTCAAAATGCTTACTAAACTTCCCTTCTCATGTTATCTAGTCTTAGCGCGTTGCCTCGCTTTATTACGCATACTTCCATTTCTCGTGTCATCTAGCCAAAACGCATGCTCCTTCCTCAAAACACGTCATCTTTATACTTAGTTATTTTTATAACTTCCTTGAATTCAAAATGCATAGTATTTATCTTAGTAATTTTTATAGTGTCCTTCTTCACAACCTCCTTGCGTAGAACGCAAGTTTTACATTTCTTGTCTCTTTTTCTCGAATATCTCAAAGTATTTCTTCGTTCTTGAGAAAGATCATCATCATTCTCTGGTTTGATGTATCCTTTCTCTACAATCTCACACACTTCTTGTGAGCCAAAGAGAGCCTTCATTTTATAGTCCAGTTATCATAGATGCTCTTGTTGAGCATTGGGACTTGGAATGGAATGTTATTGTTTGCTATCCCACTTTGTTGGAAACAATTTTTGGAGGTTGAAGGAAATTTGGAGGAAAGAATTAAGGAATGTGGCTACTTGTGTTATTAGGCACTTCCATATTTTATAGCTTGTTACAAATGGTAGGACATCCCTCCTATCTATTTTAATTGGCACCTATAAATGGGTGGTTATAATCTTGCCAACACATTCTTCATCTAATGGTTAGAAATGCCTCCCTAGAATATTCTTTACAATTGCACTCCTTTCTTCTATTTTCTAGATATTTCTGTAACTATTCTAAAACTTGGTGAGGGATTTAAGTGGTGGTTTGTCATTTTGAACTATGTGATAGGTCACAGGTCATGTCCCTGTATACAAATTACTCATTATGTAACTCTTCATCGCATAACCACTGAATCCTCGTTGAGTACAAGTTTTCCTATTACTTGTCCAAGTGCAAGCTAATTAGTAGGTTTACCTGGATGATCCAAGCTCAAATACAGGAAATTGATCCAAGACGTTAGTTCTAGGAAATACCTAGCATCTGGGCGATATAAAAGAATTAATCAAATAAACTATAAAGAATCAGAATGAGGAATAAAAACTACTTGTGAATGGGGAGAGAATTTGTAGAGGGAAATAAGTGGATGTAAGATGGAATTACGAACTAACTTGTATGCGAGAAAAAAGTGCAGGAAGATCTATGCATTATTAGGCGATTAAGCAATGCGAGAACCTTAATGCATTATAACTTGCATAATCAGCTCATGATTAAGGTGACCTTCTCTCGAAGTGTTTAGACGCCATACTTGCTCACCTTTTGAGATGCAAATGATTGTGCTTGCTAGATGAGATATATCTAGAAAACTTTATTTATAAAACTTATAGAACTTCTCATTTAAGGATAGCAACCTCTCAGTGCCTAATGTTCGCACTTGTTCGCCTTTCGGGATACAAATGTTGGATGTTTTCTCGCCAAGGTGGAATTTGTTGCTAAACTCCTCCATGCGCGCATTAGCCTTATTCTTGCTACTTGCCCTCTTGGGTAGTTCGCAATTGACACTGGCCAAGTGATGAATATAGTTCAACTAATGCGACAAGATTTATAAGCTAGACTCCTTATCAAGAACTTATCACAAATCTAACTACAAATAACACATCGACAAGTGAAAAGTCAAGAAATGATGGATTGAAAAGGTATAAATATGCAATATATATATAAAAAATGTAGGTCTTTGCAATATGAACAACATATAATACAAAGAAGTGTAAAAATGGAGAGAAAGGAAAAGGAAAAAATATTATAAGTTAGGGGGGAAGAGCAACGAAAGTATTGATTCTTTCCTACTTAGATGCTAGGCTTTCGCTTTTACTGCTCATCGAAAAAGAAGAAGAAAACTTTACAAAAGGCGAAAAGGTTATTCCTTTCTGCCACACACACTCTCTCTAGGGATTGACCTTCTCAAATTTTTATCCCCTACAGACGTCTATTGGCTCTATGCATGTCTCTTTTGGGTCCATTTAGACCTGCTCTTCTTAGTAGGGATGAAGCCCTTTTATAGGCATCTTTTGGGGGGAAACTAATGTTCTTATGAAATTGTCACCGCCACTTGCAGCCTTGTGAAGTCACATCAACTTCATCTACCTTTCTTGTCATCTAGTGAGACCTCCTCGCTTGATGACATGGTTTCTTGCCTGAAAATGTTATTTGCCAGGCGAGTTTCCATCGTGTGGCATTTACGGGAGATGTCTCCTGCGATTCACTAGCTTTTTTCTTCCTATTTATCTTGCGTTTAGACATTGTAATCGCGTAAAACAGGCATGGTTCTTATGTAAGATGTATTTCTAAATACATGAATTTACAATATAAGTTACGTATTTTAATCAACTTCTTGAGTGTTTTGCCCTCATTATTCTAATAAAATGAGTTGTAATAACGGATATTTATACACGTTATCAAATATCTCCTACAGTAAATTTCTATAGAATATTGTAGTAATTAATGCTTTCTAGAAATTGGGCTTTTATTTGGACTAGGCCCAAATACTGTTAACTTAAAATCAAGTTTATGTTTCAACATGAAATTCTCATTGAATAAAACATCTTTCTTTCATATGGTCACCCATTTTTTTCTTTTCTCTCTCTCAAAACGAAATCACCCTCCCTCATCTTTATTAAATTCGCACTAAATAAAACATTCTTAGCATAATGTGCATTATAGGATGTTCGATGTGGGCTCCCTAGCTATTACTCTTTATCCACGAGCTACTTATAATCCTATAAGAATGTGGCCACTCACATGTCTGCACACAAACATATTAGATCAAACAATTTCTAACTAATATAAAGTGGATTATCTATAGTTTCACAAGGTAAGATATTAAACCTTTTTCACGTACTATAGTCCCATAGAGCTATTTGCAACTTTAAAACCAACAGTTAGTCAACTACGATAGCACCAGTGAACTATTTGATGTTGCGACATGACCCAAAGAATATAACACTTGGTTTTTAGGTAGCATCACAAGGGAGTCCTATGGCACTGTAGCATAACAAACTTTAAAGTAGTGTCGTAGGGTTGAAATAAAGCACCTTTTTAGTTATTTTTAGCCTACAACTACAAGTTCAAGTTTGTTGGGTAGTCAATTCTCAAAAGTATCGTTCGTTTCTAAAAGATATACAAAAGTCATGTCATTGACTCAGTTCATCGTACAAATTTAAGAAGTGCCAAGTTCTTATAAGTTATTAGTTATTAGTTATGGGTTTTACAAAAGATACTACTGTGTTTAACAACCATCCAACTGATAAAAGCCTAAAGTTGTATGTAAAATAGTACAAGATATACAACAGGCAGCGAAACACATGAGATATTTTACTAAATTTAGCTAGTTATCTGTATAATAACCTCCAATTGCTATATTAAAGAGAAGTTCTATTTTTTTTAGTAATTAGTTACCTTTTACTAAAACTATTAATACCATTTTTGGATATTTTAAATAAAAACCAAATTTGTATGGTGTATTTGTTATTCTTGTATAATAACACTAAAACTCCTAAAAAAAAGCGAATATATATAACATTAACTATCTACCTGTTTTAGTCAATCTACCTATTTTAGGTCATCTCTCGTTAACTTCATTTTGTGTTCGTCAATCATTACGAAACTTATAAATAAGAGAAGCAAAATTGGAGAGAGATCATAAAAAACAAATTTTTTTTATCATTAGCAACCAAAATATTGTGTGGCGTGGAAAGAAAGAAGATGAAGTCATGGTTGATATGTCTGGTGTTTATTAGCATGTTGGTGATGAGCCAAGAAGTTGCAGTAGAGACAAAGCATTTTAAATTTCCTAATCTATGCGATCTTCCTTCTCCACCTCCAAGTTGTTCGTCACAATTTAAAGATCAGGCTTCTGCTAATCCCTACGATAGAGGTTGCTCTGCAATTCATCGATGTCGTGGAGGATGATGCCATTCCATATCAAGAGGTCTACTTCTGTCAAATGTATGAGATAGAAAAAATAAAGATCATACATTTACCTACTATTACATTCTTATGAGGTTAATGTAATCTTGTATTTAATCCCAAGCTTCCCCCTTCTCTTATTTAAATAATATTTAAAAATAAATTTTGGAAATTACTAATTTTTATATTAAAATTTAGGAATTATAGTAATCATATGCTACTAAGAAATTGAATTAGGCTTTGAACAAAAATTGTATTAAATAAGCTTAACTCATATCTTTTTATTATCTTAAATTAACTTTGCAAATGATACCAAAAAAAATTTAGATCATTTTCACTAGTTTATCAAAGAGAAATTCTCTCAGATGACAAAAACATTTAGAAAAAAAACAGTCGATGATACATTTTTTTTGCATAATTGCGAAAATGGCAAATATGACAAGTAATTAGTGATAACAGAAGGCTATTAGAGGACTATCGAAGGGTTATCAGCATTTACATTTGCTACTTTTGCAATTTAAAAAACGTAGTGAAATGGACCCTATTATCATAAATTGTTTTACTATTTTTGCAAGCGTCTCTCAAAATTAACAAATTAAGCATAATATAAGATTATAAAATTATTGAAATTTCCTTAAAGGCTATTTCTAGTATCACATCCACATACAACCTATGAAGTCAAGTACAACAACCTAGTGAATGAATAGAATTCCCTAGCAAAAGCATATGAATGTCGTGCAAATGGAATTCAATTTGAAATTTAAAAAATTCAAAAAAAAAATTAAAAACTAAATATGCTTCTAAGGAGGAAAACGGAAAAAAAAAACTAACATTTCTAGAATCTCTGAAGAACACCTCTTTGAAATTGCCAAGAACACCACAAAGTCTTTGTCATTATTCTCAAGGCGAAAATCACATAGAGAGTTGTGGGCTTTTGTGATTTGCTATAAGGAAAACTTTTAAAGAGATTTTGAAGAGAGATCGTGAAAAACCAGAGGAAGAGGTTCTTTGTATCTTAATCGTTTATTTAAAGAGAGATGGATGGTGAAATTATCAAATAAGTCTTCCTCATTTATTTAAACTTGTATAGGGAGTTATTCTATTAATTAAATATATATTAATTAAAATAAAATAAAATTAAGATTTTTTTTTTAAAAATAGTATATTTTACAAAATATTTACAACATATAGCAAATTCTATCACTGATAGTTATTGATATGTTATAGTGATAGAAGACTATCAGTTATAAAATCCAAAATTGTGCTATAGCTTGTAAATATTTTAATTTATTTTGCTATTTTAAAAAATTTCCCTAAAATTAATATAAATTTAAACCATATTATATCTCATATAATATAAACTTTATATCATATCATATATAATATAAGCAATGGTTTCTAATCTCAAATGTCTTAAAGTTCTAACATGAATCGAATCCATATTAATTTTAATCTATAGTTTGTTGTGAATCTTATTTATATTATTATTATTATTTGAATCATATTCAAATGTTAATTTCTCTCTTAAAAACTTTATATTATAATGTATCAAATACATTATATTAATAGTATCATATACAATATATTCCCTTTAATCAATTTTAACAATTCAAAGTAAACCAAAATAAATTTGATTCTCATTTATCCTTGTTGAGCTAACAAGGGATCTTATGGAACTACAAATTGAAGCTTTAATGATAGAAGATTGATTAATTAAACTCTTTAATTAAATTAATCTCCAATCATTAACTATCAGTCATTCCACTAAAGACTAACAGTTGCACTCTTCTTACTATAGATATATTTTTGTGTCCATTAGATATAACCAATAAAAAGTGCAATGACCCTTCACAAATGCTCGTAAGTAAAGTTAGGCCAAAAGTTACCGTTTTGCTTTTGTAGTTAAATCTAACTCCTTAAGTATCACTGATTCCTTTATTGAACAATAAGCTATAGTCTCATTATACCTGAACTCCTCTTGAGCCAAAAAAGGGTGTGGCGTCGCATTGTTCAAGTTTTGGAATCAGCCTTTTTGAGAGCAAGTTCTCTACTTACTATATCTATAGGAAAGAAGTGAATTCCTTCTTGTGTAGTGGATATGTCATGTTTAGCTCAAATTGATGGACTTAGTAGGTGGCTAAAGTAGGATCATTCGATAAAAGGTGCTTTCTACATCTAGGTGTTGTTGACTTTCTAATGATTTGCATGTAGTACAAGTTTTCTTCTCGCTTGTCCAAGTGTAAGCAAAGCGAGAGGTTTCCTGGGTAAGCCAGGATCGAACATAGGAAATTTCTATCAAACATAGTAACAAAGTCCACTTCTCATCTAGGCGGTATACAATCTCTATACAGTGTAAAACAAATGTTCATATGTATAAGTTCTATTATGTACACTAAAGATTCTATAGAATGTGGTATGGAAGGTGAGATTATGGGAAGTGAACTAACTTGCATTAAAGAAATATTAAAGAATGGTTCCACGTTGTTAGAGCGGTCGACCTTGATGCGAAAAAGAACACGTCATTATCTTCTAATTAAGACGAGCAACCTTTTGGTGTCTAACGCTAAACTTGTTCACCTCTCGGGATAGGAATGATAAAGATAAACTATGTGATAACTATCTAGGTTCCTTTATTTATATGAATCACATTCTTCTTTATTTAAGGTGAGCTACCTCTCGGCGTCTAAGCACCACACTTGTTCACTGTTGAGGATACAAATGATTGAGGCCAAACACAAGATTGAACTTGTCACCAAGCTCCTTTCAACGCACGTTTAACGTGTTCTTTGCTACTTATTCTCTTGAGTAGTTGGCAAACAACACCTGATTCCTTCTATCAAAGAGAATTGGATGATAGGAGAAAGCATTAGTTAAATGTGATGAACCTTATAAGCAGAAATACTTTACCAAGAACTTATCACACACTTAAACTATGTATCGTACATAAACACAATGAACACTAAATGCATGAATATTGACAATGGATAAATATGCAATGTATTGATCGATGTAACCTTTTGGCCAATGAAGTATATATGTCAAATATTACATTGAAAGTATAAACTGGAAAGTAAAGAAGGGAGCTAAGTAGCAGAATGCGTAAGCATTCCTTGGCTCTTTTATAAGTTAGAGGAAAGAAGATGGTGGTTTCTCTCTCTAATCTTTCTTAAGCTCTCACACATAAGATTGATCAAAGAAGCAGTGGAAGAAATTTTATAAAAGGGGAAAGAATAGTCTTTTCCGTCGGCTCTTATGGAGCTCTCTAGGATTTGGACCATTCAGACCGGATTTCTTTACATGGTAGGGATGGAGGTTTTATAAAGACTACTTTAGGTGGGAAGCTTTGAAAAAAAATAGTAGACATGCGCAGCCGAATTACGAATCTATTTTACTCTAATTATATCTAAACAATTTAGAGATTAACATGTTTAAAACTACCCTAATTAAACAAAATTAGGGTTTATCAAATACATACCTTTAAAGCCTCCTGATCCTCGTAATCTCTTCACGAACTTGAAGCCGGGACCACCACTAGTGTTGATCCTCTATTCCCCTCTATTCTTCGGATTTAGAATTGGGTTGTGGGATCCGATTACATGAAGAAATTAATAGAAATATGAAATTTGGAGGAGGGATCAATTAAGAATTTGGTATTATTTTGTTAAAAAAAAAAATTATCAAAATTTTAAAAGTCTTGAATGTTTGAACAAAAGACCTTTAAATAATCTAATTACATGAAAAAATGCATTTAATTGGTACACCAAATCTCAACATGCCACACCCATCCTAGACACCTGCTTGCTTGTTCCGAGACGTGGTGTGATGTTAGTCGTTCGCCTCCAGAACAACCTTGACTGACACATGACTTGAAAACATGAAACAATCAACAACAGAAACCTTTCAAACAATAAACATTTACAGTGGAAGTCTTTTGACTTGAAATTCTTAAAACCATAGTGTGACCCATTTGAAATTCTTTTTATTGAAACCAAGTGAAAAGTACATCAAACGTAAAAGTATAAACTCTTGAATAACAACATTAATACTTTAAAGTAAAGCAATTTCCTTTTATGTTAAACACTAATGTTGGCCTAGCAACAATATGTTTAGCACGCGGAGATCCACAATCTGTACTTGAAAAGTGGAAAAACATTTTTGAAGGGTAAGTCGAAAGACTTAGTGAGCAACAATTTTATAAAACAGGTTTTCATAAATGTTTAGTAATAAGACTGTAACTTAAATACATTTATTAGTAAACAGTCATAATCATGAAACTTGAAACATTTGCATAGCTTTATGAAGACAGTCCTCCATAGCCACAGGTGGTATTTACCCCTTCGTTCGAAGACAGAATAGTCGATAGGTAGCTAATCCTCCTCCTTTAAGGTATAACAATATACCTTTCCTGATGGCCCATAGTTAAAAATAGGTTTGTCAATCGTACCATCGGTATGGAGTTAACCACATATATACAATAGATCTCATGGAATATTCGGGCATGGCACAAAAATATTTGAAAACATTAAAATATTTCCTTGAATGTATTTGAAATATTTCCTTGAATCATGAAATCATAATATAGCTTGAAATATCATTTCAATAAACTTTTATCAATAACATGGTTTGTATAAGAACTTGAGATAATGTTAACAAAACATTTTACTTGTAAGCTTGAAATCTTGTTGAGTAAATACTTTGGAAATCTTGATGTTACTCACAAGCTATTGTTTGTAGAGCTTAAAAACATGCTTCATAAATAATGATTTAAAACATGGTGTTACACACAATACTTGTATAGCCTTTGTCTCGGAAATTCTTTCTTGTCCTGAAAAATTCATATTTTAACCTTAATTATATCCTTAAACATGAAAATATCCAAAAGATCCTAACAGAAATTCCCAAAAATAAACTGCTCAAAATAGCCAAAAGACAGCCCAACAGAGCCCAATGTCATGGTGCAAGGGGGGCTGGCCGCGAATGCATGGTCTGGGGGAGTTGACCAACTTGTACAATGAGGACTTAGATGTATATGATGAAGGATATTGGGAGCATTTTGCATGCAATGATCATATCCACTCGCATGATGAAGAGCATTTTGCATGCAATGATCCTTAATCAATGACACATCATGCGGATTAACTTAAAAGCACTATACCAACATAGGCAACAACATTATTTCCTATGTCGTTGAGCCTTTGTTGTCTAGAATTATGAGTCATCACTAAGATTGCGGAGTTGACCAACTAGGTCAGATTGTAGGCATGGTTGAGTCAGATTGACTCTTACAAACCCACAAACCAAACATACAAACAAACAAACTACAACCCAAGCAGAGAAATCCACACCGTAAAGCACACCCCCTTACTTAGTTCTAGGTCTATTTATCGATTAGGCGTTATGATGATTGCGCTAAAATAATATATAAAAAGAACTGAAGCTATTTACTAGCATCTAGAGACTCATGCACAGAGGAATGAATTATGGGAAGATGGAAGATTGAGCAAACTAACTTGTGTTAAGAAGGCGGTGAAGGAAAATCTCATGTTATCAAGTGAATAAGCTATATGACAATCTCACTGGGATATAACTCATAAAGCAATCTTATGTTAAATGCGTGCTCCTCTCGGAGTCTTTGAACGCCACACTTGGTTTCCTCTCAGAATTTAAATGACTAAGATTGGCTAAATGGTATCTAGTAATACTTATTTATTCTACTTAGAGTGCTTCACGTTTAAGGACAACAACCTCTCGGCGTCTTAGTTCACACTTGTTTGCCTTTCAGCATACAAATGAAGAAAGTCCTCTCGCAAGGTTGAGAAAACTCTTTCTTACGTGTTTTAGCCACATTCTTGCTACTCACCATCTCGGGCAGTTGGCGACATACACTGGCCAAGTGTAGAATGTATCTCAGCTAACACACTAAGCAGTATAAATACATATTATTTAATGAGAACACATCATAGACGTAACTTACAAATAACATAAAGAAAGATGGACAATAGAGGCATAGATGGATTGGAAAGTGTATAAATATACATTGTATTCAAGGATGAAGGCCTTCGGCCACTATACAATATAATCGAGTACAATGTAAAGAAATAATAAAACGGAAAGAGGTGGAAAATGAAATACAAGTTAGGGTGACTAGGGGATGGACTCTTCTCCTCTCAAACTCTAAGCTTTCGCGTTACAATCTGATCGGAAAAGATGACGAAGTGCTATACAATCTGTGGTTAGACTAATCCTTACCACCGATTCTGTAGGTTTTGGCTCATGCAGGCTCCAAATCGGCTCATGAAAGCCCCCTTATGCCCATTCAGGCATCCTTTGTGGTCTATTCAGACCTTCCTTAGGCCCATTTAGGCGTGCTTTGTTTAGTGGGATGAAGTACTTTTATAGGCAGCTTTAGGCAGGAAACTTCTATTCCTTTGATCTTGTCAGTGTCGTCTTCAGTCATCACTCCAACTACCATTCTTGTCTTCTAGTGAGCTTTCCTCATATGATGACGTAGTTTCTCTATTGGAGGTGTTATTTTCCAGGCGAGATCCTATCGCGTGACCTGTGAGCGAGATGTCCTCTATGATTTACTTCTTTCTTCTTGTCCACTTATCATGCGTTTAAACATGGTAATCGTGAAAAATAGACATGATGCTTATGTAAGATATATTTCTAATACTTGTGTATTTACAACATAAGTTATGCGTTCTGATCATATTTTTATGTGTTTTGACCTCATTATTCTAATACAAAGGGCTATAATAACGAATGTTTGTGCACGTTATCATAGCCTAGTCCAATGTATTCCAAAGGAAGAAGGGATAATTGTCCTGAAGAATGAAAACTATAAGCTAATCCAAACATGATGGTCACGAGGGTGGAGGATTTGCATGGATTATTGCAAACTAAATGCAGCAATGAAGAAAAACCACTTTCCCCTACCTTTCATTGACCAAATGCTGGACTGGCTTACGTGGAAGAAATTTTTTTGCTTTTTGGATGGTTATTCTGGCTATAACCATATCACTATTATTGCACCTAATAACTAACACAAGACCATGCTTACATGTCCCTATGACACATTTGCATTCAGCCGAATGCCTTTTGCTTTATGCAACGCACCAGAAACATTTCAAAGGTACATGATGGCTATCTTCTCAAACTTCATAGAAAGATCTATTGAGATTTTTATAGATGACTTCTCAGTCTTTGAGGAATCCTTCAAGAATGCCTGGGCAATTCAGAAGAAGTACTAGAGAAATGTGAAGAGACACGACTCATGCTCAATTGGGAAAAGTGTCAGTTCATGGTAATAGAGGGCATTCTTGCTTGGGCACAATATCTCCAACGCTGGATTAGAAGTGGACCCCACAAAGATTGATATAGTTAGTAAATTGTCACCGCCTTTAGATGTCAAGCCACTAAGAAGCTC
>CM046884.1:19511664-19596937 GCA_025688845.1 Cucumis hystrix
GTTAGTAAATTGTCACCGCCTTTAGATGTCAAGCCACTAAGAAGCTCTTTGGGTTTTATAAAAGACTCATCAAAGAATTTTCCCAAATCACCAAGCCCTTAAGTAATCTGTTATACGTCGATCAACCCTTCAACTTCGATGAGAAATCCTACTAAGCGTTCCAGACCTTAAAAGACTCTTTGACCTCAGCGCCTATTCTCATCACTCCTGATTGGTCATAACCATTTGAACTCATATGTGACTCAAATGATGTGGCGGTAGGGGCTATTCTGAGTCAAAAGTAGGACAAAGTGATCCACCCTTTCATGAGCAAAACTCTCAATGAATCTCAAAAGAATTATACCACCATAGAGAAGGAGTTGCTCGCAGTAGTCTTCACGATAGAAAAGTTCAGGAGTTACATTGTTACCTCTAATGTTACGATACACTCTAATCATTATGCGAGCAGATATCTTATGGAAGGACGCCAAGTCACGGTTAATAAGATGGGTATTACTACTCCAAGAGTTTGATATGGAGATTATTGACTGCAAGGGTACCGAGAACCAAGTGAGAGATCACTTATCACATCTAAGCAATGAAACATTCCAACGCGACAAGAGGAAAATTGAAGATAGTTTTCCTTATGAACAACTCTTCTGCGTTGAAGTAAAAGAACCTCGGTATACAGACATAGTCAATTATTTGGTTTGCAAAATATAGCTGGAAGACTTTAATAGCCAGCAAAGAAAGAAGATGCTTCATGAATGTCGTTCTTATAGATGGGATGAGCCCTTCCCTTTCAAAGTAAGGCCAAACTAGATATTAAGAAGGTGTGTCCCTGAATATGAGACAACTGAAATAATTTCCAAGTGTCATGAAGCATCTTGTGGAGGGCACTTTGGCCAATGAAAGACGGCTGCAAAAGTCTTCAAAGTGGGTACTTCTGGCCTACTCTATTTTAAGATGCCAGAAATTTTTGGTCAACTATGATCGGTGCCAAAGGACGGAGAACATGTCTCATCACGATGAAATGCCTTAACAGCCCATCCTAGGAGATTGAACTCTTTGATGTATGGGGAATTGACTTTATAGGACCGTTTCCTCAATCTGGTGGCCATTTGTACATCTTGTTGGCTCTGTACTATGAATCAAAGTGGGTTAAAGCCATATCCTGCACGAATAACAATGCAATGACAGTCAGTAAATTTTTTAAAAGGAACATCTTCTCGCATTTTGAGACATCTAGGGCCTTCATCAGCGATGAAGGTTCTCATTTCATTAATCACATCATAGCTAAACTACTCACGAAGTACAACATTAACCATAAAGTTGTCACCGCCTACCATCTTCAAACAAATGGTCAGGCCGAGATCTCCACAAGAGAAATCAAGAAGATACTAGAAAAAGTGGTAAATTCATCCTGCAAGGATTGGGATGATCACGTGGACTCAACATTATGGGCTTATCGCATTGCATACAAGACGCCTATTGGAATGTCACCCTACGTATTAGTCTACAGGAAAGCTTGCCATTTACCAATAGAATTGAAGCACAAGGCCTCATGGGCATGCAAAATGTTAAACTTTGATAATCACACCGTAGGAGAAGAAAGATTACTGCAATTACACGAGCTTCAAGAATGGTGCTTTCACGGTTATGAGAATGCTAAAATCTACAAGGAAAAGACAAAGGCATGGCATGACCGCCACATCCGTAAGCGTGAATTGTACATTGAATAGAAAGTATTGCTTTTCAATTTGCATTTACGTCTGTTTCTGGGTAAACTTCATTTGCAATGGTTTGGGCCATTTGTGATAAAAGAGATCTTCCTACATAGTGCATTGGAGATTGCATCGTTGGACAAAAAGACTGTGTATAAGGCAAATGGTCAAAGATTCAAGGCATACTATGAAGAGGATAATCGTGTCACTTAATGTAAATTTTTTGTCATAAACATTATCTTAAATGCATTGATACGTTTGTCCCTTATCACATTATTACACTTAATGCATATGTATAAAAAAATTTATGCATTTTTTTATCGCTTTATACTTCTTTGTTTATTTTGTTTTGTTATTTTTCTTTATTGCTTTACTGCTTTCTTTATCGTTTTCTTTATTCCTTTCAAGTGAGACTAGACTAGTTGTTTTGTGCCTGCAGGGAATCCATTGGAGATCTTTACACGAGCAAAGGAGTGACTGGTTACAAGGTACACGACGTACAATTAGGTGATAAAGTACTAGTTTTTCCCGTTTAAAATTTTGCGTCTATGAAGTTGTGCATAGTGTGGTGCATTTGAAGCATTACAGTGAATGTAACGGTGGCTTTCGCTTTCGAAGGGTCATGCAGACTTCGTGTCAGAGAGCTTTAATTAGCCTAAATCTGTAATGATGACACATTCATCACTCTTCGCTTATAAATAGAAAAGAGGAATTTGTTTGAACCTTTACGTGTTCTTTAAACTCCCGTGAAGAATCGCTTTCTATCTCAAAAAACCCTAAGCCTTAATAAAAAAACCCCATCCTTCTCATCAGAAAACTCATTTGAATCCACATCCTTCAACCAATAGCATGGCTGATCAACAAAAGAGGAACTAAAAAAAGCCCATAATCTCCAAATTCCTGCAAAGGAAGGAGGAATCTTCAAAATCCTTACCCACCAAGAAATCCTTATCAAGCCAAACCAGAAAATCCCCATGAGTTTTTTTCATAGAAGCCCAAGACTAAGGGTTCTATGAGGAAAATGATAATTAAATCAAGAACTCATGAAAACCCTTCTCACAGTAGCTCTGCTAGACCTGATTTGGATCAAGCGCAAAGTCCCAAAGAACTAGTCTCAGATTCTACCGAAAACACATATGAATGGATAAGGCAAGAAAATAAGATTTTATAAGGATTTGACTGATCTAAAACCTAGAATGGGTGTTGACAGAGAAGAATTGTAGTCGGGTTATGAACATAGAGAACATGGTGCGGAGAAAGTAATTGTAGGCATTAAAGTAAATGGAATTATGCCAGAGACTGAAGTTGAAGGAGCATATTCAGAGAAGGTTTTACTATTCATTCAAAGTTTGAACCGTGAAAAGGCCGGGAAGAGAAAAGAGGAAGAAAGAATAAAAAGGGTAAGAGAAGATGAAGATAAAAGGAAAATGGAGCACGCGTCTAAGGCGCAAATGATGGAAGAGAAAAGAAGGAAAGAAGAAGCTAAAGCAAGAAGGACAAGAAAGAAGGAAGAAGATGAGCGTCTCCGCCAGTATTTTAAAGAGAAAAGGAGATATGTTGAGTTCCTGGCGAGGATGAAAGCAAAGTTGGCAGAGATTCAAACCGCAAAAATGACAAAAAAGAAGGAGGTCGCTAAGAAAAGTGAGAAGTTGGAGAATGTGGCTGCAAAGAATAAGGCGGCCGAAGAACAGGAAGTGGATAGCTAGGAGATTGCAGGGAAGGAATTCATGCAAGAGGTAGAAAGCATGTTACCTCTTGAACCAAGGATATCGCTTGAAGAGACAGGACTGGCGAGCCGCAGTGCAAACAAAGAAGAAAAATGGAGCGTCTAGACATGAGGATGTTCCACAAGGTGGGGATATTAATGCCCAGGACCTGGATAAACTCATCGTGATTGAGCGCGACTTATTTCCCTTCAAGGGATCCTTACTGGAGTTCTTATGAGGTCTCATCAAAGCATTCAGATGGGGGAAATTCTTCGAAGGAAACACCAAGGTTCATTTGCATGTCGTAAACATGTTCTTTGTAACGAAACTCCATCCAAGAAATTCATATGCGACGGTGGATAAGGAGAAGGTTTTTTTTAGCGCAGATACCATTAACGAGATCTATGGACTCCCAAACGAGATGGATGCATACCCTGGCCACGAGCTGATCAACAGACCTACTTAGGGTCTTGCTTGTTAGTTTATGTGAATATGTTTTAACTCGTAGATATGTCATGTTAAAGCTCTAATTGAGCCACTATCAGGCGACTTAATAAGGTTCTGCAATAAAAGGTGCAGTTCTATTCATGTGTTGCAAACTTCTAAGTGTTGGGATTTATGTCCTAAAACTTATAGATTGTAAATATAATTCATTGACCATTGTTAATAAAGTGTTATTATTATAATTTCAATAAATGTGATTGATTATATTATTAATTTTGTCTTAATAACTCAAATCCAATAAACTAATATCCTAAGCTATTTAATGAGTCGTGAACAATATGTAGAGACATATAGGGATCAATGTTCGAGATTAGCTTAAAAGGTCTATAGTATAGGGATAAGGTTGGGTACCTTATCCTGGTAACACTATAGATAAAGCTCACTTTGTATTTGATACAAATGCAATAATCCAACGCGCTCGTGTAGGTGACATGCAAGTGTAAGGATATCCTATGCAATGGTTTTGCAAAAGACCGGACCGCAAAATAGTAACCACTAGATGTAACTTCGTTAACTAGTTAGATTTCTATTTCATTAGGATGACCTAGGTAACTTAGTCTTGTTGGGATTTATGTCCTAAAACTCATAGATTGTAAATATAATCCATTGACCATTGTTAATAAAGTGTTATTATTGTAATAATTGTTATTGATTATATTATTAATTTTGTCTTAATGAACCAAATATAATAAATTAACATCCTAAATTGTTTAATGAGTCTTGAGCAGTATGTAGAGACATACAATGATCAATGTTTGAGATCAGCTTAAAGGGTCTATAGTACAGGGATAAGATTGGGTACCTTATCCTGTTAACATTGTGGATACAACTCACTTTGTATTTGATACAAACGCAGTGATCTAACACGTTCATGTAGTTGACATGCAAGTGAGGGTATCCTATGCAATGAGTTTGCATAAGATCGGACCACAAAATAGTAACCACTAGATGTAACTTCGTTAACTAGTTAGGTTTCATTTTATTAGGATGACCTAGATAACTTAATCTTAGTCCTAAGTGTATTATGGACTCCTGTTTGCTAGTGATTGTCCTTTGATTTGTACGGGTGAGAATGACCAGATCGCCGACTCAATAAGCTTATCATTTTAGGGACAAGACCGAGTGAGGAGTTCGGAACATAATTATACAAGATGAAATTCACTCCTTCCTTACTTTATGGTAAGTATATGAGTGTTCCCTTAAATGGTGTCTACATGCCTTACAAAGGGCCCTACCCTCTCTATGGCACGAGAAGAGTTTCTGTTTATTGGTAGGACCATAAACAGGTTGTTCATTAGAAGAGCATTGGTATTTAAGGATTAGAGGTATCCCAGCGGTAAACCAGTAATTTGATCCAACTAATGTTACGAACACTGGTGAAGGACTAACTTACTTTTATTGGTCTATATCCGTAGACACAGAAATATATCTAAAGTGAGAAGAGTTCAGTTGTGAGTCTTTAGTGGAGTGTACACACAGTTAACGAATACTACTTAATGTGGTTAATGAGTTTAGCTAGTTAATCTCAAATCGTTGTAAACGGTAGGGGGCGTTAAGTATGGGAATTATTAACTCACTTCCTCATGTGTGTCAAATTCTCTATAAACAGTGGTATTTTGTGGACTTTTGTAAGACACATATTGGTTGAAAATTCAAAGAAATTGAAGATAATGGAGATTTTTCTAAAATTTTTATTTTCTTAATTTCTTAAATTTTTTTATGTGTATTTATTTATATTTGATATAATTTGAAATGTTAAAAATTACTTTGAAAATTAGTTTAATGTATAGTGATACATTATAATATAAAGTTTATCAAACTTTATTATATAAATTTAATTTTGGATATGATTCAAAGTTAATTTATGAGAGATAAAATATTTAAATGAGTTCAAATATTAATTTAATGTGAATTGGATTCAGATTAAAATATATTGGTTATGAGAGAAACTTATATTTGAATATGATTCAAATTTAATTTAAGTTAAATGTAAGATATTTAATTTAACTATTAATTAATAGTTTAGTTTTATTTTATTTGATTAAATTTGATTTAATTAAATTAATATAAATTTATAAGATATTGGAGAGATATTCATTAAATAAGATTTGAATGAAATATTAATTAAATATAATTTAATTAATTATTAACTAATTAATTAATGATTAATTAATTAGTAGATTTGAAATTTATATTAATTTAATATTTTTAAATTAATAGAATCTCATGGTTCTCTTCTACTCATTTTCCTACTCCAAGAAGGAAAGAGAGTTATAAATATCTAGAAGAAAACAATTTTCTTCAATTCATTAATCAAGAAAAAAAAAGTCATTGTTTTTGCTCTCTGCAAAAAGAAAATAGTTTATTTCTAAACTTTTTTCCATCTCAATTGGTTCCCACAAACCAATCTCATGCCAGGGGATAGGAAGGTCTCTGAGGTGTGGTGTCACAATTTGGAGATTCACTTTATAGATTCAGAGACACAAACAAGTAAGTTTTTCTTTCTCTAATATATAATTAGAAAGCATGCTTAGCCTTTAAGTCTTAATAAGAAAAATAGTTTCTTAACTACTTTTACCAATGTATTGGTATTATGAGATTTTCAAATTAAATTGAGTAATGATTCTGTAAAATCTTCTGCTGTCATAGGGCTTTTATCCCTTCAAGTCTTAATTCTGTGTGTATTATAAATTCCTGTTCACGATGGATTGTCCTTTGATTTGACGGGTGAGAGTGGCAAGATCACTGACTCAATAATCTTATCGTTTTGGGGACAAGACCGAGTGGGGAGCTAGGGACATAATTACACAAGATGGAATTCACTCATTCCCTACTTTAGGGTAAATAGATGAGTGTTTCTTTGAATGGTGTCTTTGGGACTTGAACAAATGGTCCTACCCTCTCTATGGAACGAGAGGGGTTTCTGTTTATTGGTTGGACCATAAACATGTTGTTCATTAGAGGAGCACTGATATTTAAGGATTAGAGGTAACCCAAGGGTAAAACAGTAATTTGACTCAATTGGTGTTACAAACACTCATGAAGGACTAACTTACTGTTATTAGTCTATATCCAGGGACACAGAAATATATCTACAGTGAGAACAGTTCAGCTGTGAGTCTTATGTGCAGTGTACACATAGTTAACTAATATTGCTTAATATGGTTAATGAGTTTAGCTAGTTAATCTCAAATTGTTGTAGCTTCTGATCTGTCGGTCCATTACGTCCCTTGCCTAGCTCGTAAAGGGTAATGAGATTTATTTATATTTGATATAATTTGAAATGTTCAAAATTACTTTGAAAATTAGTTTAATGTATAGTGATACGTTATAATATAAAGTTTATAAAACTTTATTATATAAATTTAATTTTGGATATGATTCAAAATTAATTTATGAGAGATAAAATATTTGAATGAGTTCAAATATTAATTTAATGTGAATTGGATTCATATTAAATATATATTGGTTAGAAGAGAAACTTACATTTGAATATGATTCAAATTTAATTTAAGTTAAATATAAGTTATTTAATTTAGCTATTAATTAATTGGAGAATTATTAATAGTTTACTTTGATTTAATTAAATTTGATGTAATTAAATTAATATAAAACTATAAGATATTGGAGAGACATTCATTAAATAAGATTTAAATGAAATATTAATTAAATCAAATATAATTAAATTAATTATTAACTAATTAATTAATGATTAATTATTTAGTTGATGTGAAATTTCAATTAATTTAATATTTTTAAATTAAAAGAAACTCATGATTCTCTCTAGTCACTTTCCTACTCCATGAAAGAAAGAGAATTATAAATACGTAAAAGAAAATAGTTTTTCTTCGACATATAATTTTGCTTTTATGCAAAATAGTTTCTCTAAAAAATCTTCAAACTTTTTTCCATCTCAATTGGTTCCCACAAACCTATCTCGTCCTTGAGGATATGAAGGTCTCCGAGAGGTGGTGTCCTAATTTGGAGATTTATTTTGTAGATTTAGAGATGTCAAACAAGTAAATTTTTCTTTCTATAATCTATAATTAAAAAGCATGCTTAGCCTTTAAGTCTTAATAAGAAAACTAGTTACTTAATGATTTTTGCCAATGTACTGGTATTTTGGAATTTCTAAATTAAATTAAGAAATGGTTCTATAAAATCTTCCGCTGTCAAGGACTTTTATTCCTTCACTGAGGGTATGCATGTAGTACACCAGTTGCAGTGATCTCTTTACAATGCGATTAAACAGAGTTAGTGAATATTGCGTTACGTGTTGAGAGAAGTTTAGGAGGAAAAAGACTAAGTTCAGAGATAAGTGATGAAGAAGAAGATGAGGAAAAGGAAAGTGTTGGAAAGTACAAGAAACCTAAAACCATGTTTAGCCAAGGATTACGTTGAACAAAAATGTAACGAGTGTGGTAAGAGACATACAGAAACTTGTAGACTAAAGAATATTACGTGTTATCAATGTGGTGATAAAGGGCATTACAAGAGTGAATGCCAAAGTAAATTTATAGAAGGTGAAGAGAGATCAACCCAAATAGAAGTGGCATCTCATTCAGTTCAACAGCGTACGCGATAATGCTCTATGGTAGATAAGGGCAAAAGGGTTGTAGGTGTAGAATTTGAAGGAAACTAAGAAAAGACAAGAGTGTAATAATTAAGTTTATAATTTTGTTGCACCATGTAAAGAAAAGTAAAGGAATGAAGTAAGTGTTTACAAAAGTTTTGGAGTTAGCATTTGTTATTTAAATTTCGAGGACGAATTTCTAAAGAGGGGAAAGTTGTGAGACTTGTACCTAAGTTAAAAGGACTAAAATTTGACTAAATGTGTAAGACCCATACCTGAAATTTAAGTTAAGAAGTAAAAGTTTTGACTAAGTGTTAGACTAGGCTTTTTGGGTAGTCTTCGCGAGAAGAACTAAGTGTTTCGCGGAGAACAAGTCTACGAGGAAGCCTTGAAGTTTAAGTTCACGGTAAGAGTTATGTGCGAGGAAAGGTTGGTTAGTTCACGAGGAAGAATTCTTGGAGTAAAAGTGTAACCACGCGATAAGATAATTCACAAGAAATGTTAAGTGATTGATGTTATTTGCGAAATTGAGTTAGGCGAGAAGAAAGGTTTGGCGAAGAAAATGTCAATCTGATTTGACAGGGGTTAACATGTAAGATTAAGGATTTAAGCATGGCTGGGTTAAATATTAAATTTACACGTGTAAAGTTTTAAGCAGAAGCTGACGAGCTGATAGGAGTTAAAGCATGACTAAGTTAGTTTAAGGGCTATATAAATAGAGGACTTGGTCCTTAAGTAAGCACAAAGATTTTATTAAAAAAAAAACTAAAATGTTATTGTTTTGAAAAGTTAGTTTAAGGGCTCTATAAATATGGGACTTGGTTGAGTAAACACAAAGATTTAAAAAAGAAAAACTAAAATGTTATTGTTTTGCTTTGGCGAGAAGAAGAAAGACAAAATGTTAAGCGCTACGGTTTCTTCCACGAGAAGAGAAGGACGAGGAGGATTTTTGGTAAAGTGTGGTGAGTTCTTTTCTTTCAAAGTTTTGTGAGTGTTTTCTCTCAAATGAATTGATGTTAAAAACTTATTATGATTTCTCTTTACTGATTTAAAAGAAAAATTCAAATGAGAAGTGTTTTAAAAGAGATTTCTATGAAAAGTTTATACGTTGTCAAGCATGATTTATAATGTTAAAGCTTGATTTGATGATTATGATTTTGATAATATAAATGGTTTTCAAACCATTAGTTGTTTCCTTGAGATGATGCTAACTTTTATGTGCATATAAAGAGTTAAAGGCCGCCATGATTGTACGGGACTACGTGGTGATGAAGCTGGCTTATGCGTTGAAAGGAACATATAATGCTTAGCGGCTTGAGCAACAAAGACGAATCAGGATACTCTCGGATGCTAATGATTCAGTAGTCTAAACGCGAAGTTAACGATACCTAGTGTAAAAAGTGGTTTGGGAACCTTGGTGAAATGATATGATTTGTTGGTGTGTTTAAATGACTTGATATTATTTTTGTGAAATGATTCTAAAAGGTATTTTGAAAGGTTTTCATAAAATGTCACTGAGTCTTTCAACTGGCGATTTAAAAATATCATCTTCCAGGATCAGGCGAGATGACTCCAGACATTTTGGAATAGTTAAGCATAATTTATTTGATCAAGGTGTTGTATTTATGTGTCAAATGTCTGTTATTAATAAAGTTAAGTGATGACTTTCGCTGTGTTATGTTATCTTTATCAATTAGTAGTTTAAAAGAAGTTGACAATAAGATTAGCGATAAGATCAATAGCAAAGTTTAAGCTAAATCGCATTCTATCCTCTCTACTTTCTGCGTTTTGGTTGTCTTGCAGATTTGGGTGTGACAAAGTGTTTAAGATAAGGCATTTTGATTAGAACTGTGCGATAAGAATCGAGCGTTTGGAGTTCATTGCAAAATGAAAAGAAGGAGAGGAAAGTTGAGAACGTGGGTTGAGTTTCTTTGCAAATTGAAGTTGGACGATGAAGAGTAGGAAAATTTATGGGAAATTTCCTAAAAATATTTAATGGGCTACGTGTAAGGTTAAGAGTTAAGCATGTTTAAGTTAAATATGAAGTGTACACGTGTGCCACTAAGAGCAAGAGCTGGTGACATATTATGAGATTAAGGATGACTAACCTAATTTAAGATTAGTATAAATAGACAAAGAAGTAGAATTGGTAAGAGCTTTTACTCTGAAGATTAGAAAGGAAGTTAAGTATTGAGTTGATCCTAGGCATTAAGAGGAAAAGTTGAACTGGGTGTTCTGTGAGAAGGAAAAACAAGTTATTGTGAGTGATTTTCTTCTTAAAAGAGTTTGTTTATGTTAAAAGGTTTTCTTTAAAGTTTTTACTATTTGAAATAATGTTTTATATATGAAACTTTAAAAGAAATTTCGAAAGAAAGATTACACTTTGTTAAAGGTATGTTTTGTATGAGTGTAAAACAAATTTATATGCAAACTATTAGTCTTCTTCCTACCAATGAGCTAACTGTTATGTGAACATAAGGAGTAAAGGCAGACATGTAGAAAAAGCTGCATGGTGGAATGAAGGGCCAATGCATAAAAGATGTATATTGTGTTAGGCGGCCTGAACAACAAAGAAAATAAATCAGAATATTCTCGGATGTTGTGTATGAATCAGGATATAAAAGACTCTAGGTTTTCGCCATGCTAGCCATAAAATGGCTTACTAAAGCCTTCTAAAAGGGGTCCCTTCAAACCATTATGGCCCGTACAAGCTTACTTTTCTTGATGATGATGAAGCTCTTTTATAGGCAGATTTAAACGGGAAATCTAATCTTCTGAACATATTAGCGTCGAAAGCTACCTCTACTGTTTAGTCACATCATCTCATCTACCACTTTTGTCTTTTAGTGAATCTTTTCTCGCGTTCTGATATGGTCTTCTCGCCTAGTCTTTGCGCGAGCTCCTCTGCGATTCACCATCTTCTTCTTTTGTTATTAATCTTGCATTTAGACACTAAAAAAAGCGTAAAGCAGGCATAACACTTATGTAAAGTATATTTCGAAATATTTATGCATTTACAACAAAAGCAACACATTTGGATACACTTATCATACATTTTGGTCTCATTATTGTACTTAAAAAGTCATAATAACTTGTATCAACTTGACACTTTACACAAAGTTCACACTTAACAGTTACATTCCTTTTCTCGCAAGGCATATAAAATTAAAACTAAGTTTTGATCCACTTTTCTTCCTCCACCGCCCAATGTTGCTCCTAACGGCGAATTAATTAAAGGTGTAAAAGATATCATTTTCATCCTTCTCCTCGGTTGCCCAACAACCCTTTTAGGGATAACCTTTAGTGATTTTGTTTCCTACTCAATTCCTTCACACTTATCGTCTTTGGCCTCATCAACCTTGAAGCGTCAAACAACCTTTGTTCGATCTAAGCTGGAGGCCCCAACATTAAGGAGTAAAGTTCTTACCCACTAATTCCTTAAACGCAAGATAGGATGACAAGGCTTAGAAACCGCACAAGTTTACATAACAACCCTCAACGCCTGACAACTTGGGAAGGGAAACTTAAAATTTAAGTCGAAGACTTGGTGAGTGATGGGTTAAGGAAAACCTTTTTGGGGAATACAACAATTCAATAACGACAACGACAAAATTAATTAACAACATCAATATTAAGCTTCATAAACACAAGCTTTTATCGCATCAAACACAGCCACGGTAATTGCAACAATTCCACGTGGGTTCAACCATTAAAGCATTCATTGCTCATGACCGAAACCTAGGATTCTCTCATTGTATGGACCTGGGATTCACTTTACTAGTGTCTGGCGATTTACCTAAGATTTCCACCAGCCTCTCATAACATTCAATCTCATCTCAGACCTGCGATTCGCTATCACCAGCATCTCATCGCCTCGACTTGAGATTCACTTCACTAACATCTGGCAATAGACCTAGGATTCACTTTCACCAGTGTCTTCACATATCATTCCTTGCATAGATCTGGGATTCACACTTACCAGAATCTAGCATTTCAAGAACACAACTCATTCTCTCTCAAACCTAGGATTTACTTTCACCAACATTTATCCGCCTAGACCTAGAATTCACACTCACCAGCATCTCGCATTAAACCAAGGATTTCCTCCAAATTCTTGCGATAGATTAGTCACCATTACTCGCCACATGAAAAACACCAACATCACATGAGAGGTGTTAGCTCAACATATCACTTTCAACACATAACACATATATGATACAACAAGCATCAACGAAAGAATAAAAAAAGAATGCTATACATACAACATTCATAAAATACTTTCATGTTTGTCAAGATCATAAATCACAATGTTTATGTGAAAAAAACATGCATTCATTTAGAAAAATATGAAATCATTTACAACAAACACTTGTTTTATAACGATCACTCCCAACAACACTTAGCCTTAACTCTTTTTCCTTTGGCTTTTGGCTTCCTCTTCTGTCTCATGGTTTCCTTTAACTGGCTTTTCAAGACTCCAAAATCTAATCTCAACAACTCAGTAAAACATTTAGCAAATGTTTTTCCTTTTTCGTCCGGCCTTTGGTTCTATTTCACATCCAAGGGTCACTTCTCTACTTTACATGTGTCACCTTTCCATTATTTCGTGCTATGCAACCAACCCAAACTGGACATGTAAGTCAAACGTTAGTTACGAATAGACACTTTCCTTGAGACGCCAACCTTATCTCATTGGAAAGCTAAACTTCTTTAAATCATCTGACTCTCTTCTCGAGAAGCATCAGACATTTACTCTTACCTAGTGGGTCGTCTAATCACTTCAATCGAACACCTACCCCGTCTCCACACTCTTAGGCATAGGTTCTTCTTCCTGCATTACTATTTCAATCAGACGCAACTTCTTCATCATTGGCAGCCTTAATGCATTACCTAATCCCACGCGATGGCTCTTAGACTCAAATACTTCTTTTTGCATCACCCTCGCTCCAATCGCATCCTCCTTCCCAGAATGCTTTATTCCACAATTGGTCAAAACAACTCATCTTAACAAAGTTCTTCTTCAATAAAACTTTCTTTTGGATTAGGGCCTCACAATGCCTGATAAATCGGTCATGGTAATATCATGCCTTAACTTGGTCAAGATAGCAGAGTAAAATCAATACTATCTTGCCTGAACTCAATGGAAGTTGGCCATGTGGTCAGGAAAGTCCCATACCCCCGATACTCTTTGCATTAACCATAGATAACTTGGTGTATAGAATGAACATGATTTAAAAGCTCCATTCATACTCATAAAGACTACAGTAGCTCAAATCTCAATTAGAAATAATAAAACAATTCTCGAGACATACTTTCAAACCTCATGTTGAAATTACACATGCATACTTATAAATCTTTTTATAGCTATAAATCATGCTTTCATAACTCATGTTGTTAAGCATTCATTTTGAAATTCCTTATAATTCATGCTTGTAAATCTCATCAAACATCAATAAATCTCAAAACATGCTTTTAATAGCAAATTATAAAACATGGTTACGAAACTATTTAGAAATTCGCTTTGTTGCTTACACTTAGTAGCTAGACCCTTGGCTTGTCAATTTTCCCTATTTCTTCTTCTCCTAAAAATAATGTCAATAATACTTGAATTAATCCTTTATTCTTAGAAAAATAAAATCCAAAATCTTCTTAAAAATAGCAAAAACAGAACAAAAAAAAAAGGCCCAAAAATGCCTATTTTGGCATGCTTGTGCCCAGAGCACAACGACATGGACTTGGCAAGGCATAGGGCCCGGGTAGGGCTCGCCATGTGCTAACCTTGCAAGGGACACATTGCGCTCATCTTGACCGCGCACCTCACGCAGTATCTACATCTTGCACAACGCAAGCTGCATGGCACAGGCGTGCTTCGTGTCGCCTGGCCATGCGTTATTTTGTGCCTTGTGCGTTGAATAGCCCCAACTAACATCTTTAATATGAAATGTATACCCAACTCACCTCGCCTTTTTTGAACCTGAACTCAATTTCAACTTTGCCCAAAATTTTCTTTCTCGACCAGAACCTAAGTCCCACTTTGTGAAGAAAGAGTGAAGTATTGTTACTTTGCTGAGGAGAGCCAGTAGGCAATAAGAGAAGCTTAAAGCTAGTCAAGGGAAACTAAGTGTTGTGAGTGAATTTTCAAAACTGTTTGTATATTTAAAAAGTTTCTTTGAATTTTAGAATGATTTGCAAACGTTTATTTAAAATGAAAGCACGTGTTTTGATTTAAAGTAAAGTCTTTGTGTTTAAATGAATATGAAATTGTGTTTAAACCTTAGTCTTGTTCTTGCTATTGAGCTAACTGTTATGTGTGCATAAAAAGTAAGGACAACCATGTAGAGAAGGCCTACATGATGGAATGAGACGGGACAATGCATAAAAGATATGCATTGCGCTTCCGCTTGAGCAACAAGAAAGAAATCAAGATATCCCAGATGCTATTCATATTAGTCTAAACATGAGGACGATGAGTCTTAGAGTAGAAAAAATTACTTGAGAATGACTTTAAGATGGAAAAAATTGATAATACGCTCTTTATTAAGGTTAAAAACAAGGACATGCTTATAGTGCAAATTTATGTGGATGATATTATATTTGGTTCTACTAATTCATCTTTGTATGAAAATTTTTCCAAGTGTATGCATAATGAGTTTGAGATTAGTATGATGGGAGAACTTAGTTTCTTCCTTGGTCTCCAAATCAAACAACTCAAAGATGGCATCTTCATAAGTCAAGAAAAATACACAAGGGATTTGCTCAAGAGATTCAAATTCAATGAAGGTAAAATTGCAAAAACTCCTATGAGCACTACCACTAAGATTGACAAAGATGAAAAAGGTAAATGTGTGGATATAAGGACTTATCGAGGTATGATTGGATCTTTACTTTATTTGACCGCTAGTAGACCCGATGTTATGTTTAGTATATGTCTTTGTGCTAGATTTCAATCTTGTCCTAAAGAATCACATTTGCATGCCGTTAACAGGATACTTAAGTATTTTCTTGGAACTATTGATGTTGGATTATGGTATTGTAGAAATGTTGAGTTTAATTTGGTAGGATATTCCAATGCGAATTTTTTTGGTAGTTTACTTGACTGTAAAAGTACTAGTGGAACTTGCCAATTTCTTGGTAGTTACTTAGTATCTTGGTTTAGTAAAAAGCAAAATTCAGTTAGTTTATCCACTATCGAAGTGGAATAAATTGCGATTTCTAGTTGTTGTGCACAAACTCTTCGTGATTTTGGATTAAAATTTGATAATATGCTTATATTTTGTGATAATAATAGTGCCATCAATTTGACTAAGAATCCTATACATCATTCTACAACTAAGCATATTGATATTATATGCATCATTTTATTGGAAAGCATGTGCAAAATGGTCATATTACTCTTGAGTTTGTGAGCTCTAATAATCAATAATTAGCGGACATATTTACCAAGCCTTTGAATGAAGAAAGCTTTTGTAAAAATAGAGTTGAGCTTGGTATTATTCGTTGTGCTGCATCTTGATATTTTATATCTTACTTGACATTGTTACTGAATGCATATTGATAGGGAGAGAATTAAAAGTTTTGTATATGTTCATATTTTTTAGGGAGAGTTTACTTTTTTGTTATTCCTTTTTATGATTCAAAAGGAGAAGTATAAGAAAAATATGTTTTTATGAATTTGTTGCATAATTGTTTCTATTGAATAATGCATATTTTTAAAGGGAGAATTAATTAAGGGGTGAAGTATATCTTTTCAATTGTTTTCAAGTATGATCTTTGTGGTGAAATATATACATGAACTTTATGGTGATATACATTCTTGATATACAAACTTGATAATAGAATTACTTGTTGATCTCATGTGTTGCTATGGTTATGTGTGTTTCAAGTTATTTTTCTTCAATGATTTGTGATCATAAAAAAGGTGGAGATTGTTGGTTTTTTAGCCCTTAATCTCAAATTAATTAGTTTAATTAATTAATGTTTTGATGATAACAAATCTAATTTTTTTTTTGATAATTTTATTATTTTGAATAGTCCATAACGTAGAGCTCGGAATAATGATTTTAATGTCTCTTGAATCACCTAAATTGGAGTTCAAACAAAGAAAATATTGTTAAAAGAAGCTTAACAAAAAAAATACTCGAGATGGTGACACAACGGCCAAATAATCAAATTGAACCAATCAGAGAAAGTCACTTGGAACAATAGAGAAGTAACACGTGTAGCTTTTGTCTTTTTTTTTTTTAATTATTGGCTTTTAAAAATTAAAGAAAATAAATTTAATATTATTATTTATCTTTCTGTCTAACGGTTAGTTTTTTAAAAAAGATGGTGAACTTGTCTTATTGGGCTTTAAACAAATTATTTGAAAAATGATATTATTATATTATTGTTTGTATTTGTGTTTGTGTATAATGGTTAATTGAGTTTAAATCTCAACCATTTAATTTTCTTGTACTTACATCCAATGACCCAAAATGATTTTGGATTTCAATATCTTTCCCCTCTTTTTAATTAAATACTTCATTTTCTCCAAATTTTTAAGAACTTTGTTTATCTTTACAACTCTCGAAAATTGCAAAAGTCATCATTATTATTCTCTCTAAAAGCTTCAAATTTTCATTCTATTCATCTTGTCCTTCATATAATTCTTATTGTATTGTGAAGATTAATTATTGTGAGCTTAAAATTGTATACTCACTCTTTTTAAAGAGTTTTCTTTTGTATGTCTTTAGAGCTTCAACATTTTGTGACGGTTGGATTCTAACCCGTTGAAAGGATCAAATTTGCTCTTGAACCTGAAGAAGGAGCAAGTAGCGGTTCGGCTCTAAGCCGTGCAGAGTCTAAAGAAGATTTTCAATCAAAATCCCAGGAGTGTTTGAGAAAGTGGATGTGGGTCGAGTTTGACTGAACTACTATAAAACTGTGGTGTCTTCTTAACTATTTTCTAATTATTTTTGCATTTAATTTTAGGCATATTATTGTTGCTTGAGATTGATTGTGTAATCTATTACATACTTTTTATCAATCTTGTCATTTAACATAAATTAGCTAAAATAATTTATTTAATTTAAAAATTATCTAATTAGTTTTATTTGGACAAGTTTACTAAAAAGTTTAATTAAACCCTATTCACCCCGCTTAGGTTGCCATACCGGTCAATAATTATTATGCACGTTTTAAAGTTTATGAACTATATACAAGATACTAATTTAGAGTTTTTATGGGCAAGCTTTTGATCCTATAATATTGAAGTGTGCCCCCTAACCTAACTTGAACTTCCTGCTACACCTGGTAGTCAATAAGAATTCTTTGTTCCCATGTCATAACTTTTCTTTGTTAATATTAAATTACACATTTCAACTGAACAAGGTTTGGTCATATCTTTTCTATATCACCACACCCCTAAACTTCATCTATTTTTTAGGTCCTATAATGCATATGATGAATTATTGGACCATATAATATGGTCTGAGGAAGAGGGAGAGAGGAGGAGTAATATGAATGATATCACAGGCATTGTGATCTAAAGAGACTGCTGCTGAAATCAAAAGAAGAAAACAGTTGATTTTGGGAAAGTTGATTCCTTGAAATGCTCAATCAGAAATATAGATTGGTGAATGTTGAAGGTTGCTGCAATGGGTAGCTATTTGTGGCACTACTATGATGTTCCTTCTCTCAATTATTTGTCATCATATTCATTATCAATCATCAGATTCGTCCCTTTGACTTTCAATCTTCACTACACCAGATGAAAAGATTGTGATCAAAAAATAAAAAATAAAAAAAGTAAACAAACACTGGCCCTACACAAGGACTTTGGCATTAAAGTTTCCATGTTAAATTTGGGTGATTTAGTTGGTAAAAGAGAATAACCATTTTTTCAAGGAGGGTAAAATTGAGAGAGTTCCTCCTCAACAAAATCCATGTATATAACAGTGTAATCTACAATCACCACTTTCCATCACAGAATAAGCAGAGATTTGAAGGATTAAATTTCTACTGCTGCAATAAACAAACAAATATACCAGAGGCTTCTTCACAGAACCGAATTATTATACAAAGGGCAAAACGCCCCACTGCACACATTCGAGGCTATATTAATTGACACTGAAGACCTAATACCATGACATAGGATTAAGAGAGTAATCTAAACTAAGAGTCATCACCAGACTGCATTGAAAAACAGAAGCATTTGTCTTTAACTGCTTCACCCTCACTCCCATACTCTTTAAATCTGTACTCTTCTTGCTTGCATGAAGGAGGCACCTTCCCCTCACTATAGCATTGGTTGCATAAGCTAAAATGTGATTTGATCTCCTTGAATCGAGAACCGATGATAGGATAACGACAAACAGAGCATACGTGATTTCCATGCCGATTTCTGTCCCCAGTTTCTAGCTTCAACAGGGTGGACATGATACCAAAACCCCAATCAGAGTCATTAAACATGACAAGAAACTCTGTGAAAGACACAATTGAATTGTCTGTCTGGCCATGGACTTCCAGAATTTCGCTGGATCCTTGAGTAGGAACATATATGGACCTCAACAATTTTATATACCTGACTGCATCAAATTTTCTGATTTGTGTACCACCATCGTTCACAGGTCGCCATACGAGGGCGTCGTATGCCACCCGCTTCCTTTTTTCAGGGGGTCCAGTGCAAATGGGAGCAAGAACGGCAAAAAACAGGCCTAAGTCCACCCTTCCTGATCCTGACTCATCCAAGACAGAGAGTATCCTCTCGTTGATGACCTTGACGGCTCCTTGGAAGGTTTCTGGCTTCAAGAAATTCAACAATCTACGAAGAATTTCTTCCAAGCTAGGCTTGCGTATGGACTTCTCAGGCACACCGCTACCTGAATAAGACACTGGCACATCATGTTCACTGATTTCCTTCTTAATAAGTTCCACATCACAACGATTCAATCTAGTAATCTTCTGAAAAGTCCTGATTTCAAGAGCATTTGAAAGTTCCGGTCTCAAAACAGTCTTCTCTCCAAGGGTCTTAAACTTTGAGACTTCCACAACTATAAAAGACCCTTCTCCATTTGCACTGCCATTGGTTTTCAACTTCTTTTTCTGCAGGTGCTTCAAATGCGATATTGCATCATGTAACTCGACCCTGTTTGTCATTTTCAAGGCTTCCTTTAAGGCCTTCTTAGCATCCTCAGTTTCACCAGCACCCAACAAGGACACAGCTTTGTTGAGCTGCGCCCGCCAATGGTTAGGCCACACAGCTAAAACCCTAGTATACATTTCTGAAGCTCTCTGGAACCTACCTAAATCCATGTAAAGTCCACCCAAATTATACAAAGCATCTACATGACCAGGTTTCAAGTCAATTGCCTTCTGAAACACCTCAATTGCTCTCTCATCTTCCCCCATTGCATGCAAAGCCGATGCCAAATCACAGTGAGCATCAGCATAATCCGGTTTCATGAATATGGCTTCTTCCAATGCCTTCACGGCAGCCCTATATTCTCCTACCCCAAATAAAGCACTCCCCAAAAGTTTCAAGGCTCTAAAATGTGTAGGACAAAGAATTGCAGCTTCTCTATAGTATTCACAAGCACTTAAAACCATACCTTCACCTTCAAGTGCAATACCAAGATTGACATAAATTTGTGGAAGCAAATATCCCCACTGATTCCCACCAGCCTCTGCCGCTTCCAGTGCCAACAGAAATTCTTCCTTAGCCTCCTTATACTTTCCAAGTACATACAAACAATTACCAGCTCTAAAATGTGGCCTCACATCCGTAGGTTGCAATTCACAAGCTCTCTTGAAACTCACCAAAGCCTCCTTAAAGAGCTGGTGCTCGTACAAAACCCTACCAATTGCCATATGGCCATCAAAAGCCTCCTCTCTTGATCGCGCTCGATCTGCTCGGGTTCTCAACACCCCTAATTCCTTCAAAAACGAAGCATAATCATGGCCAGACTCTTCCCAGAAAACCCTCTTCTCGGAAAGCTCGGAAGAGGGCCCTAATTCTCTGGACCAACCTGCATCAGAGTAGGCATCGAAATTATCCCCCTTCAATTTCCCATCCTTAGCTTGCTTGGCCTTCAACCTCTTAATAATTATCTCCAAATCATCGACAATCTTCCAAGTATCGTCAAACACAATGCCATGATTAGGCGACAACGCCCATGCCGCAGTCCTCTGCTTCTTCTGTGACTCCAAAGCACGCTCATCGGTAATTGAAGAAGACGAAGCTTCTGAAGTGACCAAAACAGCTTTATTATCATCCTGATTGAGTTCCAATTGAAGAGCGTCGAAGTCACGATCCACATCTCCAGCGCCATCATCATAAGTCCTCAACAAGCCTTCAAAAGTTAAACCCTTATCAGCTTGAATAAAATCCCCATACGTCCTAAACACCTCATCGAGAATAGCATTGATCTGTTCATCGCTGAACTTGACCCTAGGGTTAACAGCAACAACAAGGGCAGCCATTTCGTCCCTATTAAGACCCCCGTCATGGTTAGAGTCGAATTTATGAAAGATTCTTTTGACCTTCTCCGATCTGCTCCCTCTGGTCGACATTGTTAAGAAAAAAATTGGGGGAAGCAGATGAAGAAAAAAAAATGAAAATGAAAATGAAAACTGAGGGGAGGGAATTAGGAAGAGAGATAAGGCAATGGATCCATTTAGGGTTTTAAATTTAGATAAGAAGATGAAATGAAAGGATGATTTCTCTTTTTTCTTGGTTTCATTGGATCTGGAAAAGAAAAACCAAGAGAAAGAAGCAACTTCCGGCTATCGCCTTCTTCCCTCTCCTTTATCTCTGTTTTTCTCGTTTCCGACTCATCTTTGTTTTATATATATTTAGTTATGAGAATAGAGATCAAGTTTCAAATCTTAATTTAAAATTATAACTAATTAATCTCCATATAGTTTTAAAATTTAATCCATTTTAATTAAAACCAAATTGAACATTCCTCCATACCTAAGGGCTATGTAGGAAGACAATTGGTAGATCCTCATAGATGATTGAAAGAAAAACAGGAGTATTTTTCAAGAAAATTGAAGATTTGGTTGTTAAAATTTTAACATAAAACTCATAATAATATTTAAAAAAAATGTAATGTTTTATTTAAATATTGATTGAAGTTTTTTTTTTTTAAAAAATGTTTTTATAGTGGTATGTGGTTGGCAATTAAAGTGATGGGGAGTGGTGTGAATTGGAAATGCCATGTTGTGCCAGCTGCCTTTGATACATTAGTTAATATAAAATACAAGCACTCTTTCTTTTGGGCTTCCATTTTGGTTGTTGTTATAATTATTATGTAGTTAATTAAGTTAAACAAAGATAAAAGACAATTATTATGTAACAGTAAGTAACACATCAAATCTTTTACTTCATTCTTTGTTTTTTCATGCAGTAACTTACGCTCAACTTTCTTCCTTTTCTTCTCTTTTTCAATTCCCTTTCTATCATCACCTAACCTCTAATTTCAATGGTTAAACAACAGATCACTTTAATAATTATTTCCCTAACGTTAATCAATTATATTTTTCTTTTCTTTTCTTTTCTTTTCTTTTTCTTCCGTGAAAATCTAGGGTAGTTTGTTTGTTCAGATTCTTTTAGAATGTCCTTCATTTTTTGTTCTTATCTTTTCATCAATTTGTAACTTATTTTTTCTCCAAAATAATAATTAAAAGAAAAAGAAAAACTCTATATTTTGGGAACTGCTTTTTTTAATGCAGGGCTGTTTGCTAGCTAAAAAGAAACATATGTCTGTTTTAATTTTAACATTTAAAACCCAATTTGGAATATTTCACATTTCTTTTCTATTATTAACAATTATTATTCTTTTATAACATTTTGTTTGGTTAGTTTTCAATATTAGATTGTGAGAATGAAATTTAGTCAATTGTCACACATTTTAGACCATATCAAATCCATATCAAATCAGATTGTTAGTTTTTAGACTAATCTGGAATCTATATATATATATATATATATATATATATATACTAAACATGATTAGATTGGAAAAATATAAGTGTAGTAAGAAGTTTGAACTTTGTATTCTATAGCCTTATCTGTTATTTACAATTTATTTACAAAATTAAAAGTGGGGCACAGTTTACTCCCTTTTGTTGGTTTAAGTGGAGGGTCATCATTACATAGGAAAGAAAGTTCATTATTATTTTATATGCTCAAAATAATACACATTAGACACCCAATTGTTGAGTAACAGAAGAGAAAGACGTTAGACACACAAATATGGGAATATTAAAAACATTATTATTAATATAGTTTCTTTTATTAAATGCCTCAAAACATCCTTCCTATTTACATGTAATCTTACATTTTAATTCTTAAATTAAAGTGGTATATACAAATTCATTATTTGAATAGGTGTCACAACCACCATAGTCTCGAGTGAAATTAAATACGAACATTATCACCCCCACTATAGGTGAATTAAATTGTAACAATTTTAAAATTGTGTAATCAATACTATACATATTTTATTTTATTTAGAGTGAATTTAACTCAATTATGATTGTAGTGAATATGATTTGATTTGATGTTAGTACTAAAGAAAATGACATACATTCAATTTAAGAGATAGTTGTAAATATAATAATTAGATTCAAAATAATTAAATATATAACAACATTTTTAAAAAAATTACAAATATAGCTAAATCTATCGATTGATAGACTTTGTTATAAATATTGATACACTAATAAATCTTAAAAATCTATCAGCAAAAATCTAATAGACTTTACTACATTTAAAATTTTAAAAAAAGGTTGACTATACACTTAATTATTACTCGTAAAATTATTATCCATTATGATTTCTCGTAAATTTACACCTCAACTTTGTCATGTTCAGGAGAGAAAAAGTAAATGAAATGGGCTGGGCTTCAGTTATTCTCAAGCAAATGTCGTTTATTGGGCCTAAGCCCAATTACAGAAAATGCGGCCCACAGCAGAAACCTCCCATTGGAGTGGTTTCGTCTTCGAGTGGAGGCTGAGAATGCCACCGATTCTCGTCTGACCGTGTCGTCTCTGGTCATCGTCCGTTGGCCGTAAAGAAACAGAAACACTATTCCGTGGAATCTTTAGTCGGCACCATAATTTCCGGTGAAAAGAAGAATTAGTAAAGGGAAAAACGCTACGTTGAAGCGAGAATGAGTAAGAGGCCCCCGCCGGACCCCGTGGCCGTGCTCCGAGGACATCGGGCTTCCGTCATGGACGTTTCATTTCATCCATCTGAACCTCTTCTTTTGTCGGGGTATCCATTAGTTCTGATCCCTCCTCATTTCCTTTTTTATTCTTTTGCTTCCGTTATTCTGCTGGATAGTAAAGCGTTGTGATTGCGGTTCATATTAGCTCTGCAGACGGTGAGTTGCGTATCTGGGACACGTCCCAGAATCGAACGGTTTCATCAGCATGGTATGGCATTGACTTCGGTTTTGTTCCTCGAAAATTTTCCTTTCTCTTGTACATTTGTGACGCATTTATAATTGGGATAACGGTTATCAGGGTGCATAGTGCAGCACACGGAATTATTAGCGTTGCTTGCAGTCGTTCTATTGGGACAAATAGAGTCGTCAGGTGCTCTTCCACATGTACTTATGTCCATTTATTATTCATGTCTTCTGAATACACTATGGAACTTTTAGTTCATCACTTGAATGGTTTGTGAGTTGTGTTATGTGTATACTCTTGATCTTTTTATACAGTGAAAATTGTGTATGCTTATAGTTTAATTCCTCTGTGCGTAGCCAGGGTAGGGATGGAACTGTTAAGTGCTGGGATATTGATGATAGGACTCTGTCCAGGTATTTGGTGCTTTATGAGGCTTTATTCCTTGGCACTATTTTTTAAGAACGTTGTTGCAGAAGTTATGGTTTTATGAATCATGACTTTATTAATCATACAAGAAATTATTATCTGAACTGGTTGTTCATTTTGAGCATTTGGACTTTTATGTGACACCCATCTTTGTAATTTTCTCATCATGGATAATTTTTTGTGTCTTTTCTTTTTGGTAATTCACATACGTTGTTGGAAATTTTATGCATAACAGAGTTCCTACTGTCTCAATCAAGACAAATGCCTATCACTTTTGCAAACTCTCCTTGGTGAAGCAGCCTTCTGATTTTTCAAGCCACAATGATGGTCCTAAGTGTATTAATGATCGAGACGAGAAGCCTGTTGAGGCAACAATTTTGGGCTGCAGTGGAGATAAGGTTCAAGGAATTTCTACTGAGCATTCCTACAGATCAGAAGGTTCATTCAAATTGATGGTCATGTAATTTTTCTTTTCCAAATGTTTTGTTGAGTATAGATCAAAGCGTAATGACATGTACTCCAACCTCATTGACATGCATTCCTTTCCTTGAGGTGGGAGATTCAAATTTCCATAGTCTATTTGTTTTAGAAAAAAAAATGATGGTGCAACTTTGTGTTATAACCTTATTTTGATGAAACCTTTAGACTTCAGATAATTTATGCAAATCAATGCTGATTTGAAAATGGTCTTTTCCTGACTTCTGCTGATATCATACCAGTTGATGGGCTGAAGTATGTGGCTGTCTCAGGGGAGCAATCTTCAGAGGTTTTATGAAGATTATTTTTTGTCTCTATTAACACCGCTCATTATCTAAGCCTTGATTTCATTCTCTCTGCTGGTTGATGAAAGGTTGAAATTTGGGATCTGAATGCTGGGGAAAGGTTGCTACGACTTCCTCCAAACGATGAAGGGGATTGCCCAAATATCTCTACCAAGGATAGAGGTTGGGTTTCATTTTATTTGCTTTAACCATCATTAAGCATTTCTTACATTGGTTTTTTTAATAGCATTCAAATATATCTTTAACAAAATATTAATTAAAACAATGTTGGTAATAATACCTATATTGAAAGATTTTACAAGTATAGTTACCATTCATTCCATAACCTAACTAAATAAAGGAATTGATTCCCTTATGAGTCCAACTATTTGATCAATTACTATTAGTGTTTAGAAATTTTTTTGCTACCATAGTACATACTACTTGCATTCCTAATTTGTAATTTCAATAAATGATATATGAATTTATTTTGTGGACCCATATTATTCATAAAAACAATCATCTTGGCAAGGTAGTACGAACAATTCTCCATGCTATGATAGACTATAGTACTGAATGTTTTTCCACTAGTGAACCAGATGAGGATGTCTTTCTATTAATTCTCTGATTCTAATGTTTTCCCATTAGTGAACCAGATAAGCATATATTTCTATTAATTCTCTGATTCTATTTCATAACCTTGTAGTTATAGTTGTGTATAGAGCTATCATATGATAATCTCATTTTCTCATCCTAGGTACAGGATAAACTTGAGTTTTTGCTTTCTTTTTTCTTAAAATATAATGCATACTTTCAATTTTTTAATATATAATGTATACTTTTAATTTTTTATACTTAATTTTTGTTCTCATCTACTTTTATTTGATGCATCCCCAGTGAGGAAAAGATATATGATAAAATTTTCCTCTTTTCATTTTCATGTTGACTTTGAAATCTTAAGAATTCGTCTCTGGCAGGATTGTGCATGGCAGTTCAAGCCTTTTTACCATCTAAATCTCAAGGATTCTTAAATGTCTTGTCTGGGTACTTCTTTTTTACTTTTCTTCTTCTTTCTCATCACCAAGATAGATTTTGTATTAAAAAAAACTCAAATAGAATAAAGATGCTTGTGTGGATCTTTCTCGTGTCACATTGTTGATGACATCTTGACTTGATCTACACCATATAATCTACCTTCCAAAACTCTTGTCACCATAGTGTAGGTTATGCTCGCTTAGTTTTAAAGAATTTTATTTAACAGTCATATATTTGGATCAAGCCATCTTTGGTTCTCGCATTACAGTTCATAGGTTTTATGAATTTCACTATCCATTTCTGTATAGAATGTAAATTTCACTCTTTCAGGGTCTTTTCAATATTTATAGATACGAGGATGGTTCCATGCTTTGGTGGGATCTAAGGAATCCGAGAGTTCCATTAGCATCAGTGAAGTGTCATGTAGAGCCAGGTGTTTATCCGAACATTATGGACTTTTATATATTCTTTCCTCAATGAGAGGCCATCATTTTGAGTATCTTGTTTGCAGTTCTGAGTATTTGCGTTGATGGATCATGCCATGGTGCTATATCAGGAGCTGCTGATGAAAAAGTTGTGATGTTTAGTTTAGATCATTCCACGGTATTTCATACTTCTTTCGGAAAATAAAAATAACATCATTTTATGCAATTAACGTATGATATAATATTTCTGCAATATTGAAATATTCAGCTAGATTTTGATCTTGAATGAGTTGATGTTAAACCTTCCTGATTTGTTTAGAAGTACTGCAAAATTAAAATATTCAGCTCAATAATTGTTTGGTGGAGGGGATGCTCATCATGACTCTTCAAATCCGTTCCATGAATCAATGAGAATAACTGGAATTTGCATTCTTTCCGAGGAAGAAAATTATTTTGATAACAAAATGTGTTTTTGCATGTTTGTTTATGCTAAATGCCTTTCAACTTCTGGTATGAGTGGTTGCCACTTTGCACTTTTGTATGAGAATTATTTATTTTAGTTGTGTTGACTTATGAAGGGGACATGTATGGTGAAGAGAGAAATTACTTTGGAACGGCCTGGCATAGCTAAGGTCTCTATTCGATCAGATGACAAGATTGTTGCTACTGCTGGTTGGGATCACAGGTTAGCAATGTTATAGTTGGGAATGAGCTGCCTGTGCTTTATATGTTTCTGTTGTGCCTGACAATATGTTTCCCCGTCAACCAAAATAAAACCAAATTATCCTTGTATTCTATTGTTTGAATACAATGTCAAAAAAAGAAGGTGAATGAAGTAGTGAGAGCTAATTGCGAGACACGGGTATCCATGTAATCTATTGTTTGATTTATAGTGGAATACTTCTATAGTTTGATTGTTATGTCTAGTTGTCCCAGTCAAAACAGTTTCAGAAGATATTTTATGAGATTACTGTTGAATTTTTAAATAGAGCTGCTTTCTCTGTTTGAATTGGGACGAAACGTGTGCAAGATTAAATATAACTCTACATGAATGGTGCTTTATCATCTCTGCTACTTGCATACTGTTTGAAATATGCAAATCATGTTTTGAGAGAAGATCCTTCAATTATACTGTTTAATTTTCTTTCTCTCTCCTTGTGGCAGAGTGCGGATTTATAATTATCGGAACGGGAATCCTCTTGCTATATTGAAATACCATCAGGCCTTGGTATATTTCTTTATATGGCAATTCCACCAAAAGTTTTCAGAATTACCACCATTTTGTTTGAAAGATGATAGAACACGGCTATCTTTTCAAACTATATGCATTCGTTGACTTCATCTCTAATTACTCGTTGATCTTGATTCTAATGAGAAATTAATTTTAACATGCCTTGAAACTGAACACTAGTTCAAACAACTCTTCATCTTCTTAACAGTGTTGAAACTTTCTTTTTCTAAATGAATCTGATAGACCCCCGATATTGTATCAATATAGTAGGAGGGGAAAAAAAGGAAGTAGCACGTGTGTAGAGTAACATGTGGGGAGTTTTATAATATAAATAAAAGCAAATAGAAGGCGGGAAAGTTAGTTAAGCTTTTGGTTAGAGAAGAGTTTCTGTTCTTCCTTGAGAGATAGGTTGGCAGAAGAGAGTTCTTACTTCTTTGAGATTGGATTAGAGATTGTAACTTAGATTCATCATTGAATCTAATATCAATAATACTCACTATTCAATAAAGTTCTTGGTCTCCATCAAATTGGTATTAGAGGTGTGATTCCGGGCAACGAAGACGACAATGGTGCAAACTAAGATCGAAGAAAAGATGGAAACGTTCGATCAAGAAATACATGGAATTAAGAAAGAAATCGGGAAGTTACCGGCGATTGAGAAAACGTTGAATGAAAAATCGAAGAGTATGGAGAGATAGAACCAATTGGTACTACGTATCATGGAATCAGCTGCGCAGGAGAGATTGACGATGAACGAAAGGATAGCCGAGTTATCGATGCGGAATTTTCCGGCAAAGAATGTAGATGAAAGCGAAGGATCTTCCACGCGAGAGAATGAAGCAAAGAACGAAGAAAAGAATCAAACGAAGAAGGAAACAACGATCGCAACAAGTTTAAGAAACTGGAGATGCCGATATTCAACGGAGATGACCCCGATTTGTGGCTTTTTCGCGCCGAAAAGTATTTTCAAATTCATAAACTTACTGAATCTAAAAAGATGACTGTTGCTACTATTAGTTTCGAAGGACCGACACTAAATTGGTATCGTTCCCACAAGGAACGGGAGAAGTTTGTTGACTGGGCAAATATGAAGGAGAGAATGTTGGTTCGATTCCGATCTATGAGCGAAGGATCATTATATGGATGTTTTTTACGTATTCAACAGAAAACAGCTGTGGAAGAGTATCAGAATTTATTCGATAAATGGGTAGCACTGTTATCAAATCTGTCTGAAAAGGTAGTGGAAGAAACATTTATGTCTGGCCTGATGCCCTGGATTCAAGCCGAGATGGATTTCTGTGAACTGAAAGGGTTGGCGCAAATGATGAGAATAGCACAGAAGATTGAAAATAGGGAAAATATTCGACGAGAAGCAAATCTTCTCGGGTATTCCGGTGGAAGATTAACTAACTCGTATGGTGGTATTAAGGCTAATACGAATGCGAGCTCTGGAGAAAATAAAGGGAGTATGAATTGGCCGATGAGAACAATCACATTACGAGGGACGTCGAAGGAAGAAGTTCGGAAGGAAGGTCCAACGAAGTGGTTGTCTGATGCTGAATTCCAGTCATGAAAGGAGAAGGGTCTATGTTTTCGATGTAATAAGAAGTATTCTCACGATCACAAGTGTAAGGCTAAGGAGCAGAGGGAATTACGTATGATTGTAGTGACGGGAGATAATGAAGAATACGAAATTATTGAGGAGGAAGATAGTGAACAGAAGGAGTTGAATGCCATTGAAATCACAGGGGAAGGCCAAACGGTGGTAGAATTGTCTATCAATTCAGTGGTGGGACTGTCTAATCCAGGTACGATGAAGGTGAAAGGAACAATACAAGGGAGAGAATTAGTAGTATTAATAGACTGCAGAGCAACACACAATTTTGTTTCAGAAAGACTAGTGAAGGAGTTACAACTGGATACAAAAGATACCTCAAACTATGAGGTTATTTTGGGTTTCGGTACTGCCATTAAAGGGAAGGGAATTTGTGAAGCTATTGAATTGATGTTTGGGGATTGGAAAGTGATTGATGAATTCTTACCCTTGGAGTTGGGAGGGGTGGATGCCATATTAGGAATGCAATGACTGTATTCTTTGGGCATAACTGAAGTAGATTGGAAGAATCTGATACTATCCTTTATGTATCAAGGAAGGAAGATTATCCTACGAGGAGATCCTGGTCTAACTAAGGCTAGGGTTAGTCTGAAAAATCTAATGAAAACCTGGGGAGACGAGGACCAAGGATTCTTAGTCGAATGTAGAGCCTTGGAAAGAAGTGAAACGTTTAAAGAAGAAGATTCGATGGAGGAAGTCTTAACTGTAGAGGAATCGGTGGTAGTGGTATTAAAGAGTTTTGAGGATATCTTCGACTGGCCTGAGACATTGCCGCCTCGAAGTATGATAGACAACCATATCAATTTAAAAGGAGTAAATCTAGTGAATGTACGATCGTATCGCTATGCATACCAACAGAAAGTTGAAATGGAAAAGTTGGTTGAAGAAATGTTGTCATCAGGGATAATACGGCCAAGCACGAGTCCTTATTCAAGTCCCGTACTACTTGTAAGGAAGAAGGATGGACGCTGGCGGTTTTGTGTAGATTACCGAGCGTTGAATAATGTGACTGTGCTTGATAAATTTCCAATTCCGGTAATAGAAGAATTGTTCAATGAGTTAAATGGAGCTGCTATGTTTACTAAGATTGATCTGAAGGCAAGGTATCACCAGATTAGAATGTGTGCAGAAGATGTTGAAAAGACTGCATTTAGGACTCATGAAGGCCATTATGAGTTCATGATGATGCCATTTGGATTAACAAATGCACCATCAACATTTTAGTCACTAATGAATGCCATCTTTAAACCGTACCTTAGAAAATTTGTCTTGGTATTTTTTGATGATATACTTCTACAGTAAGGATTTGAGGGCTCATTTCAATCATATGAAAGCAGTGTTGGAGGTGTTGAGAAAAAATGAGTTGTATGCAAACAAGAAGAATTTGCAGTTTTGCTAAGGCAAGGGTGGAATACCTAGGGCACGTCATTTCTGGAGGAGTGGAGGTGGACCCGGAGAAAATTCGAGCCATCAAAGAATGGCCTATTCCAACCAATGTGACGGAAGTTCAAGGTTTTTTGGGTTTAACCGGTTATTACCGTAAATTTGTGCAGCATTATGGTACGATTGCAGCCCCTTTGACTCAACTGTTGAAGATAGGAGGGTTTAAGTGGACTGTGGAAGCTCAAGAGGCTTTTATCAAATTGCAGCGAGCAATGATGTCACTCCCTGTATTGGCAATGCCAGATTTCAGCATTCCCTTTGAGATAGAAACAAATGCTTCTGGTTACGGGTTGGGTCTTGTGCTGGTACAGAATAAGGGACCAATTGCTTATTATAGTCATACTCCAGTAGTCAGGGATAGGGCTAAGCCGGTCTATGAGAGAGAGTTAATGGCGGTGGTAATGGCTATGCAGAGGTGGCGTCCTTATTTGTTGGGAAAGAGATTCTTGGTGAAAACTGATCAACGATCATTAAAGTTCTTATTGGAACAGCGAGTGATTCAGCCTCAATATCAAAAATGGATATCTAAACTCCTAGGGTATTCATTCGAAGTGGCATATGAATTGGGGCTTGAGAACAAGGTTGCTGATATCTTGTCTAGAATACCACCTACCGTTCACCTAAATCAGTTGACAGCTCCAAATATAATTGTTGTGGCCGTAATCAAAGATGAGGTAGAACAAGATGAAAGGCTCCAAAAAATTAAAGAAGAACTGGTAGGAAAAGGGGAAGATCAGATCGGCAAGTATTCAATGAAACAAGGAATGTTGATGTATAAGAATCGAATGGTAATATCCAAAGCTTCTAAACTAATTCCTATGATCTTACATACTTATCATGACTCAGTATTTGGAGGATATTCAAGGTTTCTGTGAACATACAAAAGATTGGCTGGAGAATTATTCTGGGAGGGGATGAAACAAGATGCAAAAAAGTATTGTGAAGAGTGTATGATCTGCCAACGAAACAAAACATTAGCATTATCTCTAGCTGGGTTGTTGACACTGTTGGAAGTTCCTAATAGAGTGTGGGAAGAAATTTCAATGGACTTCATAGATGGATTGCCAAAAGCAAACGGGTTCAAAGTCATATTTGTGGTGGTTGATCGTTTAAGCAAATATGGGCATTTCTTACCGATGAAGCATCCTTATACTGCAAAGACTGTATCTGAATTATTTGTGAAGGAAGTTGTACAACTGCACGGTTTTCCGAAGTCCATTGTCTTAGATAGAGACAAGGTGTTCTTGAGTTCGTTTTGGAGAGAGTTGTTCAGATTGGCGGGTATGAGTTTAAACCATAGCACTGCATATCATCCTCAGTCGGATGGGCAAACAAAAGTAGTTAATAGAGGAGTGGAAAGCTATTTGCGTTGCCTTTGTGGAGGAAAACCGAAGGAGTGGGTGAAATGGATACTGTGGGCTGAATATTGGTATAATACTACTTATCAACGCTCGTAGGAAATTACACCATTTCAAGCAGTTTATGACCGGTTACCTCCTCCATTGATATATTATGGGGGATAGGGAGACATATTCAATGTTAGATAAACAATTGAAAGAAAGGGATGTAGTGCTGGGTGCTTTAAAGGAGCATTTGCGAGTGGCACAAGACAAAATGAAGAAGTATGCCGATTTAAAGAAGAGAGACGTGCAATATCAGGTGGGGGACTTAGTTCTGTTGAAAATAAGGCCATACTGCGTATCATGGAGAAGAAAGAGGAATGAGAAGCTTTCTCCTAAATTTTTTGGGTCCTACAGAGTGATCGAGAAGGTTGGGCTAGTAGCGTATAAATTGGAGTTGCCCGATCATGCCACCATCCACCTAGTGTTTCATGTGTCTCAACTGAAGAAAGTGTTTGGAGCACACAACGTGAACCGTAATGATATCCCTTGTTTGACAGAGAACCATGAGTGGAGAGCTGTACCTGAAGAAGTGTATGGATATTTGAAGAATAAGGCTGGAAGTTGAGATGTGTTAGTGAGTTGGAAAGGACTACCTCGACATGAAGCAATATGGGAGCTATATGAGGATATACAACATCGTGATAGACCCCCGATACTATATCAATATAGTAGGAAAGGGAAGAAGAGAGTGGCACGTGGGTAGAGTGACACGTGCGAGTTAGGTTAGTATAAATAAAAGATAAGATTCGGGCGGGAGAGTTGGTTAGAGTTTGGTGAAGAAAAGCTCTATGTTCTTCCTTGAGAGATAGGATAACAGTGAGGGGTTTGAGTTTTTTTCTTGTTTTCCAATTAGCGATTGTATTACAGATTCGATAGTGAATCTCATATCAATACAAGTAATAATTCTCTATAGCTACTGGTTTCCATCAAATTGGTATCAGAGCAGTGATTTTGGGCGAGAAGAAAGATGGTGCAGACGAGATTTGAAGACAAGATCGAATCGATGGATCAAGAGATTCATAGCATTAAGAAGGAGATCGAGAAATTGCCAGCGATTGAGAAAACATTGATCGAAATTTCGAAGAACTTGGAGAGACAAAATCAAGCAATGCTGAGAATCATGGAATCATCCGCACAGGAGAGATCGACGATGAACGAAAGAATAACCGAATTGTCGACGCGAACTGTTCCGGCGAAGATGAATGAAGAAGGCGAAGGATCTTCGAAGCGAGAAAACGAAACAAAAAAAGAAGAGAAGAAATCGATTGATGAAGGGAACAACGATCGAAACAAATTCAAGAAGGTGGAAATGCCTATATTCAACGGAGATGACCCCGACTCGTGGTTATTCCGCGCTGAGAGGTATTTTCTCATCCATAAACTGACTGAATCCGAGAAGATGACTGTCTCCACTATAAGTTTCGAAGGACCAGCGTTGAATTCGTATCGTTCCCAAGAAGAATGGGAGAAGTTTATTGATTGGGCAAATATGAAGGAAAGATTGCTGGTGAGATTTCGTTCATCGAGGGAGGGATCTTTGTACAGGCGATTCTTGCGGATCCAACAGACAACAACTGTGGATGAATATCGAAATTTATTCGATAAGTGGGTAGCGCCTTTAACAGATTTACCCGAGAAAGTAGTAGAAGAAACGTTTGTATCGGGATTAAAACCATGGATCCAAGCAGAGATGGATTTCTGCGAACCAAAAGGATTAGCACACATGATGAAGATAGCGCAAAAGATTGAAAACAGAGAAGAGATACGGCGTGAGGCAAATCTGTCCGGCTATTCCGGAGGAAGAACATTTAATTCTTCGAATAGTACCAAGGCTAATACGAATGCGAATGCTGGAGAAAATAAGGGGAGAACGAATTGGCCAATGCGAACCATTACTTTACGTGGAACCACAAAGGAGGAAGTTCCAAAGGAGGGACCATCAAAACGGCTATCGGATGCGGAATTCCAGACTCGAAAGGAGAAAGGATTGTGTTTTAGGTGTAATGAGAAATACTCTCATGACCATAAATGCAAAGCTAAGGAGTTGAGAGAATTGCGAATGTTGCTCGTAAAAAGTGAGAATGAAGAGTACGAAATTATAGAGGAAGGAGAGGAGACATTGAAGGAGTTGAATACTATTGAAATCAGGGAAGAAAACCAAGCGGTAGTAGAATTATCTATCAATTCGGTGGTTGGACTGTTCAGTCCAAGGACGATGAAGGTGAAAGGGAGGTTACAAGGAAGAGACATTGTGGTGTTAATTGATTGTGGAGCAACACACAACTTTGTTTCTGAAAAACTGGTGAAGGAATTACAACTGGAAACAAAAGAGACCTCAAATTATGGGGTGATTTTGGGTTCCGGTACTGCTGTTAAAGGTAAAGGCATATGTGGAGCTGTGGAACTGATGCTAGGGGATTGGAAAGTAATTGATGAATTCTTACCCTTGGAGTTAGGAGGAGTAGATGCCATTTTGGGTATGCAGTGGCTTTATTCCTTGGGAGTAACGGAGGTAGATTGGAAGAACTTGATATTATCCTTTATATATCAAGGGGAGAAGATTGTAATACGAGGAGACCCTAGTCTGACTAAGGCTAGAGTTAGCCTGAAAAATTTAGTCAAAACGTGGGGAGAGGAGGATCAAGGCTATCTAGTTGAATACAGAGCCTTGGAAAGATGTGAATTAAGTGATGAGGAAGACTCAATTGAGGAAGTATTAACGGAGGAAGAGTTGGTAACTGTGGTACTGAAGAAATTTGAAGATGTTTTTGAGTGGCCTGAAACTTTACCTCCTCGGCGGGTAATAGAGCATCACATCCATCTGAAAGAGGGTGTGAATCCAATTAATGTGCGTCCGTATCGATATGCTTATCAACAAAAAAATGAGATGGAGAAGTTAGTTGAAGAAATGCTAACGTCAGGGATAATAAGACCCAGTACGAGCCCTTACTCGAGTCCTGTATTACTGGTAAAAAAAAAAGATGGTAGTTGGAGGTTCTGCGTAGATTACAGAGCCCTGAACAATGTGACTGTGCCTGATAAATTTCCAATACCAGTAATCGAGGAATTATTTGATGAATTAAATGGAGCTGAGGTATTCACTAAATTGGATTTGAAGGCAGGATATCACCAGATCAGAATGAGTGCAGGTGACATTGAGAAAACTGCATTCAGGACTCATGAAGGTCACTATGAATTCATGGTGATGCCGTTTGGACTAACAAATGCACCATCAACTTTTCAATCATTAATGAATGCTGTATTCAAACCATTCCTCAGGAAGTTTGTGTTGGTATTTTTTGATGATATATTGATTTACAGCAAAGATTGGAAGACCCATTTGGATCACCTCAAAGCAGTGTTAGAAATACTGCGAAAGAATGAATTGTATGTGAACAAAAAGAAGTGCAGCTTTGCTAAAGCAAGGGTAGAATATCTGGGGCATATCATATCTGGAGGAGGAGTAGAGGTGGATCCAGAGAAAATTAGAGCCATTAAAGAATGGCCTATTCCAGCTAATGTGAGAGAAGTCCGAGGGTTTTTGGGCTTGACTGGATATTATCGCAAGTTTGTTAAACACTATGGAACGATTGCAGCACCTCTGACCCAATTACTGAAGAAAGGAGGCTTTAGATGGACTGAAGAGGCTCAGGAAGCTTTTGTCAAGTTGCAAAGAACCATGATGTCACTTCCGGTATTAGCAATGCCAGATTTCAGCATTCCCTTTGAAATTGAAACGGATGCTTCTGGATTCGGTTTAAGGGGCTGTGTTAATACAAAACCAAAGACCTATTGCTTTTTATAGTCATACCCTAGCAGTTAGGGATAGGGTTAAACCGGTTTATGAAAGGGAACTGATGGCTGTAGTAATGGCAGTACAGAGGTGGCGTCCCTACTTATTGGGGAAGAGATTCAAGGTGAAAACTGATCAGCGGTCACTAAAATTCTTGTTGGAACAACGAGTGATCCAACCCCAGTACCAAAAATGGATATCTAAGTTGTTGGGGTATTCATTTGAGGTAATATATAAGCCAGGGTTAGAGAATAAGGCTGCGGATGCGTTGTCTAGAGTACCACATAATATCCAATTGAATCAACTAACAGTTCCAAACATAATTGATGTGGCAGTAATTAGAGAAGAGGTTAATCAGGATGAGAAGCTTTTGAAGATTCGAAAGGAACTGGAAGAAAAAGGGGAGGAGCAGCCTAATAAATATTCAATGAAGCATGGGATGTTGATGTATAAGAACCGATTGGTAATTTCCAAATCTTCCAAACCGATCCCTAAGATCTTGCATACATTCCATGATTCGGTCTTTGGAGGACATTCAGGTTTTCTAAGAACGTACAAGAGATTGACTGGAGAGTTATACTGGGAGAATATGAAACAAGATGTTAAGAAATATTGTGAAGAATGCATGACTTGTCAAAGAAATAAAACACTGGCATTATCTCCAGCAGGGCTGTTAACACTGTTGGAAGTCCCTAATAGAGTGTGGGAAGATATTTCCATGGATTTTGTGGAGGGATTGCCAAAAGCAAATGGATTTGAGGTTATTCTGGTAGTTGTAGACCGTCTCAGTAAATACGGTCACTTCTTACCCTTGAAACATCCATATAATGCGAAATCTGTAGCTGAGTTGTTTGTTAAAGAAGTGGTGAGACTACATGGGTTTCCAAAGTCCATAGTGTCAGATAGAGATAAAGTCTTTCTGAGCTCATTCTAGAGGGAGTTGTTCAGACTCGCGGGCTCAAGATTGAATTACAGCACGGCATACCACCCTCAAACGGATGGACAAACAGAAGTAGTGAATCGAGGAGTGGAGATTTATTTACGATGTTTTTGTGGAGAAAAACCAAAGGAGTGGGTGAAATAGATACCGTGGGCTGAGTATTGGTACAATACCACATATCAACGTTCGTTAGGTATTACACCATTTCAGGTAGTATACGGTAGATTACCTCCTCCTTTGATATACTATGGAGATAGAGATACATCCAATTCAACATTGGATGAGCAATTGAAAGAGAGAGATGTAACTTTGGGAGCATTGAGAGAACACTTGCAAGTGGCTCAGGATAAGATGAAAAAATATGCAGATTTGAAGAGGAGGGATGTGCAGTTTCAAGTAAGGGATTTGGTCTTATTAAAAATAAGGCCTTACCGACAAAAATCCTTGAGAAGGAAGAGGAATGAGAAACTCTCTGCTAAGTATTTCGGGCCCTATAAGGTGATTGAAAAAGTTGGCCTAGTAGCATATAAACTGGAGTTACCTGAGCAAGCAGCCATTCACCCAGTTTTTCAGTATCTCAACTGAAGAAAGTGTTTGGAACACATGAGGAGAATCGTGATGATATCCCATACCTATCAGAGAATTATGAATGGAGAGCAGTGCCAGAAGAAGTGTGCGGATATTCGAAAAATAAGGCGGGAAGTTGGGAGGTGTTGGTGAGTTGGAAGGGACTGCCAAAACATGAAGCATCATGGGAATTACATGAAGATTTGCAACAACGGTTCCCAGATTTTCACCTTGAGGACAAGGTGAAATTGGAGAGGGAGAGTAATGATAGACCCCCGATACTATATCAATATAGTAGGAAAGGGAAGAAGAGAGTGGCACGTGCGAGTTAGGTTAGTATAAATAAAAGATAAGATTCGGGCGGGAGAGTTGGTTAGAGTTTGGTGAAGAAAAGCTTTATGTTCTTCCTTGAGAGATAGGATAACAGTGAGGGGTTTGAGTTTTTTTCTTGTTTTCCAATTAGCGATTGTATTACAGATTCGATAGTGAATCTCATATCAATACAAGTAATAATTCTATAGCTACTGGTTTCCATCACATCGTTTTCCAGAATTTCACCTTGAGGACAAGGTGAATTTGGAGGAGTGTAATGATAGACCCCCGATATTGTATCAATATAGTAGGAGGGGAAAAAAGGAAGTAGCACGTGTGTAGAGTAACATGTGGGGAGTTTATGATATAAATAGAAGCAAATAGAGGGCGGAAAAGTTAGTTAAGCTTTTGGTTAGAGAAGAGTTTCTGTTCTTCCTTGAGAGATAGGTTGGCAGAAGAGAGTTCTTACTTCTTTGAGATTGGATTAGAGATTGTAACCTAGATTCATCAAATCTAATATCAATAATACTCACTATTCAATAAAGTTCTTGGTTTCCATCAGAATCATATATATATTTTTCATGCAAGTATGGCAAAGGACTTCTTTTTTCTTTTCTTTTTTTGTTGGTGAATTTGATGTGGCTATGGCTACAAACTGGTTTTAAAATCACCTTGTATTACCGATTCTGCTTCCTGTTTCTTAATGTTTAGTATCTCAAAAATCAACAGTTTTTCATATGATAATTGCTTTTTATACTCAGTGTAATGCTGTATCATACTCAGAAGACTGTAAGTTAATGGCATCTGCATCAGAAGATAGAACTGTAGCACTCTGGGAGCTCTATCCTCCTCGAACTTAAATTCAAATGACTGCTGTTGGTTTTAACTTGGGAGAAGGGTACAACTTTTGACTCAGCGTGCCCTGATGTGCATTATGTTTTTATTTATTAGAATAAAGTTTGTTATTTATTTTCAGTGGTGATAAGAGGTGAAAACTGAAAGCACCCACCCTTCTCTGTGGTGTCATCTTTCTACTTGTATACCCGTTCCATCGCACAAGAATGAATTGAGTTTATTATTGAAACTCTCTCAGCGTTCTATAGTTAAACTTTGATCAGACTTCAAAGGAGATTGAAGTATTAGCGGTTGGTACGTTAAAATTGTTTGTTTATTTTTCTTCGACAATTCTTTAGTAGTGGAGACTCTTGTTCTACGGCATCTGGTTAATTTTGGTTCTGCCACTTAAAGCGTTTTGGTCTGGACACTGGTGTATCAAATTCATCATAGGCATGATAAGATGACAGTTGATAAATCATGTAGCAAATCCACAAATCACTTAGTATTATAATCTGAAAGACTAACGATTGTGCGTAACATTGCACGATGTGTAGGAGATCAAAATAATCGTGTAGGAGATATGCATTAGAGTTGAAAATGTGAACGACACTAAAAAAAATAATTGCATGATCATGTCGTAACAAACAAGTATAATCGATCGTGCAACATATATAAACGATCAAGTTAGTTTATCTTGGTGTTGTCAAAGTTTATAGATAGGTTTTTTTTGTCATGTCCCCATGTACCACATCTAGTACATCTATGTATTTGTTGTGCATCCTCCCCATTGAGGGTATTTGAATAGTCTAGTGTTGATCTACGCTTGGTACCTTATTTGATGGAGGAATTGGGGTGTCACTGCAGTTATTGCATGAGAGCACGAAATTTCCAAGCAATTGTACTCCATGCATGTGCACATACGTGACTGGATATCAATTATCTCCCCCAAGGATCAATCATCACATTAATTATATACATGTTTAGGGAAGAAGCTTGAAATGTTCTAGACAACACCTCATATTTCTTTATTAAGAACATTGTAAAATCAGATACAATGGTCATGCAAGTCATTGCTTGTCTGTCGATCATAGAACCAACTTTGTAAGTACGTATGTGCTCCAAAAGCTTAGTTATTGGAAGTTCACATGCATCCTTTAAGACTCTCATGCATCCTTTAAGACTGTTTAAGCATTCCATAATTTGCTTATTTATATGATTGATAGTTTAATTCTAGGGGTTTTTTTAAAATTATAATAAAGCTTCAATATTTACACTGTATAGACCAATTTCGAAAATGGAAAAAGCTCACAAATCCACCATGAAAAATACCAAAAATATCATCGTGATTAATTGGCACCTAGCGTGCGTAATATATTTGGTAAATGATCGTTTAGATTCGGCTATTCTTTGCTACACGGTTTTTTTTCAAGATTCTTTGGGACACGATCATTTAAATTTGGCATACACGATCTTTTAGATTTGATCTTTTAAATTTTGGTAGCCAAATCTAAATAGTTTTTTTTCAAAAATTTTGGTACACGATCATTTAGATTTGGTACACAATCGTTTACCTAAATCTAAACAATTTTTTTTAGATTCTTTGTACATGATCTTTTAGATTTGACAATTCTTGGTACATGATTGTGTAGATTTGGCTACCCAATATTCCAATGATTTTTTTCACGATCTTTTATATTTGACATACATCTTGAACAACCAAATAACCGTTTGACAAAAAATATATCTTATATATTTGGTGCACGATCTTGAACCAAATAATAGTTTTAAAAAAATTATAGAAAAAGAAGAGAAAAAGACGATGAAAAGGAAAAGAAAGAAAAAGATGAAAAGAAATGGTAAACTTGGAATATTTTGAAAAAATAGCCGACTTCATGAGCTTTTTGATTTTGTGACACGGCTTGTAAATATTTTAGTGTTTTGTTATATTTATAAAAATTAATCTTTCTTAAATATACATTATGGACATGTAGAAAATAAACACATAAAGATACGATTTAAAATAATAAAAAGGAAAGAGATAAAATACATATTTCAAAACTTATTATAAATGCTTATTTCGAAAATTCAAATTTGCTCTGTATTTTCAGAATCTAAACATATAACAGTATTTCAAATTTGCCCTATATTAATTGAACATCTTCAATATAGATTATGGACATGTAGAAAATAGGGGTCTTTTAAAAAAATTTAATGAACTTGTAGAAAATAGGGGTCTTTTAAAAATTATAACAAAACGACAAAATATTTATATCGTATAGAACAATTTTGAAAACGAAAAAAGCCCACAGGTCCACAATGAAAAATTCCAAAAATGACCCAATTAATTGGCATCCAACGCGTAATATATTTGGGAGACACTCGTTTAGTATTTGGAAAACGATCGTTTAGGTTTGACTATTCTTTCCTACACGATCGTTTAGATTTGATTGTTTGGATTCGACTTCACAAATTTAAATGATCAAATATAAATCTAAACGATTTTTTTCATAATTTTTTGTTACAAAATTGTTTGCATAGATTTGGGTTTTCAAATCTCAACAATTTTCTTTCCAGATTTTTTGGTACTCGTTTATAGTTGAAAAACGATCATTTAGATTTGGTAAACGATCGTTTATATTTGGAACACAAGCATTTAGATTTGATCGTATAGATTTGGCTACCCAAATCTAAATGATTTTTTTAAAAATTCTTTGTACACAATCATCTAGATTTGGCTAATAAACGATTGTATAGATTTGGCTATCCAATATCTCAACGATTTTTTTTCCACGATCTTTTATATTTGGAACAACCAAATAATAGTTTGAATTTTTTTTAAAAAAAATAGATCTTTTATATTTGGTACACGATCTTGAACCAAATAACCGTTTGAAAAAAAAACAAAAAAAAAAACTGCAAAATAAGAGAAAAAGACAATGGAAAGAAAAAAAATCGAAGAAGAGGAAGAGAAGAAAGACGATGAAAAGGAAGGGCAAACCTGAAATATTTTTTTAAAAATGTGCAGTTTCATGAGCTTTTTCATTTTGTTACTCGGACCGTAAATATTTTGCCGATTTATTATATTTATGAAAATTAACCTAGAAAATATACATATAAAGATATAGTTCAAAATAAAAAAGAAAAAAGAAAAACATAAAAAAAAAAACTATTTTCAAAACTTATTAGAAATACAATATTTCATAAAATCAATATTTTGGACTCTAATTAAACAATATATATTATGAATTAATTAATTATATAATTCTAAAATCTTATTAATTTATTAAAGTTATGATATAATAAAATAACTAATTGATAATCTAAATTTGAGATATTCCATTAATTTAGGGGAAGATCTGTTGCAATGTCGTCCAACAAATAAATGGTTAGAATTTAACAAAAGAATCGAATTTGTAAAATACACTGTATTTCTCAAATCTAGTCACATTTCCCCTTGGTGGATCTATTAAACTACATTGTACTTTAAACCTACAAAATATCCTAGAAGAGACAAAGTCGGAATTAACAACCATAAATCCATGTGTTTCCAATTTGCTAAAAATCTTATTTCTGCCCATGGAGAACTCTAAGCCTTGATTGTAATGCATCGACAACTCTCCCCAAACTTTCCGACGCCATTAATTGTGCATCAAAAATGCTTTTTTATCTTTCGATGCCATTAAACGGTGTCGGAAGTTATCTTCCCTTTCTCGATGCCCTACATGCAAGCGTAAGGAGAAATGCATCTCCCAATGGGCCAAGTTGCGCGTCAGGAGTTGCCTCGTCTCTCCACTCCTGATTTTTTACGGTCTAGATCGACGTCAAGAGATCCTGAATTTCTTGCCGTGCTAGCTTTTCGTTTGATATCTATTGGTTTTGCTTAGATTTTTCTATTGAAGATGTACAACAAAATCAGTTTACGAAAGATTTCTATTGCAAATATGATTTCGTGGAGGAAATTTGATGAAATCGGTGAAAATAATAAGAAGTAGAAGAAGAAAAAATGAAGGTTTAGGGTTTAGATGATTGTTTGAAAAAGATGATTTTGGAGGGAAAAAATAGAGGTTTGAAGGAAACTTTGGAATTCGATAAATTCGATAAAAACTTTGAAACCAATTAGTTTATGCATATGAATTTCAGTTGGGTGCCAAATTCCTCTTCTCCCCAACTCTAATCGCTAAAACACACTAAGTATTTTTTTTTTATTCATTTATTCATGTATGTAGTTTGATTAATTGACAAAACAAATGGATGATTTGTCGAATCATCAACGAAAGCTTTATGGAGAAATTACCAACAATTAATTCCCTATGTTGCTGTTGTTAATGGAATATATGCAAATTACAAACGTCATGATTAGGCACGTGCATCACTTATGATCTACTTCTCCGACTACGATGGTGGTGTTAGCTTGGATTTTTTTTGGTGTGAATTTGGGATTATCGAATTTGAGAACTTTAGGATGTAGAATCAACGATGGCGGGAAGAACTTCTTTTTTAGTTTACGATTTCTCTATGATTTTTATTTTGGCCTATTTTTTGTTTATGATTTTTGTGTTCTAGTTGATCTCCGCTAGTGTTTTTGTATGTTTTGGTTTCAATTGCTTAGTCTTTTTTTTTTTCTATTGATCTAGGGCTTTTGCAAGTAATAGTGAGTTTTACCGCATGTGATGGTATGCTCTATTAGATTATATTTACAATAAGTTAATGAATAGATAATCAAATGAAGTAAAATGTAAGTTAATTAATAGGCAATCTACTTAGTTCATTGCTTTTCATCCATCCTTTTTCATGATTTATTTTATTGAACATTCACCTTTTTCAATTGTTCTTGATTTTTTTTTCTTTTTTTTTGCTTTTTCTTTGATATTCTTATTTTTTTAACAACATATATGTATCAAAGGGCGATCACAAACTAATTAGATATATCAGACAACTATTAGATGTCTATAAGACAAATATAAAGAACTATCAAAGGACTACTCAAATTTAAAATAACATATATGTATTAGAGAGCTATCACAAAGTAAATAGATATATCAAATGGTTATCAAAGGGTTATAGATAGATATAAAAACTATCATAGGGCTACCCCAAATTTAAAACAGCACATATGTATCAGATGACTATCACACATTAATTAGATATATCATACGACTACCAAAGGTCTATCAGAGAGCTATTCAAATTAAGACAAAGAAGAATGAATTATGGAAAGATTGTGTGCAATAAATTTGAAACAAGGGTAGTTTCATCTTTTTCTTTTCGGCCCATTGAGGATTTGGACTACACTTTTAAATTTGCTACTTTTGCAATTTAGAAAATATAGTGACATGATCCATGTTATCATAATTTTTTTTTTTTGCTATATTTGCGAGCACCTTTTTAAAAAGGTTTATTTAAGTTCAAATCTAAAATTTTAGATAATTTATGATGGAAACAACATATATGGGTAATGAAAAAAAGATCAAATTTTACTCTAATTGCAACTAAACACTTTAGTGATTAACATGCATTACAACTTAAATTGAACAAAAGATAGGGTTAAAAGAAAAACTCATCTTTAATGCTTTTCTTTCTTTGTAATCTCCTCACGAACTCTTCATAATCTCCTTACAAACTCGAAGCTGGGACTTTAAGCTATCATCACCTATGCAGATCTAAGGATAATTCTGTGTGAACATAAGTTCATAGTTAGCTTAAGATTAAGGATAATTCTGTGTGAACATAATTTCATAGTTAGCTTAAGATTAAAATTAAGTTACACTGGATATCTATAAACGAAATAGTCGGTTTTATTAAAGTCAACGGTGGTAAAACCTAAAAGAAACTATTTAATGGTTCCAGTTTTATGTAAACTCTTTACATAGGATGCCCCCAGTTCCATGTCTCTACATAAACGATTCAGGATCACATCGTTGTATTAACTAAAAAGTAGGCCGCATCCATAGTGTCCCTAGAATAAGGTATCCAACTGTATTCGTATACTATAGACTATTTCGGCTATATACTCGAACTTGATCCACGTTTATGTCTTTACATAAAGTTCAAGTGTACTCAATAATAGCCTCGGGTCTTTAGTTTATTGGCTTTAAGATTATAGTATCAATAACGACTTTATTAAATAGAATATGATTACAAACTACGAGTTTTAGGACATAAATTCTAACAATTTATTAGTAAGAATTTTAAAAACTAAAAATTAAACTTGTACTAGATTGAATTTAGTTTAAAATAATGATTGAATAAATAACAAAGCAACACAATTTACATGTGAAAACGTTTTAATTTTCAAAAATTAAAAGCAAATATTCAAATAACTACCAAAACTAAGTCTAAAATTTTAAAAATACTTGTAAGTAAACATGAAAAAATGAAAAATAGAATTTACTTTTTTGAGCAGTACTACAGTACATGATTTGATAGAATAGTAGTATTAGAGCCATGCCTCTAACTTTACCAACCATACTAGTATGATCCTCAGATGTCGAACAAAGATGTAGTAGAGTTTTGAAAGCCTTAAAAGGAGGACGTGATGAGATCCGTGGTTGAATCTATCGGATGGGCAGGGTGCTCCGAGAAGAGGAGATAGCTCAGATAGGGTGGGTAAACTCTATCAGATGAGCAGGGTGCTCCATAAGAGGAGTTGGCTCAGATAGAACTTAGCGGATGAATGACTATTGAAGGGGAGGATTGTGGTAATTTGTTCGAGGGGAGGATTGTAAATCCGACTAAAGTCCCACATCGGTTAGATGAGGAAATGATCTTGGATAGATAAGAGCGATCTTGGGAATGTAAGTGATGACAACTATTTCAATTGGTATGAGCCTTTTGGGATAATATCAAAAGCAAAGTCATGGGGTGTATATCCAAAGTGGATAATATCATACTATTGTAAACATATTTTTATGAAAGTTTAATGAATAAAAGTAAATTTTAATGGTTTAAGAAAGAAAAATTGACAAGTAGACACTTGTTTAACATAAAATTTTATTTTAAGAATAGACATTTCAAATTGGCTAACAAGTAGCCATACATAGATGAACCTAAATTCACGTGGACAGATTCGCATGTGTGTGGATGAGTTGGGTTTGGGCTAATCATATAAAGCACATTTATGGTTGGGCTTGGGCCACTTTTTAAGTTAGAGAAATTGTAGTATGTGTTTTATACATACAAAGCCCTTATAAGTAGCCCATATTCCTACTTTGTTCAAAGTTCCAATTTTTTTTCCATCGAGGTAGCAATTTTAGATACCTCTAGAAATAATAATAAAGTATTTAATAACATTTTAGAAAAATTATAAATATACTAAAGTCTATCAATAATAAACTTTTATTGGCGATAAGACTCTTATGGTTTATATGTAGAGTTTGATAGATTTTGTTATATTTATAATATTTTTTCAAAATATTTTTATATATGCTAATAATTTGAATCTAATTACTATATTTTCAACTATCCGCTTTTTTCATTAATTGTCTAAAGAATTGGAATTCTAATTAATATATCATTTTTTCTGAAAATATAATGAAAATGGTAATTTGTCCAAAACAATATCTAAAAGATTTTATATATATTGAAAATTTTAAAATGTTTAGAACATTAATGAAATATCATAGGTAAAAAGATTTGATACGTAAAAATCTCTTGCAGTATATATCTAAGTGATAATATCGTTAGAAGGGATGTGTTGTTGATTTATTTTGAGTTCCTTTTTTACTCTCCAACACGTCCATTGCACGTTTTTTTAGGGCTTTCTACATTAATAACACCAATCAATGTTACCTACACTATAACTAGATAGAGAAATGAGATTTAATGGAAAAATATATATTTCTCTGTTTTCTATTTTCTGCTTTCAATAGGAAGAAGATAATGAATATATATACAGTTGAAAACCCTAAATAGAGGGCACAAAGAAATAAGGATAATTACAGACAACCAATAAACTTAATACAAGTGTAACAAATTAAGTGGATGAAATAATATTTCTGCAACAAACTTCAACAAATAGAGGTTTCTGGATGGTTGTGACATGGCTGTGAGGACTTAGCATTTATATGTGACTTGGAGAGTGCTGCTGACGTGGTCATCTTCTTTAATATTCTCCCTCAAAACGAGAGGGTAATTCAATTACACCGAGTTTGGTTCTTAAACATTGGAAGTGAGAATGAGTGAGAGGCTTGGTGAGACAATCGGCCAATTGATCCGAAGATGGTATATATCGAACTTCAAGCTTTCCACGAAGTACTTGGTCACGAACAAAGTGCACATCAATTTCAATATGCTTTGTTCTGGCATGGAATACATGATTGGTTGCAAGAGATCCTGCACTTAAGTTATCATACCATAAAATAGGCTTAGAATTATTACAAATATCAATTTCAGAGAGCAATTGTTGGAGCCAAATAATTTCTGCTGCAGCATGAGCTAGGGCTCGATATTGAGATTCTGTGCTTGAGCGGGTTACTGCACTTTGTTTCTTAGAGAACCAGGACATCAAGTTATTGCCAACAAAAACACAATACGTTGCGACAGACTTACGATCATCAATATTAGAGCCCCAATCAGCATCTGAGAAGGCAGTTATAGACATGTCGGTGCTGGGTTGAAATAAAAGAACATAATTTTTTGTGCCACTTACATATCGAAGAATACGTTTAACAGCTTGCCAATGAAGATCAGTGGGTTTCTGCATAAACTGGCTAAGATGATTCACTATGTAAGATATGTCTGGTCTAGTGTTTATTAGATACTGAAGAGCTCCAAGTTTACTACGATATATAAACGGGTCAGTCAAAGGTGTGCCATCAGTAATGGATAGGTGCTTGCCTAACACACTTGGGGATGGAGCTGATTTTAAATCTCTAAGTTGAAGTTTGTGTAATAAATCATCAACATATTTACCTTAATTTATGATAAATCCAGACTCAAGGTAGTGAATTTGGAACCGAAGAAAATAGTGCAGTGGACCCAGATCTTTTAAGGAAAATTTGGCATCAAGGAAATTGATTAATCTCTGAATCATAGTTGAATCATTTCCAGTTACTACAACATCATCCACATAAACCATAAGCAATATTATACAGTCATGTTGTTTGAATATAAACAGAGAGGAATAAGACTTTGAATTAAGAAACCCAAGTTGAATAAGTTCATTAGTAAGAGCAGAATTTGAAGCCCGAGGTGCTTGCTTGAGGCCATATATGGCTTTGTCCAATTTACATACATAGTTGGGAAAGGCAGAATTAACATACCCGGATGGTTGAGCCATGTAAACATCCTCTGATAAACAGCCATTTAGGAAGGCATTATGAAAGTCTAGTTGTCGTAATTTCCATCCTCTCGAAACAGCAAGACTAAGAACCACACGGATAGTTGAAGCTTTAACAACCGGACTGAACGTTTAAAAAAAATCAACACCTGGAATTTGATGAAACCCCTTGGCCACTAGACGAGCCTTATATCTTTGAACCGAACCATCTGAATTTCTCTTAATACGAAAAACCCACTTACTGCCAATAATATTTAGATTAGGGGATGGAGGAACAAGATGCCATGTTCCATTTTTAATCAATGCCATCTACTCTTCATCCATAGCCCTGTTTCCACGATGGAGTAGCCAAAGCATCCTTAACTTGTGTTGGCTCAGTTAAAGTCCAATCTGTAATGGAGGTTGAGAGTCAGGTTTTTGGTTTGAAGATTCAGGCCTTGGCTCGAGTTACTATGGGGTGAGATGGTAAGGTGATAGGTTGGTTTTGACAAGGTAGTTGATGATTATCGGCAGGGGGGTTAGGTAAGGAATTTGCAGAAGAGGATGAAGGTGATAAGACTGAATTTTGGGCGTTTGGATAAGATAAAGTTATTGGAAATTGGGGAGTAGTCAATTGAGAATGGGCCATGGTTGTTAAGGAAGGATGGGCTGATTGAGGTAAAAATGGTTGGTCTGAATTGGATAAAGAAGATTGGGCCAGTTGAGGTGATGATGAGAAACATGTTTGTGGTGATGAAGGAGAATTTCTGGTGGAGGCAAAATAAATTGATTAATGGGAGAATTTATAATGGATTACTAGAGGAGTTTGGGCCATTAGGTGATGAGATTGGATTGGGCTCAATAGAGATGGATGGTAAGGTTTGAAAGTTAATTATGGGTTGATGAAAGATTGGATTTGTGGGCCTGATAAGTGATGAAGAAGAAGAGTCTGACTTGGGTGTATTTATTGGGAAAGAAACTTTTGGAAAGAAAATCACTTTCATTAAATCGAACATGGCGAGAAATGAGGAGTTTTCCAGATGGGGTAAGGCATTTGAAGCCTTTGTGTAATGGACTTAGACCAAGATAAATGCATTTTTTAGAATGAAAATCAAATTTATTTGATTGATATGGTCTTAAGCAAGGAAAACAAGCACAACCAAAAACTCTTAAATTTGTAAGGTTTGGTTTGAGTTTAAAAAGTGTTTTAGATGGTGATTTTTCTTTTAATACATGTGTAGGCATTGTATTTATCAGCATAGTTGCTGTCAAAAATGCGTCCCACCAAAAATGGAGAGGTAAGGATCCTTGAGCCAACAATGTCAATCCAGTTTCAATAACATTATGGTGTTTTCTTTCAACACGTCCATTTTGAGCAGATGTATAAGGGCATAAGTACCGAGATATAATTCCCATTTCATTGCATAATTTATGAATTTTAATAAACTCACCGCCATTATCTGACTGAAATGCTTTCAATGTTCTTGAGAACTGTATTTTCACATATGTAAGAAAGTGTTTGAACACTTCAAAAGCTCCACTCTTTTGCTTAAGAGGATAAATCCAACTGTACCTGCTAAAGTCATTGACAAATAGGACATAATATCTATAACCATCCGAAAAGGTCATTGGAGCTAGCCCCATAAGTCACGGTGAATAAGATCAAAGATATTTGCTGCACGACTTTCAGAAAGACTAAATGGAAGGTTATGAGCTTTACCAAGTTGACAAGATTCACAGAAAATAAGCTCGTCATTGTCATTCACTGGCAGATTACAATCTTTGACTATGGAATTTAAAATTTTCATAGATGGGTGACCTAAACGCCTATGCCAGACAATTTTCGAAGAACCAACACTAGTATTAACTTTTTTAGACAAAACTAATATTGATGCATTGTTATTTATATGTTGAAACTGTCGTTTACTATTATTACTAAGCTCCAACTCACCAACTGACTCTGTGGCAGCACCTTCAAGATCATATAGGCCATCTTTAAGTATTCCTTTCAACAGAACTCGACCCGTATCCTTGGCCTTTACAAAACAGCAAGCACCATGAAATTCAAGATATACATCATTGTCCTGAGATAACCTTGATACACTAACCAAATTTTTTGTAATGTCAGGCACCTATAAAATATTTTCAAGTTTCATATTACTCTTTCCATCAGTCAAACTAGCATTACCCACACATGAACTTTGCAGTTTACTTCCATTACAAACAACAACATATTCATTACCTGAATAATCAGTGATGTTTGAGAGGTTCGAGTAATCAAAGGTTCGATGATGCGTTGCACCACTGTCAACATACCAGTTTGTGTCAACTACTGTCTCTGATGTGGCAAAAGGATTAACATTCTGAGTTGCAACGAAAGCAGTAGCAGGGTTTGAGTTTCCAACAGAATTTAAGCTTCCATTTGGATTTCCACTATGTCCCATATTTTGATGTACATTCCAAGTAAACTCTTTATTGAACCTGTTATAGCAAACAAGGGCTGAGTGACCATATTTTCCACATATCTGACAAGTGGGTTTGTTTCCTCTTCCTCGGCCACGTCCACAACGATTGAAGTTATTTCCATTTCCATGTCTATTTGGGTTAGAACGATTTCCACCATATTGATAGGAGTTATTATTCTGCCGATTGTCACCCCCTCTATTGTGAACCATATTAACAGCAGGATTAGAAATAACGACATTACCTGGATTTCATTGAGAGTTCTGATGTTCAAGGCGCTTTTCAAAAATCAGAAGCTCTGATTGCATATCCAACCAAGATATATCAGGTTTCCCTTGAATTACTATAGTGACTGGATTATATATCTCATCTAGCCCCAACAACACTTGTGAAATTAAAGAACGACGAGGCACAGGGCTCCCTGCTTGGCCAAGATTATCTGCATTAGTTTTCATTATTCTCAAATAATCTTCCATTCTTGAATTACCTTTTCCAGTAGTCTTGAAGGTGTAGCGTAGGAAATATTCCTACGCCCTTGATTGAACTCCAAATAAATTTTGAATAGCCTTCCAAAGATCTTTTGCAGTATTGAATCCCATTAACTGAAGTGCAACTTCTGGTACCATGGAGTTGTACATCCATCCAAGAAGGAGGAGGACAACCGTTACCCATTGTTCAAATTTTGGGTGATAATTTTTGGGGATGCCGAGCTTGAGGACGAGCCGACTGTTGCTTCAATGTCGGCAGCAACTTCAGATTCTGGTGTTGAAGATTCATTGATTGTTGTTGAAATGAGTTTTTGAGGGCATAATGTTTCACCTGTCAAGTGACCCTCTAGTTTGTAACTTTTCAAGATGGGGAGAGCCAAGGTTTTCCATAATAAGTAATTTGTTCGATCAAGTTTGATGGAGGGCAGTTGATTCAACAACTGATTCAAGGGAGGGTTGCTAAAATTTGGGATTGTTGATGAAGAGGCGTTGGCCATTTTCTTCCTGCTCTGATACCAAGATAGAGAAATGAGATTTTATGGAGAAAAATATATTTCTCTGTTTTCTATTTTCTGCTTTCAATAGGGAGAAGATAACGAATATATATACAGTTGAAAACCCTAAATAGAGGGCACAAAGAAATAAGGAGAATAACAGACAACCAATAAACTTAATACATGTGTAACAAATTAAGTGGATGAAATAATATTTCTCCAACAAACTTTAACAAATAGAAGTTTCTGGATGGTTGTGACATGGTTGTGAGGACTTAGCATTTATATGTGACTTGGCACTAATAAGGGGTCTGAGAGTGCTGCTGATGTGGTCATCTTCTTTAATATAACTAACATAAACGACAAGATTAGATCGTTTGTACAAAAGATTGAGGACAATAATTAGTAACTCCTGCGTTCAGGCATGTCGCATTGGGATTTGTGTGATGTATTTACGAGGGGGAAAACGTGTATGTAAAGTGCATAAATGTAAAAAGGGGAAATGAAAAGAACTAATTCAAATTATAAAGACCTAGCCTAGGAATTTGGAATCCACCCATTTACTTGGTTATTCATACACTTCTCAAGGCATGCAATGTTTGCCAATTTCAACTTTTAGCTCATGAACCTAACCTGTCTCAAGTTACATGCCTTGATGTTATCATTAATTTTTTAGCCAATCTAGATGCTCAACTAATTGGGTATGAAAGCATCTATATTAGTCAAACAACCACATTATTAAGCAAGGTATCTAACTAAGTTGATTAAATAACATGATGATCCTAGTTACTAATCAACTGGTTCTTGAAATTAACTATGTATGCATTACGTTCGTAAAAGAGCTATTTTAAATAACCTAGGATTCACAAGAAGCGTGTTTTAACTTGTGTCCTTGAGATAATGAAATTCGTAGAAGGATTGAATGGATGAAAAATTCAAATACTCAATGCTTAAAATTGGAGCTCAAATTGAAGAACAATACAATATTAGCAAACGAACATTAAAGAAGACAAAACAAAAGTCTTCCAACCAAGATTACATGGGTTTCAATCCTATCTTAAGCTAGACAGATATTACCTAGTCACTCATAATGTGGTAAGATCTTTTGTTGAATTTTAACTGTCTTAAAAGTTGTAGATAGTAAATGTAATATTTGATTATTATAAACAAAATGTTATTGTTATTGTTTAAGGAAAACGGAGAGGAAACCCTATTAAGAAATACTACTTTTGTTTTGGCTTGTCTACTCGGGTTATGAGAATGACATCTAACTACGAATCCAAATTCATTCAAAGGTGTCAAAGTTTGCTCATTTCTCGAGGAACACTTTCGACGGAAAAGAAATCATGAGTTGCTTGACCGTCCTTGATACCAAGAAAGTGGAGCAAACCTCTACTTTATTCTCTCACTTGTTTTTAGAACACTTGTATTTCTTTCTCCTTTCCTCTTTCTCTTTCTTCTCTTTTTAGACAAGTGGAAAATTTTGTTCGTTTGTTCTTTGTGCTAACTAAATTGATGTTTCTGAAGGTCTTTCAAGGTGACAACAAACATCTAAGTAGTAAAACGCAACTCTAACTGTGCGAAAGACTTGGGATAGACAGACAAAGAACTCAAGTGTGTATGAGAGATAGAAGAACGTTAAAAAAAAAGGCTAAAAAATCATGCTTACTTTCTTCGTACATAATATCAAACATGCAAGAATCTAAATGAGTGTATCATCAATGGGCCTAATAACGAACACAAGTAACAAAGAAAACAAGGAAGCAAAGCACACGAGTCTAAGCTAATTGCTTATGGACTCTCAAATATGCATCAATAAAAAAAAGTTAAAATCAAATCATTTCCAACTTTTAGAAGATACTGTAACAACCCAACTTTTCAAATCTAAGTCGAAGTCATTATTTTAGCACAAAACAATTTGTTTGACACAAGACATAGTAAACTTTAGTTAAAACAATGGGAAAATCGAAGAAAACTTTATTCGGGCTCTGTTCCAATAAATAAAATTCTAAAGTACTGTTTACCAAAAATAACTATTTGTAAACTCAGTTCAATCACAAAAATGTTTAAAACCATCAACGGAAGCAGTTTAAAAGACATTTCCCCTATGACATTCACAGCTCCTTCTTGTCCCTCGTCGGTCTGCTCCTCAAGTTACCTTTGCCTGATAAAAAATAATTAACATAAAAGGGTGAGTACAAACATACCCAGTAAGAGATCCACTACTGGTCCCGTTAGGGGAAAAAATTAACTGTTAACTTCCTAATGGGGTACCCTGCACAGTCACAGTCTTATGATCCTGAAGGACACATTATCAGTCTAACGCCCTGGAGGACGCACGTATCAGTCTAGTGTTCTGCAGAAGCACTTATCAATCTAATGCTCCCGAAGGATGCACAGTAAGTGGTGATCCCGTAGGACACCTGCAAGGCACGTACCCCAATAGAAAATTAACAATTTTCCCCTCAGTGCATTCTAAACATCTTCCCTCCTTAAGAAACTTTCACTTAATACTCTAACAGTCAACTTACTCTATTTTAGCCCAAAGTCAGTCAGTAATATATCAACACATCAATCAACCAAGCTATATAATCACAACAACTCTTAGTTCACCGGTACATTGCCATACTTTAATATCACCTACACCCAATCTAAATGACAAACCACCAGTTCACATCCGCACTTTATACAAGCAAAAACTACCATTGTCGTCCTATCTACATCCATATATATATTTATATATTTTCAGTCAATCACGCTATGCATTCAACATCAAGTTTACATCAATCCAAGAATATATATATTTTCAGTCAATCACAGTATACATTCAACATCAAGTCTACATCCATACGTATATATCATATTCGACATCCCTATTCAGTTAAGACAAAACCATACAGTCAACACAACTCAAAACTATAGGCGAGTCCAGTAGTAGAGATCCCTTACCTCACTTTTATGCAAGTTCTTCAATCGAAGTAAATCCAATAAATCAAATCCTAAACATAACCAAACAAAAATCAACATCTTTCTAGATAGTTTCATCCATTCAATTTACCCTATAAGTAAATTCCACAACTTACCCCAGAAGTGGAGGATCGAACTACAACAAAACTTAATGCAAAACTCAAGGATCCTGACTCCAAATCACCAATGTCACCTTCAAGAATAAACACCAATTCGACCAACTAAGCAAACATCATATCTCAATGTAATTTCAATGTAGAACCTTAACCCATCAATTTCATCCTTACCAAACGAATTTACAACAAAACTTTGACGCTTGACAGCCAAATAGAAACAGCGACAAAACCTACACGAAGGAAATCGTGCAAAACAGATCTGCACGTGGATCGGCCAGCGATTCGTAAATGGTCAACAGGTGCAGACGAAGATAGATGGATTTAGATCTTCAACAGCAGCTACGCGCAATGGAGAATAGTCCGATAACGTAGCCGAACTCGTGTGACGCGGCCTGACGAGAAAAAGACGTGCGGCTTCGATTGGGTTTTGGTCGGACGCGAAGTGTGAGGGACGCAGTGGCTCGAGGCGTGACGGTAGGGGACGATTCGCGAACAAAGGACGCAGTGGCTGGCGGACGAAGTGACGGTGCATAACGGCTGACGGACGAATGATTGCGACGTTGAACGGCTGCGAACTTAACGGCCGGCGTTCGACTTCTGCAATCCTAGCGATGAAGCTCCGAGCGGCGCGGCCAAAGGAAGAAACGGAGGTGGTGGTTGGCTAGGGCACGAGAAGAGGGGAAGAAGAAAAGAAAAGATGGGGGGTGTGCCGCGCGCGAAGAAGAAGGGAAAAAAATATTTTCCCTTTTTTTTAATTAATTAATAATAATAATAATAATAATAATAATAATAATAATAATCTATTATTATTATTATTTCATTCCCAACTCCTTTTTCCTCCTTAATTTATTTTTTTATTTTTTTTAACTAACTTCATTATTCCAACTAATTGAAATTTGATTTAAAATAAAGTACTTTAGGTTTCGGGGTGTTACATTCTTCCCTCCTTAAGAAACTTTCATCCTCGAAAGTTCTAATCCTGGAATAACTCTGGGTAACGAACTCTCATATCATCTTCTCGCTCCCAAGTCGCCTCTTCAACTCGATGATTCCGCCACAAAACCTTTACTAATGAAATTCCTCTATTACGAAGCATCTTCACTTCTCTAGCCAGAATCTCAACTGGTTGCTCTACATAGCTCAAATTCTTGTCAATCTTTAGTGGTTCATAGTCCACTACGTGAGATGAATCTGCCACATACTTCCTTAACATCGAAACATGGAAAACATTATGAACTGCAGAGAGAGATGGTGGTAATGCCAACGATACGTCACAACACCAATTCTCTCTAAAATCTCGAATGGTCCAACGAAACGAGGAATCAACTTTCCCTTCTTTTCAAAACGCAAAATACCCTTCATAGGTGCTAATTTCAAGAACACTTTATCTCCCACCTCAAACTCAAGATCTTTCCGTCTCACATCGGCATAACTTTTTTGCCTACTCTGCGCTGTTTGCATAGTGCTCTAATCTTCTGAATAGCCTCATTTGTGGATTGAACCAACTCAGGTCCCATCAATCTATGCTCACCAACCTCATTCCAACAAACATGAGATCTACAACATTTACCATACAAAGCCTCAAATGGTGCCATGCCAATAGTAGCCTGAAAGTTGTTATTATAAGCAAACTCCATCAAATGCAAGTGAGAGTCCCAACTACCTGAAAACTCTAACGCACAAGCTCATAGCATATCCTCCAAAACTTGGTTCAAACGTTCAGTCTGCCGATGGAAAGCCGTACTGAAATCTAACCTCGTGCCCATAGCAGTATGAAGTCCCTTCCAAAACTTGGAAGTAAAACGTGCATCCCTGTCAGAAACAATTGATACAGGCACTCCGTGCAATCTCACAATCTCAGACAAATATAACAATGCCCACTTACCAGCAGTATAAGTGGATTTCCTTGGGACGAAATGTGCCGATTTTGTAAGTCTGTCGACGACAACCCAAATTACTGTGTAACCCTTTAGGGTTCTAGGCAGTCCTGTAATAAAATCCACAGCCACATTCTCCCACTTCCATTCTGGCACACTCAAAGGTTGCAACAAGCCTACTGGTTTCTGTCTAGGTGCCTTAACCTACTGACACACTAAACACTTACTGTTGATATTTATTTAACTAATTATCGATATATGTATTTATAGAGACAACAAATTCAAGTTGTCATGTTCAACGAGTTACAAAAAAAGTTAAATCAAATCCACAATTGACTACTCAATTTTCTTTTTCTTATAATTCCATTTTATTATAGAAAAATTATTGTAAATGATAAAACCGTTGAAAATATTTATAAAATATAACAAAATTTCAGATTTTATCAGTAATAGACATTGATAGACACTTATATTAGTCTATGTTAGTATCTATCAATTATGAATATGAAGTTTTGCTATATGTTGTAAATAGTTTGGTACATTTTGCTATATTTGAAAATTTCTCTTTATTAGATTAATTATCTATTTATTCTATTTCACTGCTTAGAGTTTAATTCTTTTTTGTTCATTAGAACATTTTTTATATGTTCATAGAAATAATTATCAACATATGCCTTATGCTGAATTTATTTTTAACAAAGTTATATTAATGTCCAGTCTTTCTAGTGGCATAAGTTGATAACTTGGTTGGACATCAAAGGCAGATGAAAGGAGTTGGAAAGATTTAGGAAAATTTTCTAATCTTGGTTAGTTGACAAATGATGTGTTGGGTTTAAGCTAAAGCATGATTAGGGAAGATATTAAACTTACACGTGTAAAGTACAAAGTAGGTGTTGACAAGCTAAGAGGAGTTTAAGAGTGACTAATCTAATTTAGGATTAGTATAAATAGGACATAAGGGTCTGAAGAAAGAATTGTTTTGAAATTGCTTAGAGTATTACTTCAGTTGACTTACTGAGGAATCACTAGGTGAGAAGACAAGGGTTTATGGCTAGTTTTGTGAGTAACTCTTCTAAAAAGGATGAACATAACTAATTTGACTTACTGAGGAATCACTAGGTGAGAAGACAATGTAGAATGCGTGTATAGCTTTGTTAATTTTTATGATAAAACATGAATGGTTGAAAGAAAGTTTCTAAGTTGTGTTTCTAAATAAAAGTTTTCATGTTATGATGTTTGTATGAATTTCATGTATGCAAGTAAACCATTAGATTTTTTCCTATCTTAAGTTAGTTTTTATGTTCACATAATGAATCAAGGCAACCATAGGGTGTACGAACCATATAACGGTAAGAAGTTGACCAATGTGTTGAAATCAGCGTGTTTGAGTTAACAGTCTGAGCAACGGAAAGTGAACCTGAAAGTTCTTCAATCGATGTTGATGATGATACGATCGTCATAGTAGTCTATGTGTGGAAATGGTTTATGTTCTTGACGAAAGGAATAAGAGGAGGCTAAGGTGTGTGCTTTATGTTTTGAATGAGGCTTTGTGGAACATGTTTATAGAAATTGATTTTACTTGATTGTTTGTATACCCCAACAAATATTTCTAAAATGTCACTCACCAAGTATTTGACTTACGTTTTAAGTTTCCATTTCCAAGGCATCAAGACATTGAGTTCGAGTTAAGAAGGGTAAGGCGAGTAGTGAGGCAATAAGGTGTTAAGCCAGACGTTCTAATTTTTTGATTTTTGAGAACGCACACTAGGCTTTGGAGGCCTGAAGTTTTAGTTTTAGTTATTTTTTATAAGAAAGCTTGTTTTCTGTATTGAACGCATATTGTTAAGTAAATAAAATAAGTTTGCTTTTGTTACCATGCGTTATGGTTCTTATCGCCTAGTAGTTCACGATTTTAAGTCAAAGTTAAGTGTTAAGTCTAAGGTTCAAAGATTTTAGTTAAGCATTTTGGCATTTCACTTATTGGTGCCAAGGCTACTTAAGTCACATTTGAGTCTTGTAACGCGAGGGCCAGAACACGTTACAGGGTGGGGGCATGACAGAAACTACTCAACTTGCCTCTAAACTTATTGCCTAGTGAGTTCCGTGTCTTCTTCAAGGTGTTGCATGATTTGATGTTGCCTTTGTAACTCATTGATTTTATTTGCTTGATGTAGAATTAACTTCTGTAGCACAAGTTGTTCTTGAGTAAACGTTGCGCAGTGTTGAACAAACACCTCATGTTGTTGTTGAAAATTGTTGTGCTACATCATTAACGCATCTTGATTACATAAGATCATATTAAGTTGCTGCATTATTGGCTTTATGATCTCTACATAAAGAAGACGTTTTAACCCATTCCTATCTAAGCTTCAATAGTGTTTACCTGATGGTAGAATATCTTGGCGTTGAGGAATATCATCGCTAGGTAAGACTTGGCTTGTCACACTAGCATCAGATCTTGGCATATTTATGCTTTGTCTAAGTGAGCCATCAACATGCGGTAAAGGAATAAATATGGGTGAGGGTGTCATTATCAGTGACAAAGACTTCTCAGTGTTTGAAGCCTTTGTTGTACCAACTTCTTGAGGTGGTGGGCTGATTAAGTTTGGAAAGGCTAGTAGAGAAGTATTTGAAGGTCGAATGTTCTTGTCATGAGGCAGGGAGAAGGATGCTTTCGGGTCAATTTCTTTAAAAGATTTCAATCCTCCAAAATCGTCAAGAGGAGAGTAAGTCACCTCATCGTTTTCATGTTGCGGGAAGAAATGATCCTTTGTCTTAGGAGAAGTGTCCTTAGCTGATGAGATATATGCAAGAAGAATGGGAATCTGTGCTAACGCTTTTAGTGAAAAGGTAGAGGTTGGTTCCATCATTCATCTCTTCAAACTCCTTTTTCCTCTTCGTTGTTTCCTTGACCAACTTTCGATGCTTGGATGGCGGTGAAGGGATAAAAGTCCTTGGCAGTGAAAAATTTTACAGAACCATTACTCGATTTAATTTGGAAATCCCAAAATACTAGTACACAAGCATTATTCAGAATTAAAATTCCAAATAAAAAACTGAGCATGCTTTTAAATTTAAAGATACAGAGAACTTACTTTCGTTGACGTCTCTGAATCTACAATCCACCGAATTGGAGACATCATTCGTCTGAGACCTTCCTATCCTCTAGGATGAGATTGGTTTGTGGGAATCAATTGGGATGAAAAAAATTTTTAGAGAGATTATTTTGCAGAAAAGCAAAATCATCAGTTCAATTGATTGATTAAGAAAAACTGTTTTTCTTCTACATATTTATAACTCTCTTTTCTTCATGGATTAGGAAAGGGAGTAAGAGAATCATGTGATTCTATTAATTTAAAAATATTAAACTAATAGAAATTTCAAATCAACTAATTAATTAATCATTAATCAATTAATTAATAATTAATTAAATCATATTTAATTAATATTTTATTTAAATCTTATTTAATAAATATCTCTCTAATAACTTATAGTTTTATATTAATTTAATTAAATCAAATTTAATTAAATAATATTAAACTAAACTATTAATTAAATTAATTAATAACTAAATTAAATATCTTATATTTAACTTAAGTTAAATTTGAATTATATTCAAATATAAATTTCTCTCGTAACCAATAATTTTAATATGAATCCAATTCACATTAAATTAATATTTGAACTCGTTCAAATATTTTATCTCTCATAAATTAATTTTGAATCATAACCAAAAATAAATTTATACAATGAAGTTTGATTAACATATCAACTTTAATTTATATTATAATGTATCATCATACATTATATTAATTTCCAAAGTAAATTTGAACATTTCAAATTTTAACCAATATAAATAAATCTCATTCCCCTTTACGAGCTAGGAAGGGGACCTAATGGACTTACAGATAAGAAGCTACAATGATGTGAGATTAATTTGCTAAACTCATTAACCACATTAATCAATATTCGTTAATTATGTGTACACTCCACTAATGACTCACAGTTGAACTCTTTTCACTGTAGATATATTTATGTGTCCACAGATATAGACATTAAATAGTAAGTTAGTCTTTCATAAGTGTTCACAACACTAGTTGGGTCAAATTATTGTTTTACCCCTAGGTTACCTCTAGTCCTTAAATACCAGTGCTCCTCTAATGAACAACCTGTTTATGGTCCAACCAATAAATAGAAACCTCTCTTGTGCCATAGAGAGGGTAGGACCCTTTGTTCAAGTCTTGGAGACACCATTTAAGGAAACACTCATCTACTTACTCTAAAGTAGGGAATGAGTGAATTCCATCTTGTATAATTATATTTCCAGCTCCTCACTCGATCTTGTCTCCAAAATGATAAGCATATTAAGTCGACGATCAAACCACTCTCACTCGTACAAATCAAAGGATAATCCCTCGCAAACAAAAGTTCATGATACACTCAAGATTAAGACTACGTAATTACCTAGGTCATCTTAGTGAAATAGAAACCTAACTAGTTAATGGAGTTACATGTTACTATTTTCTGGTCTGATCTTATGCAAACTCATTGCATAGGATACCCTCACTCGTATGTCACCTTCAAGAACTCATTGGATCATTGTGTTTGTATCGAATACAAAGTGAGCCGTATCTATAGTGTTACCAGGATAAGTTATCCAACCTTATCCCTATACTATAGACCCTTTAAGCTGATCCCGAACATTGATCCCTGTATGTCTCTACATACTGTTCAAGACTTATCAAATAGCTTAGGAGTTTAGTTTATTGTATTTGAATTATTAAGACAAAACTAATAATATAATCAATAACATTTCTTCAAACTATAATAATAACACTTTATTAATAATGGTCAATGTATTATATTTACAATCTACGAGTTTTAGGACATAAATCCCAAAAGGCGGTTAATGAGCTGAGCTTTCTGAAAGTAATGCATGTCATATTTCAAAAGTTCTTCATTATATGATGCATTGCAATACCTTGAATCCTCTCTTCTTTGTCGCTTAGCTTTGCTAGGATGACATTGACGACCAATTGTGCTATTGTTGAGGACAAGAACATCTGCCCTTTCTGTTTTGTGAAGACCCCTCTAATTTTGACGATCATAATGTGTCTAACATCCCTAGTTGTACAACGCATGGTGCAGTAAATAGTCATCACTTTATCCAATGAAACCCATTTATTGTCTTGTGGGGATCAACTTCTTCTTCATGAAATATAGCCAAACGTTAGCTTTAGGTGTCAAGGATTTGGCTGGCAATTGCTTGCACCCTTAGGTAGGTATGTCTCATTCAACGCCTAGTTGCGCCTCTAAAGTCAATACGTCATTAATCTCTATTTCAGTAGGCTCTTCAATAATTTTATTTCCTTCTGCTTTTGCATCATTATGCAAATCATACAATACGTTGATTTCTCTGGCGTTGAAGTCAACATGTTCTCCCTCTATCAGAACATAATCTTCATGTTTGTGAAGTTTCGTGATATAAAAATCATAGTCTATGTTTGTCCTCATAAATCTTTTCCTTTGATAAAAATTGCACCATCTCAACACATCAACTGAGGCGATAATAAACGTTGGAATTGGTGTATCCTCTGGAAAAAAAGCTCATCTCGTGTAATAGCTTTAAGGCGTCATCCTCCACTTTACTTCCACTAGGGTACTTGCAGCAACCCCACTTTCTTCTACCTTTTCCCTAGTCCTTTTTCCTGTCAACTTCTTTTTGGTTGTCTGCTCTTCTTTTTCTTCAACTCTTTTTTAGGCGTTGACTTCTTTTTCGGTGTCTCCTTTTCTTCCTTATCACTAACCTTCTCTTTTCCTTTCTTATTGTGCTCAACATGCTTTTCCCTCACTTTCTGGTTTTCTTCCCTTTTCTTTTTTTTCCCATTCTTCTTTCTTTCTTTTTTTTTTTTCGTTTTTTAATGATTTGATGTAGCCAAACTTTGGCACATTTTTTTTTCTCTTCTTCTCTTCATCACTATCTTCCTTCAATCATCATCTAGGATATTTTGCTATGGCCTCTAATCGCTTGTCCTCTTTCTTCTTTTTGGCCTTTTGTGATGTGGCAAGAACGATCGATGCACTATCCTTCAATTCCTTGAATTCTTTTTTTAACTACTTTTGTCTTTTCAATCAATCTCTCAATTAAACACACCATAGAGAATGTAGAAAGGATTACTTCTTTAATTCTTGGATCATCCACATTTCGACCTCAGATCTGATTGCATTTTTCTCGTTATTTCGTTCCACTTCTTGAACAACTCTCTTCATTAGTAGTTACACCACTAAACTCTCCTCCTTAATCTATTGTTTTCCCTTTTTCTTTATTTCAAAAGGTTCAAACTTTTGCTTCAAAGTCACCACAACTAATTCATGTAGTGAAGCTTTAACTGTCTCCTTGCTAGGTTGGTTAACTTCTCCAATTTCTTCAATACCATCTCCCGGCCCAGTACTTCTCAGAATTGACCCAAATACTTCATTCTCACTTTGGCCATGCAGTCTCATCACCTTCAACTCAGGACTGTTGGAGTGCACTGTGATAGATGGTTGATGAACCTAATGTTGGGTTGTTTTAAAACTCATATATAGTAAATGTAACTCATTGATCGTTATTAATAAAATGTCATTACTGTAATTTTCAATAAGAGTTATTGATTATTTTATTAATTTTATATTAATAGCCTAAATTCAATAAACTAAGATCCTAAGTTGTCTTATGAGTATTGAAATGTATGCTTAGGGATAAGACTGAGTACCTCATCCTTGTAACACTATTAATACAACCTATTTTGTATCTAATACAAATGCAATGATCCAACGTGTTTGCTGCTTATTTATATATATGATGCATTTTGATTTGATTGTGGATGTTGCAATGCAATTCTATGTATACGACTAAGCAAGGCAACAAGACTAAGTTCATGTGATAAAAGGGGTAGACTTAGTCTCATATGTTGCTTAACTCTATTAAATTTGTCATTTGCATACAAGTTTTCCTCTCTCTTGTCCAAGTGTAAGCAAAAAGAGAGGTTTCCAAGGTCAAATTCAGAAATGTTTAAGTAATTTATGGATTATAATCCTATAATGGTCTCATGCAGTATATGTAAAGTTAAATCCATTTACAGTATCATGTATTTGCTTTAATTATTATTTACACTAAAGGTGTGTTGTGAAAGGGAAATGTATGTGAAAGTAATGTATGTTGATATCAATCTATTAAAGACAAAGAATACTTGACGCCTGACGAAAAGTTCTTTATATTATTACGCAATATAAAGAAAGATTGTAATTCTTTGAGGCAATAACCAATCTCAAATTAAGGTGAAGAACCTCTCGGAAACTATACAAAAGTGAAGAACCTCTCGGAAACTATACAAAAGTTTCAAACAAAATTTGTAAATTTTTAAAAGTTTAAATCTCTTACTCATTAATTTCAATATTATTTATTTATTTATTAATATTATTATTATATGTGTGTGTTGGGGATTAATTTTCATAAATATAAAAACCAACAAAATATTTACGGCCCGTATAACAAAATGAAAAAACTCATGAAACTGACCATTTTTTTAAATATTTCAAGTTTGTCCTTCGTTTTCATCGTCTTTCTTCTTTGATTTTTTTCTTTCCATCGTCTTTTTCTCTTCTTTTGCATTTAAAAAAAAAAATATTTTCATTTGCCCTTCCTTTCTGTCTTATTTCTTTTGTAATTTTTCTTTTCCTTTCCATCGTTTTTTTCTTTTCTTCTTCAATTTTTAAATTTTTTTTTAAACTGTTATTTAGTTGTATAAGATCGTATGCCAAATATAAAAGATCGTGAAAAAGACCGTTGGGATATTGAATTGCCAAATCTAAATGATCGTGTACCAAAACTAGCCAAATCTAAATAATTGTGTTCCAAATATATACGATTGTGTACCATATCTTAAACAATATTGTAACAAAAAATCTTGAAAAAAAATCATTAAGATTTGGCTACACAAATTTAAACGATCGTGTACAATTTTTTTTTTTAAAAAAATTGTTTAGATTTGGTTACCCAAATCTAAACGATCGTGTACTAAAAAAATCTTGAAAAAAAATCATTTAGATTTGGCTACCCAAATTTAAACGATTAAATCTAAATGATCGTGTACAAAAAAATAGTCAAATCTAAACAACCGTGTAACAAAGAATATTGAAAAAAATTGTTTAGATTTGGGTAGCCAAAATCTAAACGATAGTATCTAAACAATCGTGTAGAAAAAAAGCTAAATCTAAATGATCATTTTCCAAATATATTATATGTGTTGGATGCCAATTAATCACGGGACATTTTTTGTATCTCATTGTGGATTTTTTTCGATTTTGAAATTATTCAATAGTAAATATATAACAAAACGGGTGATATATATATCTATGTATATATATATCTATGTATATATGTCTATGTATATAGATATGTATGTAATATAGATATGTATATGTATATATGTATATGTCTATGTATATATATGTATATGTGTATATATATATGTATATGTGAATATATATATGTATGTGTGTATATATATATGTGTGTGTGTATATATATGTGTGTGTGTGTGTATAAATGTATATGTGTATAGATATGTATGTGTAATATGTATATGTATATAGATATGTATATGTATATATATATGTATATATATATGTGTGTGTATAACCATAAATAGATTGGAGGATTGAAAAGATTTCGACAAGACATATTATCACATTGATAAATGTCTAATATATATTTTTAATGGTTAATTTTCATAAATATAACAAAAGTCAAAGGGTAATTGTAATTGATGGTCATTCTAGGAATAATAATTAAAAACATAACAACATTTAAAAAAAATTGCAAATATAGCAAAACTATCGCTAATAGACCATATGAGTTTATCAGTGATAGACCAATATTTGCAACATGGTCTATCGGTGATAGACTTCTATCATTTATAGAATTTGACAAATTTTGCTATATTTGCAAATTTTTTAAAATGTTGTTCTATACTTAATTATTTTGAATCTATTTTCTAAATTTGCAATTATCTCAAAGTCAAAATATTTTACGACCCGTGTAATAAAATGAAAAAGCTCATTAAACTGACCATATGTTTAAAATATTCCAATTTGTCCTTCATTTTCATCGTTTTTTTTCTATTCCTCTACTGCGATTTTTTATTCTCTCCATTGTCTTTCTTCTCTTCTTCTACCATTTTTCTTTCTTTTTCTGCCATTTTTCTTTTCTTTTTTTTTTTCAAACTTTTATTTGGTTCAAGATCGAGTACCAAATATAAAAGATATATTTTTTTTTCCAATTGTTCGTTGTTCTCGTCTACCAAATATAAATGATCTTGAAGAAAAAAACGTCGTTTAGATTTGGCCAAATATAAACTATACCAAATAATCTTTAAAAAATCGTTTAGATTTGGGTAACCAAATATAAACCCAAGTATAAAAGATCATGTATAAAAAAATAAACAAATCTAAACGATCGTGTAGAAAGAATCTTGAGAAAAAAATAGTTTAGATTTGGCTACTCAAATCTAAACAATTGTATGGAGAAAAGAACAACCAAATCTAAACGATTGTTTCCCAAATATATTATGCGCTGAGTGCCAATTAGTCACAGAACATTTTTTATATTTTCCATTGTGAGTCTGTGAGCTTTTTCCGTTTTTGAAATTGTTTTATAGTGTAAATATTTTAGCACTTTGTTATATTTTTTAAAAGACCTATTTTTTAATCTCTTATTTATTTATGGATCATTTTAAAAAATAACAAAATAAATTAAAATATTTACAAGATAAAGTAAATTTGTTGGATTCTATCATTGATAAAAACTGATAGACTTCTATCACTAGCTATCAATACCACTAATAAAAGGATATCGGTATCTATCAAATGTTTGTTATTGATAGAATTTGATATTTTGTTATAGCTTGTAAATATTTTTTCAAATTTGTTATTTTTGACCATTTTCCTATATTTATTTCTCTTTCTTTTAAAGAATATTCTTGAAACTTAATCTCTTATTTATTTGTTAGGTATGTTTTAAAATTTTTATTTTTTTAAGATAAAAATCAATTTAAAAAAATTAATTAACAATTTTCAAATTAAACATTAAAACAAAACCATCGTAATTGATAACATGTTAAAAACTAACCATTAAGTGTATATTAACATTTGTAAAACATTTCAAATATAGCGAAAATCTTCATTAATTTATTACATTGCTGATAAATTTTTGTTAGAGATATACTCTATCATTGATAGACTTTTAGTAGTGGTATAATTTATTAGATAAACTTTGTATGTTATCTAAGTTTTGCTATACATATTTGTAATTTTTTAACATAATTTATTGGATAGATTTTGAGAGATCTAAATTTTGCAATACATATTTGAATTTTTTACATTGTTCTATGTTTACTAATACCTTGAATTTGATTATATTGTACAAATAAGTCAAAGTGAGCATAATTCAATTAAACAACGTACCACTTTTTAAATGATTGAAGTTCAAATTTTCATATCTCTTATAATAAAAAAGTTAATTAAAATAAAATATATGCAATTAAATCACTTAAAAATTTAGAAAAATTGAAATCTACAAGCAAAAGTATGATCTAATCTCCGAAAATTGAAACTAAAAAGAAAAAAAAGAAGAATAATAAAGTCAACCTCAAAAAAAAAAAAAAAGAAGAAAGAAAAGAAAGAAAGAAAGAAAAGAGAAGAAAAGTGGGAAGAGAAGGTTATAACAGTAATTGCGACAAAGAGAAAGGGAAGAACCCTAATGTGTTTGACGTAAATACCCTCTTTTTTTGTTGAAGCCGCAGAGTCTGTATTTCCATTCTCATCCCTCAAATCTCATCTCCCTCTTCTGCCCTTTGTAATTCCCCAATCTCCCTTCACCCTTCTTCTTCTTCCTCATCCCTTCTTTGCCCTTCTCCGATTTTCTTCAACTGAATTACCCGCCAAAACCTTCAAGAACCCATCTTTTCAAATTCCTTTTTTCTCTTCTCCGATCTCCTCAACCCTAATCCTTTCCCTCTCCGCTTTCTGGGTTTTCTTCATTCTCTTCTTTTCTCCAATACCCACTTCCTTTTTCTCTTCCCGCTTCCTTCTTAAAGCTGTCTCATGGGATTTCAATTTCGCCCTTCCGGTTTCTTTCAGGTGGACTCTTTATCTCTCTCTCTCTCTCTCGCTCTGCTTCTTTCTCATTCTGGATTTTTTTTCTTACTTTAATGGTTGCTTGAGCTAATGTGTTTGGAGCTTTGGCTAACTTGTTGTGTGGAGATTCAAGTGTATGGGTGTTGATATTTGTTTTCAGTTTAAATTCAGTGTTCAGAAGAGAAAGCTATGATTTTCTCAATTTTAATGTTCTGTTTATTTCATATTAGATAGCTGTTCTGTTAGTAAAATCATGATTCATGTGTGGAAGTTGCTCTCCCTCCCTCTCTCGCTCCCTCTTTCTCTTTCCTGTTTTATCCCATTAAGGATTTTTGCAGTTGAAGACTTTAACTGCTATTTTGATGGGTGTTGGAGCTGGTGGGAACTTCTTTCGAGCTAGTTGTAGCTGGTACTGTTGAGTTTTGTCTTACAGAATAGTTCCAGTTAAATTGAGGGAAGAGAAAGTTATGGAGCTCTAAATGTACTATGATCTTTATGTTCTTGTTTGATAGTTGTTTTGGCTTTTTTTAGGAGTAGCTGGTAGTGTTGAGATTTGTCTCACAGGATAGTTTCAGTTATGGAGCTCTAAATGTCTTTATTTTCTTATTTGATAATATTTTTTTGTTGGTAGTCGCTGTGATTCATGTATGAAATTTTCTCTGTTTTTTCCTTTTTTTGGGTGATTCCCCCTCTTTTTCTTTCCTTCTGTCAAATTATGAGCCATGGAAGATATTCTCAGTTCATATCTTTTAGCTGCTCCATTTTATTGGCTGTTTTGCTTAGAACTAAGAGTATGTGGTAGTGTTGTGATTCATTTGAGAGGGTGGCTATAGATTTTTATTTATGTCTAATTTGAGAGGTTAGGAAATTATGAAACTTCAGTTCACTGTTATGGGTGGAGGGGGGTGGTAAGATTTAGACAATTGTTGTTTTCCTATTTGAGTTTATTTGTGAATATATAGATTGGTGACAATGGATCTTTAAATTTTCTCTTGGTTTATTTTCCTTTTGTGTTCGATACTTTAAGATCGCACATTCTCGATGTTTGATTCTCGTTAACTTTTTAAAAAAAAAAAAAAAATTAACAAATATGTGGACTGGGAGGATTTGCATCCTAGGACTTTCTAGAGGTACAAGAGACATCGTAACTATTGGGTTATGCTTATATTGACTATGTTTGATTTCTAACATTAATTATTTGAATGGGGTGATATCTCCTTGAAGATATTTGATTTTAGTTAATCTTCCAATTTGTCCAAGCATCTTTTTCCAATACAAATAACTCAGGGTATCAAAGTTTGGAGAAGTTGGTGTCTTGTTTTGTATGTTATCACATGAGAGAATTTATTTTTTTGCTATGTTTTTTGAGGTATTAGTCTCGATACTTATCATATTGGGACAGGTTAATTAGTAGGTGGTGATATGTTTTCTTAAGTATTCATGTTGTTACTCTTCACAGGTGTGGCATGATACAGTTTAGGTGTTTTCTGGCCATTAAACTTGTAGCTGCCTAATTGGGGTGTGGAACATCTCTTTTGTTCAAGTGATTTTCATTTTCTTTTCTTCAATGGCAAACCATGATCTGATATTGGGACAGAACCACAATATAGCTCTTGGACAGAACCAACAGTTGATGTTAGGTCACAATCATAATATGGGTCTTGGCCAGGGTCACAGTTTGGACCTCGGACAAGCACATGAGCATCATCTAGGTTTAGGGTCAAACCATGACCATGAGTTGGGCTTGGGACATGCCCATGATCACACCGAGGGGTTGGTACATTCCCATGATCATGATGGTTTGGGACATGCCCATGATCATGAGTTGGGTTTAGGGCAAAGTCTTGACCAAGGAGGGGACAATGATCACAATTATGGGCATGAAAGCGATTTAGCTATGGATAGGAAGCCTGACCCGATTGGACATCAGTTGTCTCTCCCTATACAGGGTCACGAGTTAGCTTTGTCTGATAACAACCAGTTAGCTGTTTCAGAAAGTCAAGAACTTGATGATAATCTTGAATTAGCCGTGGATCAGAATGACGAACTGGCAATTCAAACAGTTGATGATTTGACAAGTCCGTCTCAAATGATGGTTTCAACCCCTTCTGTGCTTCAAGCTCGAACAGTCATGGCAGCTCCTACATACGAGTTGTCGGTGGGACAAGAATTCCCTGATGTTAAGAGTTGTAGGAGGGCACTTAGGGACACTGCTATTGCCTTGCACTTTGAAGTGCAAACCATCAAATCTGATAAAACTCGCTTTACGGCCAAATGTGCTGCAGAGGGATGCCCATGGCGCATTCATGCTGCAAAGCTCCCAGGTGTTCCAACCTTCACCATTAGAACAATTCATGACACTCATACATGTGGTGGCATTAATCATCTTGGCCACCAGCAAGCTTCTGTTCAGTGGGTTGCTAGCTCCATGGAGCAACGTTTGAGAGAGAATCCTAATTACAAGCCAAAGGAGATACTAGAGGAGATTCATCGTGTTCATGGAATTACCTTATCATACAAGCAAGCTTGGAGGGGCAAGGAGCGTATCATGGCTGCGATGCGTGGTTCGTTTGAAGAAGGATATCGCTTACTGCCACAGTATTGTGAACAGGTTAAAAGAACAAACCCAGGAAGCATTGCATCAGTTTATGGAAATGCAACCGATAATTGTTTTCAACGTCTCTTCATATCTTTCCAGGCATCAATTTATGGCTTTTTGAATGCGTGTCGGCCTTTACTTGGGCTTGATAGGACATACTTGAAAAGCAAATATCTTGGTACTTTACTTCTTGCCACTGGTTTTGATGGTGATGGTGCTCTGTTTCCTCTGGCGTTTGGTGTTGTTGATGAGGAGAATGATGAGAATTGGATGTGGTTTCTGTCTGAGCTTCATAACCTTCTTGAGATAAATACCGAAAATATGCCAAGACTTACAATCTTATCTGACAGGCTGAAATGCATCGTGGATGGAGTGGAAGCGAATTTTCCGACTGCTTTCCATGGGTTTTGCATGAGGCATTTGAGTGAAAGCTTCCGTAAAGAGTTCAATAATCCAATGCTTGGCAAACTTCTTTGGGATGCTGCATATGCTCTCACGGTAATTGAATTTGAAGCAAAAGTACTCGAAATCGAAGAGATGTCACAAGATGCTGGATACTGGATTCGACGAATTCCCCCTCGTCTATGGGCTACAGCTTACTTTGAGGGGACGAGGTTCGGCCATTTGACTGCAAACATCATTGAATCCTTAAACAGTTGGATTTCAGAAGCCTCTGGTCTTCCTATAATTCAAATGATGGAGTGCATTAGGAGGCAGCTAATGACATGGTTCAATGAAAGGCGTGAGACTAGCATGCAGTGGACATCAATACTTGTGCCCACTGCTGAAAGGCGTGTTGCTGAGGCTCTCGAGCATGCCCGTACCTACCAAGTGCTTCGAGCCAATGAAGCTGAATTTGAAGTTATATCTCACGAAGGAACAAACATCGTGGACATTCGTAACCGGTGCTGCCTTTGTCGGGGTTGGCAGCTGTATGGCCTACCATGTGCTCATGCTGTGGCAGCTCTCCTATCCTGCAGGCAAAATGTTCATCGATTCACGGAGAGTTGTTTCACGGTTGCAACATATAGGAAGACGTACTCACAGACTATTCATCCAATCCCTGATAAATCTTTATGGAAGGAATTATCTGAGAATGATCCAAATGCAAACAAAGCTCTGGAAGTCATTATAAACCCTCCGAAATCACTAAGGCCTCCAGGACGACCAAGAAAAAGGAGAGTTCGAGCGGAAGACCGTGGGCGTGTGAAACGTGTTGTTCATTGTAGCCGGTGCAACCAAACAGGGCATTTTAGAACGACATGTGCAGCACCCATTTAGGTAGTGTCTTTCTTTTATTTTTTCAGTTTCAGAATTGAACCTGGGGTTGGTCAATACCTGTACGTGGAAATGAATTATTTACTGCTTAATTAGTGGTGTTAAGGTTAGGTTACTTAGTAGTATATCATCAATTTTACTTGGAATCCAAGTCAGACTACTAATAGTATTATGTTCATATTCATATCAATAATTTAACTATTCAAAATTTTAGGACACTTCCCTGCCTCCCTTTCGTTCTTCTATTTCTGGAAACATGAATAATTACTTTTGTGAAGTTTCTTTTATGTGTCTTAAGTTCAACGGGGATAACACTTTGAAACCAGGTGGACTAGAAATGAAAGAAAAGTCTAGGGGGTTCGGTAGGAAAATATTAAGTGTTCAGTTTAATAATTATATTTGTTGTTTTGTGTTTAGTTTTTGAAAATTAAGCTGTTAAACACTTCATCATCAAGTTTACAGTTCAAAGGCCAATTCAAGTCCATTCCAAACCCATTTTAACCCTTTTAAGAATTGTATTGAATATAGATCTCTCTTTAAAATTGGGTTGACCTATATTTGGAGTTGGCCTAAAAGGCAAATTCAATACAATGATATATATTTTTATATATAATTACTATTGTTCGTTATTAATTAATAATTATTTAAAACTTAAATCATTTGATTCAACAACCAAGTTATTTACATCTGCAAAGTGGGTAAAAAAAAGAGAGAATTAAATATGTGTAATGTAGGTTGGATTGTTGGGTGAATGATAATTGGGAAGTGAAAGCCATTATGGAATCATTCTGTTTTTGTGGCACGTTGAAAATTTTGGCGGATAAAGAGTTAGCATACAATTTAAAATAAGTCTCCAATGGTCATTTCTAAATTTAAAATAAAAATTGATAATTTATTCAAAGGGCTAATTTGAGTACGATCCAAAAAGTCAGTCGAAGTCCAATCCAATTTTTTTCCAAAGGGTTCCAAAATTTTTGGTACGACTCAAGGAATAGTAAATTTTAATGTTTACTTTGGATGAACTGCAAAAATTTATTTAATTAAATGATCTAAAGTGTGGAAATGGCAAAAGCGAAAAAATGAAAAAAAAAAATTGTTTCAAAGAGGTCTTACCCCTAATCTAATAAAAAAAAATCTCACCTTCTAAATACAATCATTGTGAAAATACAAAATCACGCTTCCCAAACAAAATCAAATCAACTCCTTTTTAATTTTTTTCCAAAAAACAAACTCAAGTATTTGTAAAACTTTTTTAAAAAAACCCTTAAATCCCTCAATTCTCTTCCAAACCCATTTGTCTTCTTCATCTCCACCAAGGATCAACACAAACCTTCCATCACACAAAAATACTTCCCTGTCGGAATTCTTGTAAGACCAGTGACCAACAACGTCTTTCACAAACCATAAAAAAATGCAATAGTACTCAATCTCTCTGTTTTTCGCCGGTTTATGCAAAATCAAGGTTTGAATTTCTTCTTTCTTCTTCATTTGAATAAAAATATGTTCATTGCATATTATGTCTACAATGTAATCGAAATCAATTTAATCTCTAAAAATAACACAATCAATTCTTTAATCCTTATCGATTGTGACATGCACAGTTGACAACACACTCTAGTGATTTCATCCATCTTCGTAACTTATTCACAGTAAGAAAAAACCATACTCCAACAAAGCTCTTCCTCACAATGGGAGTGTTAAATTTAAATAGTCAATTTTGAACTTTTTAAATATTTACTATTGTTGTAAACGAAGGATATTATATTATTATATAGAGAGTTTATAGTTTGGAGATAATTATTCATTTATAATAGGTTAAGAAATGTTTACAGATTTTCCCTACTTTATAGGAACTAGAAATCGTAGCAGAATTAATAAATATTTATAAACGATTGTTTATCTAATAAAATAAAACAAATATTAAGGATATGAAAAAATAGAATAGTGAAGGAAGAACAAGGGTGAGTGGAAGGTTAAGGTCTACCGGAATAATTAGTTCAAAGAAGTCAACAACAAACGAATCAATTACTCTAACAAGTGAGGACAATGTATGCTTTTTTTCGTCAATGTGACAAAATAACTAAGTAATTGTTTGTTAATCTTTCTCTAAACATAAAAAGCACAAATAGTTAGAACCAAATGGATAAATAATCCAGAAGATTAGAAGACATCACTAGGAATGCAAAGGAATAAAAATATGCCTAACAAATAATTCACACAACAAAAGTAATATAAAGAGACCTACAAACTTGCTTCTAACAACCAAATAACTTCACCCTAAATGTTTTGTATTAATATGCATATTACCATATCTACAGTAGAAAACAGAAGATTCAATGGTTGGAGGATCAATAAGCAAGCGTGGAAGTCTAAAAACTTCAAGCAAAAGAGAACACGATGAAGATAAAAAAGAACAAAATCAAAAGCTCGAAAATTTGTCTTTGTTGAATGATTTTTTTTAGCAATACAATGTAAATGTAAACTACAACAAACATAGTGACGGTTATCTCGTGAAGACGATAACAGAGAAAAAGAAGACCAAACTGAAGATGCAAAAGATAAAACAGATGACAATGAAGCACATTGGTTTATCTCGTATGGTTCTAGTTTTCTAAAATAGTGAGTGTTAGAAATACTAGTTACCATGTCTTCAGTGTGTGAATTGTGGGTATGCCTAAATATTCAATAGCATTTCAAAGATTTAAAATAATAAAAATGTATTTTAATAGTCTTAAATTGTAAGGCATTGCTAAGGTACCCATGTACACATAGAAATACATTGTACGCGAAATATACCATACTTGAAGACATGCAACAATTCCTCTATAGGAAATACATAGTACGGTAAATAATGAGACCAAAATGCATAAGAAGTGTATCAACACACATTACTTATGTTGTAAATGCATAAATATTTAGAAATACACATAAGCATTATGCCTGCTTTACTCGGTTTTTAGTATCTAAACGCAGGATTATTAACAAAAGAAGAAATTGACCAATCACAGAGGAACTCGTGTAAAGATGGAGTTGATGTGACTTAACGACAAAGACAACTTTCGGCGCTGACATGCTCAGAAGATTAAATTTTCAGCCTAAATTTGCCTATAAAAGGGAACTTCATCCTTACCATGAAGAGAGCAATGTCTAAATAGATCACTATCCGTACGCCTGAAGAGGTGGGTAGAGTCTTAGTGATTTGGTGGCAAGGAATAGCCTTGCCACTGTCGGTAAAAAAATTCGTCATCTTCTCTGATCAGTCTATGGAGTGAAAGCTTGTGGTCGGAGTGAAGAAGATCTCGCCCATCTTCCCCTAACTTGTAAGTCATCTATATTCTTTTCATTTTTGTAATTTTTTACATTGTATTTGTTCATATTATACAGTGATTGAAGACCTATATTATTTAATACAATGTATATTTTTACACTTTTCATTCCATCCACGTCTCTATTGTCCATTTGTCTTTGTGTTATTTGTAGTTTAGGATTTATGGTACATTCTTGATAAGAAGCTTTGCCTATAAGTCTTATCGCATTAACTGAGCTATTTTCATAACTTGACCAGTATATATCATCAACTACTCAAGAGGGCAAGTAGCAAGGATATGGTTAATCTGACCAAGGAGGAGTTTGAAAATAAACTTCACCTTGTGAGATAAATTCCATCATTTGTATTCTGATCGGAGAATAAGTGTGGGCATTAGGCGCTGAGAGGTTGTTGCCCTTCCATTCAAAGCTCTATAAGTTTTATAAGTGAACACTGCTAGATATGTAAGACCCGTATCAAAAATTTAAGTTAAGAAGTGAAAATTTTGATTGAGTGTTTGAGTTTGATGATTTGTATGGTCTTCGCGAGAAGAACCAAGTGTTTCCTAGAGAAGAAGTTTGCGAGGAAGTCTTGAAAGTTAAAGTGTAAGTTCATAGTAAGAGTATGTAAGAAAAGGTTAGTGGCTGTGAGGAAGAGTTCTGGAAGTTCAAGTGTAACCATGCGGTAAGGTTGTTCGCAAGAAAGTTTGGGCGAGTAAGGTTTTTCGTAGAAGGAAGTTTGGCGGGAAGAAGTAAGGAAAGTTTGGAGAAATTTCCTAAGTATGTTCAATGGGCCACGTGTGAAGTTCAAGTTAAGCATGATTAAGGACACATCTTAAACTTACACGTGCTCCACTAAGAAGCAGGAGCTAGCGACTTGAGAAGAGTTTAAGCAGAACTAAGCCGATTTAAAAGTTCTATAAATAGAGGACTCCATTCATTAGTTTTGGAAGAAGAAAAGAAAAATTGTTGAAGTGCTGCTATTGGTGGTTCGCGAGAAGAGAAGGAAGAGGAGGATTTTTGTTAAAGTGTGGTGAGTTGTTTTCTTCTTAAAAGTTTTGTAGTTCTGCTTTACGATTTTGAAAGATGATTTCAAATGAGAAAGTGTTTTAAAAAAAGATTTCTATAAAAAAAAATTATGTGTTTCAAGCGTGATTTATAATAGTAAAAGCTTGATATGATAAAGTACGATTTGATGCTAACTTTTATGTGCACATAAAGAGTCAAGACCATCATGGGGTGTACAGACTACATGATGAAAAAGCGGGCTTATGCGTTGAAAGGAGCGTATAAAGCTTAGTGGTCTGAGCAACAAGAACGAATCTGTATGTTCTTGGATGTCGTTGATACAGTAGTCAAACGGTAATGAGACCAAGCATAGAGAACGATTCGAGATCTTTGGAGAAAAGAGTATTTGACTAATGTTTGTTTATGCAATTTGATTGTGAAGCATAAAGAAAGGTTTTGCGAAAAAGATTTCATAAAACCTCACTAAGTCTTTAGACTTATTCTTTAAAATTTATCTTCCAGGACTTAGGTGTTGAGTTCAAAAGAAGAGAAAGTTTGGGCTTGCTAGGCGAGAAGCTGTTAGGCGTTTAAGTTTTAGTGTTGGTTTTTATCTTTTGATTAAGTGTTGTATCATTATGTTCATGTACTAAACGCCTTATTGGAAATAAAGTTAAAGTTTGTTTTATCTTTCCGCATTAAGTTCTTTATCGCCTAAAGGATATTCATGAAGTTAAGTGTTTTGGTGTTTAAGCTAAAATAAAGAAGTAAGACGAGTGTCTTTGTCGTTTAACTACTTCTAGGATGCTTAAGTCACACCGCGTCTCGCAAGACAAGTTAAGTAAGTTATATCGTATCAAAGCTTTCATATAGCTTAATCGCCTGGTAGCACTAGATATTCCTTCGCTCCCTTTGTTAACACAAGTTAGTTCACACTTTTACCATCTCAACCACCCTCGTTAAATCATCTTTATAGAGTTCTCTAGTATACATAAGTAGATATAGCTTAACTTACATTATATTCTTTTATATTGTATAAAATTCTTTTATACTGTCTAATTGATTAGTAGACCCTAGAACTAAGCTTTGATATCAATTTCATGTGTTCGACCTTGGATCATCTAGAAAAACCTATTGTTTCGCTTATACTTGATCAACAATAGGAAAACTTGTACAACAAGGATTTAAAAGTATGTGATGAGGACATTGGGAGCATTTTGCACACAATGATCATATACACTCGCATGATGAAAAAATTCATGAGAATAATTTTGGATGTAATGATCCTGAATCAATGACACATTATGGAAAATTAAGTATACACATACAATACACCAACGACAATACTTTTTCCCAATAGACATTTGTTGTTTAGAATCAGATATGATATTAAGTTAGTGGAGTTAACCAACTAGGCCACGCTGTAGGCTTGGTTGAGTGGGATTGATTCTCAACAAGTGTTGATCTCACTAGATTACACAACACACTCCATCCTAAGTCTGCACATAAATTCAAACCAAGTAGTAACTATGGTTACATATCACACAAAAGGTATCTTGTCCCCAAATGATAATATAAGTCATCAATTTTCGATTATGAAAATATAGAAGTATTTAATTGCAAAATAAAGAGAGTTAAATTTAATACCAATAAACTACAATATGGTATCTCGCAGACTTGATATACTTATATGGCTCCCAAATATATAAAATACATTGTAATTGAGTAAAAATGATGACACATCCCTCTTTCACTATGAGTGCAACTTATTAATAAATATATTGATTTAAGATACTTAAAATTGAACACATTATAATTAGATTAAAAATGAATTGTTGTATTACATAAAAACATTCGGACAAATAACCTAGAATCCTTATATTGAATAACTAACGAGGTACAATTGGCCTAATCGTACTAAGTTCAAAACTATTGTTAATTGCAAGCAAATAAACAACTTTTTTCATTATTGATTTGGTTCTAAACATTGATCCTACTTTAATAGGAATTTCAGCTTGAGACAATTCAAATAGTTCAAAGTCAATAATTTCCGTATCATGATGTGAATTTTGATATCTGGAAAGTTCACTATTTAAAAACGTTGCACTTCTAGCAGGACAAGACGATATAGTAGTCAACAACCACGAATAAATCATTATCGAGGAATTTTGATAAAGCTAACATAAACCATGAAACATCCTTATTCTTGACAATTTAAATGAGGTTTGAATTGTTGCAACCATTCCAGTATGTCGTCAAACAAGACACAGATCGACTGGAAGACATAAAAAGTTTACCTTGAATACATTCAACAAATTGTTGAATCGAAGATGCAAATAGAACATACACCTAAACAACGCGATAATTGTGATACAGGAAAGATTCGATCCATCTACCATAAAAAAAAAAAAAAAAGCCCTTACTTGTTGTAATCAGTTTGCAAAATACACTGCATTTTGCATATCCGGCCACCTTGCCAATGTTCGATCCATTTAAAATACACTGTATGTGGAAATTATAAAATACTTTAGAATCAGAGGCAAAATCAAAAATACCAGAAAGTTATAATACAGGTCCGTCAATTTTTTGCTAAAAAATTTATTCCATGCAGATTTTGCTAAATTCCCAACCATGTAAACCAATTTTGCCATTTCATCCAATTCTCCAAACACATTTTCCTAAAATAGAAAAAAGGCCTATTAGGCTCTATTTTTCCACTAATGTTTAGTGACTATTTACAATTTAGATATTTAATATTTAACCCTGAATTTTTATGTTATAAATCCCAATGTTAATACACCTTGGAACATATATAATTCCTTTAGTTGATGTGAATTATATAACGGTGGGTATATATCTTTCTTTATTTGAAAATAATGAAATGTATAATACAATGAAATTTATGATATATATTGTAATTTATATTGAACTTTAAGACAATATGTGTGTTTGCACGAGCTTTTCAAAGAAATATGTTTCGTGGATTTGAAATTGTGTTGATATTGTGTTTTGTATTGATTTCATATGATGTAGTTCGATCTTAAGTACTTGATCCTCAAGTTCTCTCGATTGAATGCTTTGAAAGAATATTTGTATTCTAAAAAAAAACTTAAGTTTCAAGTAGTGATTCGGTTTTCAGGAGCTACTGAGTCTACTTGTTGGAAAATTTTTCTTAAGCTCTCTTGAGTAAAATTTCTAAACCCTACAAATGAAAAGAACTCTTTTATTTATGGAGTTGTCTAGTGAGCTTTATGAGCTTGGACTTGGTTGGTCCATGATTCAGACCCCTTATGTACTACCATATGGATTTGAGTCTTATTTAATATTTGAAATTAAAACTATTTATGAGCTCAAATGAACTTTAGCCCAAATAAATACATATTTAATTGAAATGAAATAAGTAATTTGATCTAACAGTCACGATGAAAACATGTGGCGTCATTAGGATCTGTCAATTTTTGTCTTCAACTTCAATTTGGGACATATGTCAAATTTTAATTAGTCCAAAATTCAATTCTTTGTATTTTCGCCATTAATTTGGTAAATGAGTGGCAATTTGTGATTGATCCAAAATTATCCGTTCAACAATGTGATTTATATTATGTGGGATGACTAATAAAAGAAAATCGAATAAAACAATATATACTCTTAATTTTGTACATTATAATTTCTATTTTTAATTTTATATATCGTAATACCTACTCATAATTTTGTATACATTCCAAGGTATGTTGACAATGTTTTAAGGTATATTCACATACATATCAGAATATTGGAAAATCAGAATACTTGGTATATTATATCAAATAAACAATGAAATATATTATATTAAAACAAATAATACTTAAAACCCCAAATTAATTTTAAAAGTCAAATATGAAAAATGAATAGACAGTAGACAGTAGAAACTGTGTGAAATGAAAAATAAAACAATGTGTTTTCTCTTTCTAAATTGAAATTGAAAAAAAATTAGGAACTTTTGTAAAAATAGCAAAAAGAAAATTTATGATAATAGAGCTCATGTTACAACATTTTCTAAATTTGTAAAAGTAGCAAATTTAAAAGTGATGTCCCTTTTATAGCCCTACAGTTGATAACCCTATGATTACTGTCTGATAGCGTATGATATTACTAGTTATGCCATATTTTCAATAGACAAAAAATTGGTGTCATGAACTATTTTTTTTTTTAATATTTTTATTATTTGACGCAATTTCAACTAAGGTTTTCTCTTTTAAAATTGAAAAATTGAAGAAAATTACAATAAATACATTTCCTCTCTCCAAATTTAAAAAGAGAAAAATTATTAAATACATTTTCTCTCCCTATTATTAAGCTAGCTTCATAAATAGAAAATATATATGCATAAATCAGATTTAATAAAATAAAAAAGGATAAACTTGTCAAAATAAATAATAATAAAAAGACTATTGAAAAGAAAATCAAATTTGAAAAAATTATGAAAATATATGACACAACATATATATATATATATATTTTTATTTTTTATTTTGTAAAAATCTCTTTTTGCCAATCCACCAAGGTCATGGATTGGAGTATGACCTATGTTTAAAAGTTTTGGCAGGCCCAGGTTGGACCCAAACCTTATTTGAGGCGGCTTGGACTTGAGCCGAAGTTGGATACTAGATTCTTGGGTTACTTTCGTAAAGAAAGATTTAAAAAAAAAAACCTAAATTTAATACGAAATTTAAAAAATGTTCTAAACTAAAATTTATTTTCTTAATTAGGATTTCGTATATTTTTAAGATAATTTTAACCTTATTTTTATTATTTATTATATATGATTTTCGAAATTAATTTCAAATTATTTCCTTATTCATGTTAAGCACAAATTTATTAAGTAAATGATAACTTTCTTATTTATGCTACTAATTAATGTATAATTTTATTATGGAAATAGTTTATTTCTTAATATAAAATGAAATCTTTTCTAATATGGATTAATTTAATAATTAAATATAAACTTATATAACTATTTTCATCATCTTATTAAGAATCTTAGAAATTTCTTTCGGCACCGACAATGAGTTCTTCATCCTTTCTTTTGTGATTTGTCACATATATACTACTGCATATATTCAATAATACCTACACATTTTTTTTTTTATGTTTTGTGATTTTTTCTTATTGCGTATATATACCAATATATACACATATTATATATCCATTCGGTATTTTTTTAATTTCTTACATATATGCTACTGAATAATTCATTTATGTTTTGTGATTTTTTTATATATATATACTATTGCATATATTCAATAATACATACACATTTTTTTTCATGTTTTGTGATTTTTTCTTACTACACTTATATACCACTGTATATATAGATTATGTATCCGATCAGTATTTTTTATAATTCTTACATATATACTACTGCATAATACATATATTTTTTGTGATTTGTTACATATATACTATTTCATATATTCAATAATACATAAATGGAATCAATATTCAATGTATTCGAAGAATGAAACTTTTACCTTTTTTTTTTAAAAAAAAATTCTAAACCATAACCTACATCCCTGATTGCTCTCCTTGTTGGTCCACCTTCTATAAATAAATTGATATAAGAACCTTTCATTTATAAAATATACACCGTATTATTTAATATATACTATACTTAGGTGGATATATGAAAAACAATGCAAAATGAAAGAAAGAATGGACAGAGTGAGATTAGAAAGTGAGAGAGAGATCTAGGGAAGATTTTTTGAAAAAAATAACCAAAATAAAAATAATTAAGGGAAAATTTTATTATAATATTACCATAATATAATTATTCACTTACTATATTTACATAGAATATCTAATAAATACAAATATTAATCATGGTTCACTTTTCTTTTTCTTTTTTCTATTTTTAATATATTATTAATAATAAATATGGGTAAATTAGTCATTTGGACCTTATATTTGTGTAAAATATTAGTCAATTTATGACGTTTCTGAAAAATTTGAGAAATTTAGATCAATCTTGTAATATAGAATACAATTTTAGGCTATATGAGTTAAAGACCCAATAAATGACAAAAAAAAAATCTAAAATAATCACATAAATAACACAAGGATGAAATAATTGCATATATGGCAAAAGATATAGTAAAAGACTAAAATATCCAAGTCCAATCATCACCTGGGGCATGTTTTTCTCAAATTTCTCGCTTTAAAAACTATCACTAATAGAATCTATCACTTATAATTGCTTTCAGTCATATATGCTAACACTAATAGCTTTCAATTTGAGAAATTATTATTTCATACACTTCTTGATTTTTTCACGTTGAAAGTTATCACTAATAGCAACAATTAGTGAATATCAGTAATAGTTGTTATCAGTTATTATCACTAATAGCTACTATAACTGATAACTTGTCATCGGGACGAATATTTTTTCCTGTTTTTCTTAAATTAAAAACTATTATTGATTGATCGATAATACGTTGCTATCACTGATAGATGTTGTCAGTAATAACTTTTAACTAGAGAAATATGTTATCAATTCATATAATTAATAACGCCTATCAAGGATAGCTTTTATTAATGATAGTCTGATAGCCACTAAATGGTAGAGTAACTTTTAATTTGAACAATATGGTATCAGTTGCTATAGTTAGCTATTATCGTTGATAACTGATATCAGTGGTAGCTTTTAATGAGTTGCTATAACTAATATCTTATATTAGGGATGTGCTTGGATAATATATTTATAAACTATCACAGTAGTGATAATTTCCAAAATACATATTAGCTAGGTTTAGTGCTGTAACGTCCCAAACATTAAGGTAATTTTTTATTTAATTATTTTAGTTTTTTTTTTATTGGGTGTTATTTTGAGAAAATTGAATGAGAGTTGTTTGGTTTTGTGGAAATTGAAATCAACTAAATCATTGTTTGATTGGATAAATATTTAATTAATTAGATTATTTGGATTTTTAGTGTTTTACAGAGAATTAAATTAAGTTGTATGTTATGTGGTTTTACCATTTAAGTAAAGTTAATGATAAACTACTTTTGGATTAAACGTAGATCCTTTTCCTTGAAGGTTCAATTGGCTTATTTGGAGGATTTAAGTTGTGAATTTTTTTCCGATCAAGGTTGAATTGGTTTCAACCCCAAATTTGGGAAAGTTAATTTGAGAGAATTTTTTAACGTTAGTCATTATCAATTTTATTAATTGAGTTATTAAAATTCCCTTACTGTTTGGAAACTACTCAATTGAAAAATTTTGACTGTCAGCTAGGGAATAAATAGTTAGCTAATCTCTCAAGTAGGAAATTTTACTAGTGGACCTTCGACGAACTAAATTGAGAAAGCACATGTATTTACTGATCATGCAATGTTAATGGCTAAATTGCATCGTTGAGTTGTGTAGTTGCTGACTGATGTTATATGATTATTCATGTTTTATGTCTGTATGTTTGGTGTTTCATGTCATGCTAATGATTGTTACATGCATGTTTTTGGACTATGGTGTCTATTGACTTTGGCTGCTAGGCTTTGTATCCTGCATGTACTATAATCCTACAGGGTCACTTGAGTTGTTCACTTAAGGACTAAATCCAAGTCTTGAACAAGGGGCCTCACCTTCTCATTGGCTCGAGAGGAATTCGGTTTATAGATTGGACCTTAAACCAATTGTTCAATAGTGGATCAATGGGACTTAAGGAGCAAGATGTAATCTCAGAGTAAAACGGTATTTTGACACAGCCGAGATTACGAACAACCTGTGAAGGATTAACTTATTGATTATGGTTATATTAGATGGACGTAAATATATCTATAGTGAGGGGAGTGCAACTACGAAACTTTAGTGGAATGATCCATTAGTTAACGAATGTTGATTAGCTCGGTCTAAAAGAGTTTAACCAGTTAATCTCGAATCTTTGGAGCCCATGATCTATAGGTCCATTAGGTTCCCTTTCTAGCTCATATGGAATTAACTTAGAACAATATGTTGAAATAATTCGAATTGTTGGAATTAGGTAAAGAGAGAGAAACCGACAAATATATTTGATATAGTCGTCAATTATAAGTTTGAGATAGAGTTTTATGTTTAAATATGATTTAAATATTAAAAATACCAATACAAATTCATATTCAGAAGCTCGAAATTAATAGAAATGGTTAAAGTTGTAAAAAGTCAAAATGTTGACTTTTGACTTTGAAAAGACAAACTTTGATTGGCTTTATTATCAAATATGATTTAAACTTCAGAAAAATGAATATGGATTCATGCTCGGGAGATCGGAATTATTCAAGACGGAAAAATGGTAAAAAGTCAAAATGTTGACTTTTGACTTGAAGGGTCAAATGACCTTTTTACCCTTGGACTAATGTTAGTAGGAAAATCCAACATTTTGTTGGATAATTACAAAATTATTTTTCTTTAAAAGTCTCGACCAAACTTCTACCTTCCAATTTCCATATCTCTCGCTTAGTTCCTTCACTTAATCGGGTCCACAACTTGGTTCTAAGTCTTAAGATTAGCAGATCATGTAATGACCCAACTTTCCTATAAGTTGAAGTCATTAATATTTAAATAAGTATAATTTTTTTTTTAAAACATTTAAAAGGGAAATTAATTTATAAGTTGAGGAAAAACTTTAAATAATAAAAATAAATAAGTAATTAAAGTGATAAATCAAAATATTAGTTTGGGCCCATAAAATAAAAGAAATACATAAAATATTTATACCAAAGTTCTGAAATAAACCAAAAATATAATTACTGAAACATAAATGCGGAAAAACTGAACTATCCCCTATGTCGATCCACGGTCACTTCTTATCATTCGCCAGCTTGCCCTTGCCTCTACCCTTACCTGAAAATTAGACATTTAAAAGAATGAGTATAAATTTATACTCAGTAATAGACCCATACTTAGTCTCCCTATGTGTTGTTAGTCTCTTTGTTAGAGTCCTGTAATAAAGTACCACGCTCTATGGTGCTCCTGAACGCACACTATCCAGTAATCCCATCGGGACTGAACTGGGCTCTAGGTGAACCCGAAGGAATCACCCTAAAGGAGAGTCGGGCTGTAAGTGATCCCTCGAAGGAATCACCCTAAAGAAGAGTCGGGCTGTAAGTGATCCCGTAGAATCACGTCTCAAATACTACTCAGACATATATAGGGGAGGACCTTGATGGACCCCTCGTGGTACGACTCTAACCAGCAGACCAACAGAACACTATAGGCTATACATGCTCAACATAATATCAACATCTCAGCTCAACACACATAATCTCAAAAATACATATAGTCACATCATGCACCAATGGTGCTGCATCTCCATCAAAAGGGGGGAAAAATCTCTTACCTAGAGATCTGCTAAAATAATTCACTGGTTGACAGTCAATTCCTCTCAATATTCAGTCCTAAACATAACAAAATTAACATTAATAATTTTAACAACTATCACCCTACTGTTTAATTTAAGCAACCAAACTTATCCAAGCTTACCCCAAGATTAGGGTTGCATCCAACACCACCTTAACTGGAAAATTCACAGTCCTATTTCCACCAATTTCACTTGAACCTTCAAGCAA